>CM026391.1:88874709-88924383 GCA_014843695.1 Archivesica marissinica
ACATACATACATACACAGCAGTATGCAACATACATACATACACAGCAGTATGCAACATACATACATACACAGCAGTATGCAACATACATACAAACACAGCAGTATGCAACATACATACAAACACAGCAGTATGCAACATACATACACAGCAGTATGCAACATACATACATACACAGCAGTATGCAACATACATACACAGCAGTATGCAACATACATTACATACATACCACAGCAGTATGCAACATACATACATACATATACAGCAGTATGCAACATACATACACAGCAGTATGCAACATACATACACATACATACACAGCAGTATGCAACATACATACACAGCAGTATGCAACATACATACACAGCAGTATGCAACATACATACACAGCAGTATGCAACATACATACACAGCAGTATGCAACATACATACACAGCAGTATGCAACATACATACACAGCAGTATGCAACATACATACACAGCAGTATGCAACATACATACACAGCAGTATGCAACATACATACACAGCAGTATGCAACATACATACACAGCAGTATGCAACATACATACACAGCAGTATGCAACATACACAGCAGTATGCAACATACATACACAGCAGTATGCAACATACATACACAGCAGTATGCAACATACATACACAGCAGTATGCAACATACACAGCAGTATGCAACATACATACACAGCAGTATGCAACATACATACACAGCAGTATGCAACATACATACACAGCAGTATGCAACATACATACACAGCAGTATGCAACATACATACACAGCAGTATGCAACATACATACACAGCAGTATGCAACATACATACACAGCAGTATGCAACATACATACACAGCAGTATGCAACATACATACACAGCAGTATGCAACATACATACACAGCAGTATGCAACATACATACACAGCAGTATGCAACATACATACACAGCAGTATGCAACACACATACACAGCAGTATGCAACACACATACACAGCAGTATGCAACACACATACACAGCAGTATGCAACACACATACACAGCAGTATGCAACACACATACACAGCAGTATGCAACACACACACACAGCAGTATGCAACACACATACACAGCAGTATGCAACACACATACACAGCAGTATGCAACACACATACACAGCAGTATGCAACACACATACACAGCAGTATGCAACATACATACATACACAGCAGTATGCAACACACATACACAGCAGTATGCAACATACATACACAGCAGTATGCAACATACATACACAGCAGTATGCAACATACATATTTCATACATATCAAACATGATAATGTCTTTCTAATAGTCTTTAACCCATTCAACCCCAAGTATCTGACATGGACTGGTGCATGCTATTTTTAGACCAATAAATTAATAAGAAAATTACCTTTGGACCAGTTCATTTATCAAAATGGGTAATTTTATCTAAAAATAGTAATAATTATTACTGGCAAAAAAGTGCAGATCCTGATGAGACGGCTCGTCACGAGCCGGCTCATCTGGATCTACACTTTTCATAAGCCTATTTAGAGGCCTGTGGAGTTGAAAGGGTTAATATACGTTTGAAAAATAGAATGAAAATTGTCCATATCAGCTAGTTTTTAAATGCTAGTTGCACCAAACAATGTATCTATGCTCAAGAATTTTGTTTGGGAGTCTGCTTAGCTCGAGATAAAAAGAGAGATACATGAAAATATCTCTTGGGGGGGGGGGGAGATGTTTAGTCGTTTCTATTGCTCTGCTCTTTTGGACGATTTATTTGTGTATTGTAAATGTTTGCTCCTTATTCACAATTGGATCATTTAATATGTTTTTCTAATTTATCATTCCTTAGTATTCCATGCATTTCTTTTTCTATAGAACATACATAGATTTTGTTATTTTGGAGTTAACAGCATACCGGTATACAGGTCAAGCATTTAACAAGCCAAAGGTGGATACGTCTTCTTTCGAAAGTGGACAGTATAAAATCTTCACACAGTTCTGAAAGGGCACTTTTATCTATTTTTCTGAGAACATGCCCCGAGGTTATAAAACTGTTTTCAGATCTCAAACTCAAGTTCAGGTGATTTGATTGGTTTATTCAGAGTGTTACTGCCAGCTGAACCAATCAGAGTTTTGAGAAAAGTTTTATAACCTCCAGACCATGGGTCATTTGCATGACATGTGGACACTCTCGGTGGCATATCTATCTATGGATAGCACTACTTGTTGGAAAACACAATTCTAACATGACTGCATTTTGTCTGTATACGCAACGAAGGAATTTTCAGCGTTTAAATCTACAATAAACCATGGTTTAGCACCATTTTACTGGCATTTTGTAGTTTGTGACATCATTTACGATTTCAAAAAAATAGCACCAACTATTTTTGAGCTACAGTCAAACCTGTCTTAAGCAGCCAGCCAAGGGAGTCAGAGAAAGTGGCTGCTTAGCACAGGTGGCTGCTTAATAGAGGTCAAATGTATAACAAAACAACCGATTGGGAATATGGAAACTGGTTGCTGCTTAATGGAGGTGACCACTAACACAGGTTTGACTGTATTTAGATATTTTGGTCATGTTAGAATCGAAATAATATTTGTGTTTGTGTTATATATAGTGGAATAATAATATATGGTTTGTCGGTCTGAGCGCCGGAATTAACCACTTATGTATACGGCCTGCGTGGTTAATTCTTACACGTCAGAACCCAAAACCATGGTTTATTCGCCAATAATTGAAAGACAAATATTAGTTCTTAACCCTTTCAACACCACAGACCTCTAAATTGGCTTACAAAAAAGTGTAGATCCAGATGAGCCGGCTCGTGATGAGCCGTCTCATCAGGATCTGCACTTTTTTCAAGTAATATAACTATTTTTAGAATTTTTTTTACCCATTTTGATAAATGAACTGATCCAAATGTAATTTTGTTATTAATTTATTGGTCTAAAAATATCATGGACCAGTCCATGTCAGTTACTTGGGTTGATTGGGTTAAACAACACACTGAAGCAACAGCAAACCAATTATATATCAACTTGATTTTATTTTCCAAATTACATGTATATCGAGAGTAAAACATGACGGTATCAAAATACTGGTAACCAGGCCAGCATGCATCAATATTTCAAATGTTCTCATAAAAAACAATTTGGTGAGAACCGACAGATGTTCCTGGAATACCTCATCAATATTTCAAATGTTCTCATAAAAAACAATTTGGTGAGAACCGACAGATGTTCCTGGAATACCTCATCAATATTTCAAATGTTCTCATAAAAAACAATTTGGTGAGAACCGACAGATGTTCCTGGAATACCTCATCAATATTTCAAATGTTCTCATAAAAAATAATTTGGTGAGAACCGACAGATGTTCCAGGAATACCTCATCAATATTTCAAATGTTCTCATAAAAAATAATTTGGTGAGAACCGACAGATGTTCCAGGAATACCTCATCAATATTTCAAATGTTCTCATAAAAAATAATTTGGTGAGAACCGACAGATGTTCCAGGAATACCTCATCAATATTTCAAATGTTCTCACAAAAAATAATTTGGTGAGAACCGACAGATGTTCCTGGAATACCTCATCAATATTTCAAATGTTCTCATAAAAAATAATTTGGTGAGAACCGACAGATGTTCCAGGAATACCTCATCAATATTTCAAATGTTCTCACAAAAAATAATTTGGTGAGAACCGACAGATGTTCCTGGAATACCTCATCAATATTTCAAATGTTCTCATAAAAAATAATTTGGTGAGAACCGACAGATGTTTGAGGAATACCTCATCAATATTTCAAATGTTCTCATAAAAAACAATTTGGTGAGAACCGACAGATGTTCCAGGAATACCTCATCAATATTTCAAATGTTCTCCTCATAAAAAACAATTTGGTGAGAACCGACAGATGTTCCTGGAATACCTCATCAATATTTCAAATGTTCTCATAAAAAACAATTTGGTGAGAACCGACAGATGTTCCTGGAATACCTCATCAATATTTCAAATGTTCTCATAAAAAATAATTTGGTGAGAACCGACAGATGTTCCAGGAATACCTCATCAATATTTCAAATGTTCTCATAAAAAATAATTTGGTGAGAACCGACAGATGTTCCAGGAATACCTCATCAATATTTCAAATGTTCTCACAAAAAATAATTTGGTGAGAACCGACAGATGTTCCTGGAATACCTCATCAATATTTCAAATGTTCTCATAAAAAACAATTTGGTGAGAACCGACAGATGTTCCTGGAATACCTCATCAATATTTCAAATGTTCTCATAAAAAACAATTTGGTGAGAACCAACAGATGTTCCTGGAATACCTCATCAATATTTCAAATGTTCTCATAAAAAACAATTTGGTGAGAACCGACAGATGTTCCAGGAATACCTCATCAATATTTCAAATGTTCTCACAAAAAATAATTTGGTGAGAACCGACAGATGTTCCTGGAATACCTCATCAATATTTCAAATGTTCTCATAAAAAATAATTTGGTGAGAACCGACAGATGTTTGAGGAATACCTCATCAATATTTCAAATGTTCTCATAAAAAACAATTTGGTGAGAACCGACAGATGTTCCTGGAATACCTCATCAATATTTCAAATGTTCTCATAAAAAACAATTTGGTGAGAACCGACAGATGTTCCTGGAATACCTCATCAATATTTCAAATGTTCTCATAAAAAACAATTTGGTGAGAACCAACAGATGTTCCTGGAATACCTCATCAATATTTCAAATGTTCTCATAAAAAACAATTTGGTGAGAACCGACAGATGTTCCAGGAATACCTCATCAATATTTCAAATGTTCTCTCATAAAAAACAATTTGGTGAGAACCGACAGATGTTCCTGGAATACCTCATCAATATTTCAAATGTTCTCATAAAAAACAATTTGGTGAGAACCGACAGATGTTCCTGGAATACCTCATCAATATTTCAAATGTTCTCATAAAAAACAATTTGGTGAGAACCAACAGATGTTCCTGGAATACCTCATCAATATTTCAAATGTTCTCATAAAAAACAATTTGGTGAGAACCGACAGATGTTCCAGGAATACCTCATCAATATTTCAAATGTTCTCCTCATAAAAAACAATTTGGTGAGAACCGACAGATGTTCCTGGAATACCTCATCAATATTTCAAATGTTCTCATAAAAAACAATTTGGTGAGAACCGACAGATGTTCCTGGAATACCTCATCAATATTTCAAATGTTCTCATAAAAAACAATTTGGTGAGAACCAACAGATGTTCCTGGAATACCTCATCAATATTTCAAATGTTCTCATAAAAAACAATTTGGTGAGAACCGACAGATGTTCCAGGAATACCTCATCAATATTTCAAATGTTCTCCTCATAAAAAACAATTTGGTGAGAACCGACAGATGTTCCTGGAATACCTCATCAATATTTCAAATGTTCTCATAAAAAACAATTTGGTGAGAACCGACAGATGTTCAAGGAATATCTCTGCATACCTTGTGCCAATGAGCAAGAAACACTGTTGTATAACAATGCTTAATATATCTGGACCAATGGATGAAGTTTACGCCATTTATGTGTTATAACTAAGACAATGTCCACCTACCTAATGCTTGCATATCCTGGCGGTAGACTACTACTATTGTTCATTGTTTGCCATGATGTAGTCTGAGTTAGGCCCATATCTGACTTATTTACCAATCAATGCATCTTTAAGTGTCCTCTATTTCAAATGTGTGTTTTACGTTTATTTATCGTCGTTACCGGTTGCCCATGCCCATATGAGCGACGCCTCCTGAAGAGATTAGTAATTATAGATTTTGGAGGATAGTGCAATGATACAGACAGAGACACAGAGTATCCTCAGGTTCTTTTACATGCACGGTGTAAAGCACCGACACGAGACCTCGGTTTAACGTCCCATCTGAAAGACTGTTAATTTTATTAGGGTCAGACGGGGGATCGAACCTGCGATCCCTGGATTACCAGTCCAGCGTTTTACCACTGGGCTACAGATCCGTCTGTCGTCTATTTCAAACACCAGCATGTCTGCATATATCAGGTGGCACCAGCATGTCTGCATATATCAGGTGGCACCAGCATGTCTGCATATATCAGGTGGCACCAGCATGTCTGCATATATCAGGTGGCACCAGCATGTCTGCATATATCAGGCAGCACCAGCATGTCTGCATATATCAGGTGGCACCAGCATGTCTGCATATATCAGGTGGCACCAGCATGTCTGCATATATCAGGCAGCACCAGCATGTCTGCATATATCAGGCAGCACCAGCATGTCTGCATATATCAGGTGGCACCAGCATGTCTGCATATATCAGGTGGCACCAGCATGTCTGCATATATCAGGTGGCACCAGCATGTCTGCATATATCAGGTGGCACCAGCATGTCTGCATATATCAGGCAGCACCAGCATGTCTGCATATATCAGGCAGCACCAGCATGTCTGCATATATCAGGTGGCACCAGCATGTCTGCATATATCAGGTGGCACCAGCATGTCTGCATATATCAGGCAGCACCAGCATGTCTGCATATATCAGGCAGCACCAGCATGTCTGCATATATCAGGTGGCACCAGCATGTCTGCATATATCAGGTGGCACCAGCATGTCTGCATATATCAGGTGGCACCAGCATGTCTGCATATATCAGGTGGCACCAGCATGTCTGCATATATCAGGTGACACCAGCATGTCTGCATATATCAGGTGGCACCAGCATGTCTGCATATATCAGGTGGCACCAGCATGTCTGCATATATCAGGTGGCACCAGCATGTCTGCATATATCAGGTGGAACGAGTGTGTCTGCATATATCAGGTGACACCAGCATGTCTGCATATATCAGGCAGCACCAGCATGTCTGCATATATCAGGTGGCACCAGCATGTCTGCATATATCAGGTGGCACCAGCATGTCTGCATATATCAGGTGGCACAAGCATGTCTGCATATATCAGGTGGAACGAGCATGTCTGCATATATCAGGTGGCACCAGCATGTCTGCATATATCAGGTGGCACCAGCATGTCTGCATATATCAGGCAGCACCAACATGTCTGCATATATCAGGCAGCACCAGCATGTCTGCATATATCAGGTGGCACCAGCATGTCTGCATATATCAGGTGGCATGAGCATGTCTGCATATATCAGGTGGCACAAGCATGTCTGCATATATCAGGCAGCACCAGCATGTCTGCATATATCAGGTGACACCAGCATGCCTGCATATATCAGGTGGCACCAGCATGTCTGCATATATCAGGTGGCACAAGCATGTCTGCATATATCAGGTGGCACCAGCATGTCTGCATATATCAGGTGGCACCAGCATGTCTGCATATATCAGGTGGCACCAGCATGTCTGCATATATCAGGTGGCACCATATCTTTTATTTTGTTGTTGTTTCTTTCTAATTTGTTCGAGTTGCATGGTTAAATTCTTGTGAAAACTTTTCAAACTTTCCTGAAAGAGAATAAAACATAAAATTATAACTAGGGTAGACATAACATAACGAAATTCATATCAGTATAAAATCCACCCACTCAATAAATGGCGCCCGTGGTTCCGTGGTAGAGTGTCGGATTTGGAATCAAACAGCCACGGGTACGATACTCAGTCAGGCCACGTTTATAACCGCTTAGGCTGGCTAAGCATGCCCAGAAAACATGTCTAGGTCCCCGAAAGGGGTTTAACATTAATGGAACACACATAATACAAATGTAATCTTCACAAACTGAATGCTGCCATTTGAGTGTCATGATTAATGTTGTTAACAATTAGCGCAGTAGTTAGCGCGTTCGCTTCTCACCAATCTAAATCAGGTTCGATCCTCGGACCGGGAAGTATGTGAGATGGTACGGTGGTCGCCAGATCGGACAGGTGGGTTTTCTCCTTTTCTCCGGGTACTCTTGTTCCCTCCCACACAAATGACCACAGTTACGTTTTCATCCGTCCCAACGAGAGTAATTAATATTAGTTGTTACAGTTTGAATGACCACAGTTACGCTTTCATCCATGCCAACGAGAGTGATTAATATTAGTTGTTACAGTTTGAATGACCACAGTTACGCTTTCATCCATGCCAACGAGAGTAATTAATATTAGTTGTTACAGTTTGAATGACCACAGTTACGCTTTCATCCATGCCAACGAGAGTGATTAATATAAGTTGTTAAAGCTTGTTTCGCAATCGCTATATATAAAATAATAAAGTTTAATGTTGTAACGCGTGTCTCCCTTCCATTGGAGGCTAGTGTGAAATGTAGTCTGCTTATCAATTTGATAGCTTGATACATTATGTCAAAGGTCATTGTCAATCTATTGTATTTCCTTTATTTACACACAGATACAGCCGTATCCTGATAAACCATTGATATAACAGCTCAAGTGTCAAGATGACTTGCTGGAAAACATAAACAGTTTCATAATTCATGGAAATATTACTGCCGGAACATGCAATGAATTTAAAAATAACATTTTAGTTTTTACCATAAGATTAGAATTAGTCAAAACATCATGAGTTATATTTACACCTAAACTCACATTTTCATTGGAGAGTTTAAGGTATTCCTCGGTGAGTTGAGCGGTGGTTTGGTGATCCATGACATCATCCTGTAGCTCCTTACGTAACTCGTGCCGCGTCTGCTCAAACATGGCAATCTCTGTCTGGAAGCGTAAATACTGCTGGGCCAGCTACAGTAAACAAGTGCAAATATTGAATCAGGGATTACCGTAGACTAGTTCCTTGTATCAATCAGTGTTACTGTATTGGGGACAGGAGGTGTGGATATAACAGCTTCAGGTAGAGGAAGGCTAGGGAGGAGGGATAGGGGATGGAGCAGAGAGAGGAGAGAGATTAGAGAGAGGAGAGAGATATGAGAGAGAGAGAGAGAGAGAGTAGAGAGGGGAGATAGAAAGGAGAGAGAGAGGAGAGGAGAGAGGATATAGAGAGGGGGAGAGAGAGAGAGTAGAGAGAGATATGAGAGAGAGAGAGTAGAGAGAGGAGATAGAGAGGAGAGAGAGGAGAGAGGATATAGAGAGGGGGAGAGAGAGTAGAGAGAGATATGAGAGAGAGAGAGAGAGAGTAGAGAGAGGAGAGAGAGACAGAGGAGAGATAGGAGAGAGAGACAGAGGAGATAGAGAGGCAATATGGATTTAAGTGTCCTGCCTAAGAACCCTACGATCGTGGATCTGGAAGGCTCAAACTCATTACCCCTCGACTATGAGGAGGACACTGTATCCACTACAGCTAGGAGGGCTCTATGTCAGACTATGTGTAGAGATAAATATAGAGGAACCATAACACTTACCTTACAATGTTTATGAAACATTTCCATGGATTCATTACTGGTAGGGCAAGGTGCTATAGGCTGAAACACAGAGCGAAATATGGAACTGAGTTGGGTAGCAACAGCATTATACATGGGAAGCACAGTTACATCAAAAACAACAATGTTATATAGTATAAACATTATTTATTTTACAACGATTGCGAAGCAAGTTTTAACAACTTATATTAATCACTCTCGTTGGCGCAGATGAAAGCATAAATGTAGTCATTCATGTGGGATGAAACCGGAGTACCCGGAGAAAACCCACCTGTCCGATCTGGCGGCTACCATACCATCTCATTGGTGAGAAGCTATAACAAAATGGGTTGTTCTGGAGTCATATGATAAGTTATAACAAAATGGGTTGTTCTGGAGTCATATGACAAAGTTATAACAAAATGGGTTGTACGAGTTAAGAAAGTTTTGAGGCAATAATTTTCGACTGTATTTAAAGATCAATCGATTTGCAAAACAAAAGTCCAGAAATTACTATATAATAGAGTATAACTTGTAAGCTGCCTACCTGATACTGATGATCCAATGACTGATATACAAGAGACATGGCTTGGTTTGATAGAGGGTTAGAGAGTATGTGGCTTACACCAGACGCTGCATTTGTAGTACCTGTAAAATAAGGTAGACGATTAACGACTGATATACAAGAGACATGGCTTGGTTTGATAGAGGGTTAGAGAGTATGTGGCTTACACCAGACGCTGCATTTGTAGTACCTGTAAAATAAGGTAGACGATTAACGACTGATATACAAGAGACATGGCTTGGTTTGATAGAGGGTTAGAGAGTATGTGGCTTACACCAGACGCTGCATTTGTAGTACCTGTAAAATAAGGTAGACGATTAACGACTGATATACAAGAGACATGGCTTGGTTTGATAGAGGGTTAGAGAGTATGTGGCTTACACCAGACGCTGCATTTGTAGTACCTGTAAAATAAGGTAGACGATTAACGACTGATATACAAGAGACATGGCTTGGTTTGATAGAGGGTTAGAGAGTATGTGGCTTACACCAGACGCTGCATTTGTAGTACCTGTAAAATAAGGTAGACGATTAACGACTGATATACAAGAGACATGGCTTGGTTTGATAGAGGGTTAGAGAGTATGTGGCTTCCACCAGATGCTGCATACATAGTACCTGACCATGGCTTGGTTTGATAGAGGGTTAGAGAGTATGCGGCTTACACCAGATGCTGCATACATAGTACCTGACCATGGCTTGGTTTGATAGAGGGTTAGAGAGTGTGGCTTCCACCAGAAGCTGCATACAATAGTACCTGACCATGGCTTGGTTTGATAGAGGGTTAGAGAGTGTGGCTTCCACCAGATGCTGCATACATAGTACCTGACCATGGCTTGGTTTGATAGAGGGTTAGAGAGTGTGGCTTCCACCAGATGCTGCATACATAGTACCTGACCATGGCTTGGTTTGATAGAGGGTTAGAGAGTGTGGCTTCCACCAGATGCTGCATACATAGTACCTGACCATGGCTTGGTTTGATAGAGGGTTAGAGAGTGTGGCTTCCACCAGATACTGCATACATAGTACCTGACCATGGCTTGGTTTGATAGAGGGTTAGGATACGGTTACTTCAAATGGCTTGCCCCTCACCGCTGTAGTTCTAAAACCCACGTGGGTTTGAAAGCTTTCATGTGACGAAGCTATCCAGATCATATGGAAGGTCGGTGGTTTGAACCGATGCTCACCAGTGCCTGAAATAACGCTCGAAGGGTCACACAGATATTTGAGATGTGAATGATACACACACTGGTCAACCTTGAACTGGTCAGTTACCATTGGTCTCTCACTTTAGTCTCTTCAGGCAGTCAAACATATATAAAACTCGAAAACAAACATGATAATCAATAATACACCCTATCTACAATACTTTATAATTAGACAGTATGGTATTTGGTGTCAGCCATTTACTAATACAATTTGTTGACAGTGTGACATATAACCAACTTACCCATGGCGGGACTGAGGTTAACATCAACATATACTAGTAACCAACTTACCCATGGCGGGACCGAGGTTAACATTAACATAATCATATACTAGTAACCAACTTACCCATGGCGGGACCGAGGTTAACATTAACACTAAGTGGTGGCATGACAGGGGCATCGGATGTCCACGATGCTGACCGTACGGTAGGTTTGTTGTTGGTATCACTCCCAGTGGGTGGATTGTAGGACACAGAGCGATAGGGTGGAGTATTCTCCCTCGATGCCGCCAAACTTGCTGTTTAAAACAGAAAAACAGTCAGATATTACATGTCTGTCAGGACCGAGCAGTCAGCCATGATCACTCGAAAATTTACAAATTAGACTTTTATATAGCTGCAAAGAAACTGTCCAAATTATTCACAGCAGACAGATGGTACAGATTTATCATTATATCTCACATTTGTGCCTATGCATATTTATTAGTAGACTAATCTTAGTTAAATTTATAATCTCTAAGCAACAGTATCAAGCGTTTAGTATTGACAACAATGACAAAGACATGTTAATTCAGGAGCGTGGATGACCGGTATATGAAATCCTACATTCACGTTTGAAATTTGTAGACCACAAAGACACTATTTATTGATTCAATATTTGTGTTCGAATGTATTCCGAAGAATTTGTAGTAGCAATGCATTATTTATATGTGAACAATGCATTTATTTAGCTTTTTGCGATGTAATGTCGCTTTAAATATGAACATGGTGTGTAGTGCATGGTGGGGATATCTGTATAAGTAAGTAAGTGTTTGTTTATTATAGTGTCACCCCTATTTAAATGGCCAGCCATTTTTGACTTATGAGACACCCCTTTTTTTATGAACATCAGTACTTCCCGAATCCTATGTTTGTATGCCAAGGCGCCAGGCTGGTAGGCAATCGGTAACCATTATTTAACTAGCTGGCGGATCACCAACCCACCGGCCATATCAGAACGTACCCCTAACAAGATTCGAACCTTCGACATCCCGTATATATGTTCCTCGGATTGACAAAGCAACATGGCATTGATATAACTCTACAACTACTGATGATAGAAAGATAAAGTTGGTATCAAACTGTGTAACGTAGCTACTGATGTGGTTCTGTATATCTCGGCGGCCATCCGTGATCGTCAGTGGGAACAACACGAACATTTCCATGCAACAACAAGCATAATAAAATCTACTTTTAATTTTAGAATGCAGCGGCCAGCTTGCGATCATATTTAACCACCCCAAGGTACTTGATGTTTCGATAGTAACCTGCCAGGCCTCTACCTCATTACAGAACAGCGCCCTCTGTTATACAACTTCAGAACAATACATAATCACGCCAACGTATCTATGACGAGGAACTGGCTGGTTTTACTGATGCAATTCCAGTGTTTAACTTTGGGGGGCTAAGTTGGGTGAAATTGTTGCATTTTTCCTGGGCATGTCACCTTCACTGGTTAGATAAGCGACGTTGACTTCGCCCTATTATTTGGTGGAAAAATCGGCATAAAAACAGCGGCAAAATCAATTGTAAAATCGCAATGTACAGTTTTAACCATATTAAAGTATGCAAATTAGTAGAATTTATGAATAAATTACGCTAATTAAGTGACATGTAACAGCCCAGACATTTCTGACAATACATCCAATATTGTAATGACATTTTTGTAGAAAATCCTTTCATTTAGATATATATATGTTTTGATGTTTGCATGAGCAATTTATGCAAATTAACTTGAAGCAGTCATTTGAAACATAATGGTATTTCAGACTTGGCTACAGTTATGTTCCAAATTATCTTTCTGTCCAATGAGTTTATGCCATTATGATCATGCGGTGGCTCAATTATATACATGTTTGCTAGAAATGGGTGGGATATACATTTAGCTGATACAAATTTATTTTAGCTCAATTGCGAAACAAGTTCATACAACTTATATTAATCACTCTCGTGACTTCATTCCTGATGGAATCCATCTCCACGAGGGAGAGAGAAGAGGCAACATGGAATTTAAATGCCATGCCTAAGGGTGCAATCGTAAACAGCTCCAGAGGGGCTTGATCTCCTCCGGGCATTTCGAACCTGAAGCGAACGCGCTACCACTGAGCTATCACACTTCCACAAAATGGGTATACATTTAGGACGAAAGCACTAAGGATAGAGAAACTTACCCGTATGAGGTGTAGGAGTTGTCTCCCTTGATCCACTGCTTATAGAGCCCGGGTACGTACTGACGTGGTGTATAGTGGCTGGTGGGGATTTCTGTATACTGATATTTGATGGGGGCAGGGCCATGTTACCCCCTGTAATCAGGTTGATATCAGATAACCCATCTGAACCAATACGTCTGTGACCACGGCCTGAAAATATAAAAATATCAACAACTGCCATAATCAATAAATACACACTGTATTTAGATTCCCTCCGATTAAATATAATTATACGTAATTTTATCTGAAATCTTGATAAAGGCTATTGGACATAAGGTTGCACAAATCGACACATCCATCCGATTTCAAAACTTGCTCAAAATTAATTGATTGAGATAGAAGTGTCTTGATAATTTTATGTTTACTATTATGCAAGATTTCTGTTACCATTGATAACTAGACTACTACACAGGGCTGCGGTCTTAACATTAGATGTTGTGGACTCTGCGAATTGCAAACGTGTGAACTGTTTGAATTGCAGACATTAGACTTGTTTCAACTAAAATTTAATCAATTTTAAAGTTTAAACTTTATTTATTTTACAACGATAGCGAAGTATATAATTTAATATTATATTAATCACTCTCGTTGGCGCGGATGAAAGGATGGTCATTCGTGTGGGAGGAAACCAGAGTACCCGGAGAAAACCCACCTGTCCGATCTAGCTACAACCATACCATCTCACATACTTCCCGGTCTGAGGATCGAACCTGGGTTGTGAGAAGCGAGCTCGCTAACCACTGCTAACCACTGAAAACCCACCTGTCCGATCTGGCGACCACCGTACCATCTCACATACTTCCCGGTCTGAGGATCGAACCTGGGTTGTGAGAAGCGAGCTTGCTAACCACTGCTAACCACTGAAAACCCACCTGTCCGATCTGGCGACCACCGTACCATCTCACATACTTCCCGGTCTGAGGATCGAACCCAGGTTGCATTGGTGAGAAGCGAGCTCGCTAACCACTGCTAATCGGACAGCCAATCAATTTTAAAATGTTGTGACCAAATAAAGATCAATTTTAAACTCTTCATTTTAAAGATTCTAGTCAAAATGAACAACTTATGTTTCCAAGATGGCGGCTGCAAAAGAATTCCGCTAGGCAATCTCAACAGACTGAGCTCCAATAACCAATCAAATTTGAACATTTTCATACAGGCCACGTAAATCCCATATTGGCTGAGCTAAGCAATGAGGTCAGACTCATATTGGACTAGCAAAAATGAAGTCGCAGAAAATATTCTAAAGTCAATTTATAAACTCCCATATAAGTGGATATTAAGACTCCATACACTGGCGTATATGGACACATTTTCCGCGACATGCTTTACTTTGTATCAAGCTGGTACTGAAAGGAATGATAGGAAAGCATGGTGTGCGTTTCCTCATACTGTAGTGTGTCATTTCTGTGTGCCATTTCTACCCAAAATGTGGAAGTCATGATAGCGCAGTCAGTGGTAGCGACTTCATTTCAGGTGCAAAAGGCCCGAGTTCGCACCCCGCTGGAGCAGCTACAATAGTGCCCTTAGGCAATGCATTTAAATTCCACATGCCCTTTCTCTCTCCCTCATGGCGATGGATTCCACCAGGAATGAGGTCTCGAGAGTGATTAATATAACTAGAATTTGTTTCGCAATCGAGCTAAAATAAATTTGTATAAACTACCCAAAATGTGCTAAACTGGTCACATACTTAATTATTCATATCCATCATTCTCTACAACAGATCCTAATGTTTGATGTTCTACATACACAACAAGCTGTCCGGAAGGGCCGTAACTAATGTTGCTAGAACTTGTGGCCTAACCCGTTTGCCTTTATTTAATTTGTCATGTATTCACATGTATATGTAAAATGAATCGAGCAATAAAATATGATTAAACTAAACTGTTGATGAATGATGCTCGTACACTAACACCAAGAAAAGAGAACATTGAAGTTCCTACAACCTTGAGATCATTGAGCAAATGTTATAGTCACTGGATCCTCAATTAGAAGCATAAATACATGTTCTGAGGAAAAACACACACCAGATTGCACACTGAAACTACCAAGCTTTCTAACGAGATGCTGATTGTATGCAAGAGATGCTGATTGTTTGCAAGAGATGCTGATTGTTTGCAAGAGATGCTGATTGTATGCAAGAGATGCTGAATGTATGCAAGAGATTCTGATTGTATGCAAGAGATGCTGATTGTTTGCAAGATATGCTGATTGTATGCAAGATATGCTGATTGTATACAAGAGATGCTGATTGTATGCAAGAGATGCTGATTGTATGCAAGAGATGTTGATTGTATGCAAGAGATGCTGATTGTATACAAGAGATGCTGATTGTATGCAAGAGATGCTGATTGTATGCAAGAGATGCTGATTGTATGCAAGAGATGCTGATTGTATACAAGAGATGCTGATTGTATGCAAGAGATTCTGATTGTATGCAAGAGATGTTGATTGTATGCAAGAGATGCTGATTGTATGCAAGAGATGCTGATTGTATGCAAGAGATGCCGATTGTATGCAAGATATGCTGATTGTATACAAGAGATGCTGATTGTATGCAAGAGATGCTGATTGTATGCAAGAGATGCTGATTGTATGCAAGAGATGCTGATTGTATGCAAGATATGCTGATTGTATGCAAGAGATGCTGATTGTATGCAAGAGATTCTGATTGTATGCAAGAGATGCTGATTGTCTGCAAGAGATGCTGATTGTATGCAAGAGATTCTGATTGTATGCAAGAGATGCTGATTGTTTGCAAGAGATGCTGATTTTATGCAAGAGATGCTGATTGTATGCAAGAGATGCTGATTGTATACAAGAGATGCTGATTGTATGCAAGAGATGCTGATTGTCTGCAAGAGATGCTGATTGTATGCAAGAGATGCTGATTGTATGCAAGAGATTCTGATTGTATGCAAGAGATGCTGATTGTATGCAAGAGATGCTGATTGTATACAAGAGATGCTGATTGTCTGCAAGAGATGCTGATTGTATGCAAGAGATTCTGATTGTATGCAAGAGATGCTGAATGTATGCAAGAGATTCTGATTGTATGCAAGAGATGCTGATTGTATGCAAGAGATGCTGATTGTATACAAGAGATGCTGATTGTATACAAGAGATGCTATTTGTATACAAGAGATGTTTAGGTATATATGGTATTTTAAATTGCGTACAAGGTTTAAAAGATGCCCTAATTAATCTGAAGTATGCACTGTATGCAGGCTAGAAACAGTAATCATTTAGGTCTTTCATAAAGCCACCATCAATAATATTTAACCAGTAAACAATTAACCCTTTCAACACCACAGACCTCTAAATTGGCTTACAAAAAAGTGTAGATCCAGATGAGCCGGCTCGTGACGAGCCGTCTCATCAGGATCTGCACTTTTTTCAAGTAATATAACTATTTTTAGAAAAAAATTACCCATTTGAACTGATCCAAATGTAATTTTGTTATTAATTTATTGGTCTAAAAATATCATGGACCAGTCCATGTCAGTTACTTGGTGTTGAATGGGTTAACAAAGGTCACTGCTGCCATACCCGTGGAGTGGTCGTTATACACAGGTTTGACCATAGTGAATAACACAAATATCAAGCACAGGCACAGGACATAAACAATTTTTTTGCCCTATGGTCATATAGTAAGTAATGTTTGCTGAAGGCAACCAATGGAAATAAAACATGCATGCAGAAACATCGACGAGAAATCGACAACATTGCATTTCCTGCTGTTCACGATGAAACAATGTGCCATTCTGGTGTTATTTGACCGATCTCCATCAAATAAAAAGTATTTGTTGATAGAATAAGGTCTTCCGGTCGGGACCACAAGGACATATCGGTGATCTGGTCGATTTTACTTAGTTTCTCGTCGATGTTTCTGCATGCATGTTTTATTTCCATTGGTTGCCTTCAGTAAACATTACTTACTATATGATCATAGGGCAAAAAAATTGTGTGTCTTGTGCCTGTGATATCAAATAACACAAATATCAAGCAAACAACGACCAAACTATGATAGATTGTAAGAACAGTAATAATCAAACATTCAACAAATAAAATAACAAGGAATGGCAACGAGTACTCGAGTATTCCCACTCATATTTTTTTATCTCGGTGTCGCTTAAAGCAGCATTACATGGTATAAAATAAAAGATAATTGAAAAATTCAAATTTTACGTATGGGTAGCAATGCTGCTACACATTCTAACATTATACTTTGTATGCTTATGTTCATTTGGTAAACAGTGTTTTTTTGCGATAAAACAAACTCGAAACCGAAAGTAGGACTTTCCGAGTCGATCGGTCACGCACTTGTTTACAACCGGAACGCATCGTCCGCACTTGTTTGCATTCGGAATGCATCGTCCCCATTTGTCCCACGTTGTCTTTTTAATTAAATTACTTGATATGTTGATTCATACCTCTGTTAGCTAAGTCTTTTATGGACATTTCTACATACCCGCGAGGGGTTCGACATTAGAGGAAGATAGATAGTTAGTCTTTCATGTTCAAAATATATACGTTGTTTTCTACATCCTCTGTTGTTTCACGCATGCGCGCTGTGCGTGCTTACATTTCGTGTGTTGATAAACAAATTCGCGTATATGACGGTTTAAATTTATTGGAATTTTATCATTTCTGAGCAACTATTTCGATTTTTGTAAACACACACACATTAGTATTTATATTTTACCCAAAACATCCTTATTACGATGTAATGCTGCTTTAATAAAACAGAATCATTATGATGCGCAATTAATTAACCCATTGCCTGCTGAGTAAATAAAATCACATTTGCAAACAACATAGATCCAGATCAGCTGCGGCGTTTAACACTGTGTCTGATCAGTATCTATGATGTTTGCTATTCAGCCAAGTGTTTAGCTCCACTATCCAAATAGCAAACAGCATAGAGCCTGATTAGACGGAACGTTCTGTGCCGTCTAATCTGGTTCTATGCTGTTTGTAAAAGTGATTTTATCTGCCGCTAGAGTGCAAAGGGTTAAAGGGGGTAGTTTCACAGTAAACTTTTGATTTGATTGCTTAATAATTGTATCAATAAAGGAATGTTTCATTTTGCAATGGTTTAGCTTAATTATGATGCAATGTATTTATAACAGAATGAGATAAATTTAGCATTCGTATCCGGACATGCCTCATCCGAAATACTTACCAAAACATCTGAAAGTAAGACAAACATGCGATCCCATTAATACAATGTACAATTAGCACCGGTACTCATAGGTACTCTATCGGAAATGTGTCCAAGTACTTGAGTATCAAAATTGCAACTGGTTGCCATGCCTTAAAATAACCATTAACTCTTTGCATGCTGGGTAAAATATAGGCTATAAATAGTTCAAATAATTGTAGCAGACGACAATTCATGAAAGTGTTTTTCTTATAAGTAACTAACTGAAAATTCTGTAAATATGTCATGAAATTTAATCATACAGTCAAACCAGCCAAAAGGAATCACAGAAAGTGGCTGTTTAACACAGACAGACGGCTGCTTAATAGAGGTCAAATGTATAATAAAACAACATATTGGGAATCTGGAAACTGGCTGCTTAATACAGGTTGACTGCTTAATAGAGGTGACCACTAACACAGGGTTGACTGTAACTGTGTCGTAATGACACTATCGTAATTAAATTCCATGACATATTTCAGTATTATGTTTACCGCTAGCATGCATAAGAGTTAAAAATCATTGTTAGAATATTGCAACTAATGGGCAACAGTAGACAATGGCAATGCATACACCAGACACTGCATTACACACGTACATCATACTGTGCTGTCAGTATCTCATCAGTCATCATGCAAAATGTTTCCTCACCGGTGAAAACAAATAAAAGCTGATGAAAAGAAGTAACAATTTGACTAGAACATCTTTTTTTAAAACTTTATGGCGAGGCAAGTGTTAACAACTTATATTAATCACTCTGGTTGGCACTGTTGAAAGCGTAAATGTGGTCATTCGTGTGTGGGGAAATTGGAGTACCTTGTGGGAACATACATGTATGTTTATACCTTCTGAAGACTTTATATATGTAATGATGATATGGCCACATTAAGAACACGACCGTACGCGTTTCAAAATGACAACATCAGCGCATCATTGTAATTCCAGTGAAATTTGAAAATTGTTCTTACCCTGCAAACGTAAAGGGTAAGTATTTTGTTAGCTCCAGGGTTTTGGTTACAATTATCACATTTAGAATAACAAGTGTCATGGTTACAGAAAGAAAGCTTAGCACACAGTTTTTGAAAACCTCTTCAGTAGTTAATGATATATGTGGAACAGAAATCAATTTTTAGATATTGTGAGTATTATAATTAAGTAGACAAATGAAATGTACAAGGATACCTTTTTGCCTGTTTGTTTGCCACAAATAATATATCAACGTCTAAAACAAAACTATCAACTGTTTTGTATACCATAGTACAAAATTCAAACACAGCGCCCTTGTGGTTCCTCAAATTTCAAACACAGCGGTACCCCTTGTGTTTCCTCAAATATCAATCACAGCGGTACCTCTTGCGGTTCCTCAAATATCAAACACAGCGGTACCCCTTGTGGTTCCTCAAATATCAAACACAGCGGTACCCCTTGTGGTTCCTCAAATATCAAACATAGCGGTACCCCTTGTGGTTCCTCAAATTTCAAACATAGCGGTACCCCTTGTGGTTCCTCAAATTTCAAACACAGCGGTACCCCTTGTGGTTCCTCAAATTTCAAACACAGCGGTACCCCTTGTGGTTCCTCAAATTTCAAACATAGCGGTACCCCTTGTGGTTCCTCAAATTTCAAACATAGCGGTACCCCTTGTGGTTCCTCAAATTTCAAAAATAGCTGTACCCCTTGTGGTTTCTGGGCATTTAGGTAACTTAGAAATTGGATAGGTACATAACCTTTGCATTATCAGAAGATGTGATTAAATGGAGTGTAAAGGAGATATTAGATGTTGTATGGCCTGTATTGTGTTGTTTGCCCTAAAAATCCAAACTGCATAAGCAAGCAAATGAAATGTGAGAAATGGTGAGATGTCAGGCAAATGCAAATGTGTGCATTTTGCATAGAAATACAATGGAATTAGCTCTGCATCGAGGCAGCATGCTCTATCAGGATGAATGCAGTTGGTTAATTTAAACCTCTGACCTTTCTGATGCATCATGGGATTATTTGGTGAAGCTCCAGTTTGGAATATATATGTAGGTGAACCGTATGAGCCGGACCGTCGGTGCCCTAAAACTGTGTAGCACAAATGGACACAAAACGAAGCATGTTAGTATATGTATGACAAATGCTAAAATACAGCACAGCTCACTTGACAATGGAAGTGCATCAATTGCAAAACACATGTTGGTATATGTATGATGAATGCAAAAATACAACACAGTTCACTCGGCACAAAGAGGTCATGTAACCCATTCAACACAAAGTAACTGACATGGACTGGTGCATGATATTCTTAGACAATTAAATTAATAAGAAAATTACATTTGGACAAGTTGATTTATCAAAATGGGTAATTTTGTCTAAAAATAGTAATATCAATGGCAAAAAGTGCATATCCTGATGAGACAGCTCGTCACGAGCTGGCTCGGGTCATTTAGATCTACACTTTTTGTAAGCCTATTTAGAGGTCTGTAGTGTTGAAAGGGTTAATCACAAGAACATAATAAATGCAAGTCAATAACAAACACAAAAATAGCAGGCCAAAACACAGGTCACGTTTCTGGTTGGTAGTCTGACTTGCATGTCATCAAACTAACGTCTGATTAATCAGAATTGTCTTCCCTTATTAGAATTTTGGAGGTAGAAATTTAGAGATGGTTGAGGGATTGTCTGGAGACATACAGGGTGTAGGTAGAAACTTAAGGATGGTTGATTGACTGGAGGCATACAGGGTGTAGGTAGAAACTTAAGGATGGTTGATTGACTGGAGGCATACAGGGTGTAGGTAGAAACTTAAGGATGGTTGATTGACTGGAGGCATACAGGGTGAGGTAGAAACTTAGGTATGGTTGATTGACTGGAGGCATACAGGGTGTAGGTAGAAACTTAAGGATGGTTGATTGACTGGAGGCATACAGGGTGAGGTAGAAACTTAAGGATGGTTGATTGACTGGAGGCATACAGAGTGTAGGTAGAAACTTAAGGATGGTTGATTGACTGGAGGCATACAGAGTGTAGGCATAACGTAGGGATGGTTGATTGACCTGAGACATACAGATATACGTTTGAACAAAAATATTGATCATGCAATAAAAATGTGTAAAATGCACTAGTTTTCTATGTGTTTCTGATTAGTAGTAAATGTACAACAGGCCTGTCATGATACACAGGTACAACAGGCCTGTCACGATACACAGGTACAACAGGCCTGTCACAATACACAGGTACAACAGGCCTGTCACAATACACAGGTACAACAGGCCTGTCACAATACACAGGTACAATAGGCCTGTCATGATACACCGATACAATAGGCCAGTCACGAGTACACCGATACAATAGGCCAGTCACGATACACCGATACAATAGGCCAGTCATGATACACCGATACAATAGGTCAGTCACGAGTACACCGTTACAATAGGCCAGTCACGATACACCGATACAATAGGCCAGTCACGATACACCGATACAATAGTCCAGTCACGATACACTAGACCAGTCATGATACATCGATACAATAGGCCAGTCATGATACACCGATACAATAGGCCAGTCACGATACACTGATACAATAGGCCAGTCACGATACACTGATACAATAGGCCAGTCACGAGTACACCGATACAATAGGCCAGTCATGATACACCGTACAATAGGCCTGTCACGATACACTGTACAATAGGCCAGTCACGAGTACACTGATACAATAGGCCAGTCACGAGTACACTGATACAATAGGCCAGTCATGATACACCGATACAATAGGCCAGTCATGATACACCATACAATAGGCCAGTCATGATACACCGATACAATAGGCCAGTCATGATACACCGATACAATAGGCCAGTCATGATACACCGTACAATAGGCCTGTCATGATACACCGATACAATAGGCCAGTCACGAGTACACTGATACAATAGGCCAGTCATGATACACTGATACAATAGGCCAGTCATGATACACCGATACAATAGGCCTGTCATGATACAATAGGCCAGTCATGAGTACACCGATACAATAGGCCAGTCACGATACACCGATACAATAGGCCTGTCATGATACACCGATACAATAGGCCAGTCACGAGTACACCGATACAATAGGCCAGTCACGATACACCGATACAATAGGCCTGTCACGATACACCGATACAATAGGCCAGTCACGAGTACACCGATACAATAGGCCAGTCACGAGTACACCGATACAATAGGCCAGTCACAATACACCGATACAATAGGCCAGTCACGAGTACACCGATACAATAGGCCAGTCACGATACACCGATACAATAGGCCTGTCACGATACACCGATACAATAGGCCAGTCACGAGTACACCGATACAATAGGCCAGTCACGAGTACACCGATACAATAGGCCAGTCATGATACACCATTACAATAGGCCAGTCATGAGTACACCGATACAATAGGCCAGTCATGATACACCAATACAATAGGCCAGTCATGATACACCGTTACAATAGGCCAGTCATGATACACCGATACAATAGGCCAGTCATGATACACCGTTACAATAGGCCAGTCATGATACACCGTACAATAGGCCAGTCATGATACACCGATACAATAGGCCAGTCACGAGTACACCGATACAATAGGCCAGTCACGAGTACACCGATACAATAGGCCAGTCATGATACACCGATACAATAGGCCAGTCATGATACACCGATACAATAGGCCAGTCACGAGTACACCGATACAATAGGCCAGTCACGAGTACACATATACAATAGGCCAGTCATGATACACCGGTACAATAGGCCTGTCACGATACACCGGTACAATAGGCCTGTCTCGATACACCGATACAATAGGCCAGTCATGATACACCGATACAATAGGCCTGTCATGATACACCGATACAATAGGCCAGTCATGATACACCGATACAATAGGCCAGTCACGATACACCGATACAATAGGCCTGTCACGATACACCGATACAATAGGCCAGTCACGATACACCAATACAATAGGCCAGTCACGATACACCGATACAATAGGCCTGTCACGATACACCGGTACAATAGGCCTGTCACGATACACCGATACAATAGGCCTGTCACGATACACCGATACAATAGGCCAGTCACGAGTACACCGATACAACAGGCCAGTCATGAGTACACTGATACAATAGGCCAGTCATGATACACCGATACAATAGGCCAGTCACGAGTACACCGATACAATAGGCCAGTCACGATACACCGATACAATAGGCCTGTCATGATACACTGATACAATAGGCCAGTCATGAGTACACCGATACAACAGGCCAGTCACGAGTACACTGATACAATAGGCCAGTCATGATACACCGATACAACAGGCCAGTCACGAGTACACCGATACAATAGGCCAGTCACGATACACCGATACAATAGGCCTGTCATGATACACCGATACAATAGGCCTGTCACGATACACCGATACAATAGGCCTGTCACGATACACCGATACAATAGGCCAGTCACGAGTACACTGATACAATAGGCCAATCATGATACACTGATACAACAGGCCAGTCATGAGTACACCGATACAATAGGCCTGTCATGATACACCGATACAATAGGCCAGTCACGATACATCGGTACAATAGGCCAGTCACGATACATCGATACAATAGGCCAGTCACGAGTACACTGATACAATAGGCCAGTCATGATACACTGATACAACAGGCCAGTCATGAGTACACCGATACAATAGGCCTGTCATGATACACCGATACAATAGGCCAGTCACGATACATCGGTACAATAGGCCTGTCACGATACACAGATACAATAGGCCTGTCACGATACACCGATACAATAGGCCTGTCACGATACACCGATACAATAGACCAGTCACGATACATGATACAATAGACCAGTCACGATACACCAATACAATAGGCCTGTCACGATACACCGATACAATAGGCCTGTTACAATAGGCCTGTCACGATACACATATACAATAGGCCTGTCACGATACACCGGTACAATAGACCAGTCACGATACACCGTACAATAGGCCAGTCACGATACACAGATACAATAGGCCTGTCACGATACACTGTACAATAGGCCTGTCACGATACACAGATACAATAGGCCTGTCATGATACACCATAGAATAGGCCAGTCACGATACACCGATACAATAGGCCTGTCACGATACACCGTACAATAGGCCTGTCACGAGTACACCAGTAGAATATATTGCAGTACATTTGGATACACACTTCCTGTATTACACTATATCATGATACACTTCCAACGGATCGTGACAACTCTAGTAATAAATAATGTCACAGCACACAGGACGCAAACAACAAATCAGGTCAAACAATAACAAGGATATGCTTAAAAGCTTAAATTTAATATACCGTATGTGGAGCGAGTAATTTTAAATTAATTGAAGTACAAACTGTGTAAATTGATTTCATGATGGAAAGAAAGGCATTTTGAAATCATGATAACAGTTCACTGTAGGTTGACCCTGACTGGGTCTTCATAATTGTTTGCTTATTCAAGTTCTTCAGCTTTTGATAAAATGAATAATTATCAACATATGTGATCATAGTAGTCGGGATTTTGTTTTTGAGAACTTGTGATATAGACCTGATATATCAGCTTCATTTTTGTTAATTATGTCCGAGTGCCTCTGTCGCCTGCCATATAGTATTCTAACCAATCAAAATTGATAGTGAAATTCCTACATTGTAACATGGGCTACACAATTAGTGTCACAAAAGCAATAAATCAACGGAGGTCACAAGCAGTTAGACAATTAGTGGTATCAATTAATTCATCTCCCGATCTTGTTTCCATTTTGGTGAAAGGGTAGGTACTAGTTAGGTCTAGTCTATATTTAGAGAGATTAGGTTTACCTTTAGGATGAACTCCGATGGTACCCTGCGACATGATGTCATATTCCTGCAGGTTAGTAAAGTCTGCAGAATATCTGAAAGGATCAGTATTAAGCCTGTTACATTTCAAATACAAATACATACAAATACATAGCATTTATATAGCGCAAAAAAAAATAAAATTATTCTATTGCGCTTCATAATTACAGAAGCAATTTTATACATTTACACATGACAATAATATATGGAAATATAAATAAAAATGTATACATATATAGATATAACTAGGGTTCTAGTAATTGGATAAGAACATATTATATCATAATATCTACACCATTACAGTATATAAGTGAGTGATTGGATTAACGATAAAAGTGGCAATATGAACCATAGACCCAAACACCGCCGTATGAATGACAACCGTGATGTGGCCAGTACAGTGATTGGGCCGGTACAGTGATCCGCCCATCACTACACTACAGAGCTCGAACCCAAGAGAATGCTCATACAACACTTCACTCGTCAATCCAATACTTATAAAGTCGATCTTTGATCTTATTGAACACATATATTGTACTTAAACTGTTTTATATCATAACAGATGTTATTTTTGTACAAAGAGCACAAAACTTAAGAATTGCCTATACAGATGGGTTTTCAGTTTACCTTTTGAGCTGGTGATCAACTGGGGTACCGGACCTTGGACTCTGTATGCCGATCAGACTTTCTCGACTAGCTGCCAGGGAGGGTGGGGCACTTCGCTGACTTCGGCTCTCATCCTGGAGACAGAATGCACAAGTATGATACACAGTGAAACTGCATCAATACAAACAAATGATTACAAGATACTATAACTGTATCTGCTCTCTCCAGACTGGAGGTAATTAATAGTGGTTACGGCATCCGTCTACGGAGCGGGAGGTCGAAGGTGCAAACCTCGCAAGGGGTTCATTCTGAGATAGCCGGTTGGTGAGCTGCCAGCTAGTTAAATAATGGTTACAGATTGCCTAACCAGCCTGGTGCTTGACCTACAGCAATATGATTCGGGAAGTACTGATGTTCATAAAGATGTGACTCATAAGTCAGAAATGGCTGGCCCTTTTAATAGGGTGACACTATAATAAACAAATTCCTGGGAAGGGCTTAATGTTATGTTATATTTCGGGTTTTACGCCTGAATCAGCACCATTTTGGGCTATATCGCCGGCGGGCAGTTTACCTAACACCTTTCCTGGGCAGGCTCCAGTGGTTAACCAGTACTTGGGTGCACCAACCTCCGTAAGAAACTACCAACTTTTTCATATAAATGAGACACGGCCTGAGCGGGGCTCGAACCCGTATTGACTGCACAATTTTTTTGTATTATATATAGATATATATATCTGTTCATAGCGATTCATTTTTTATTTATTCTTAAAGTTATTTAACGTAGCTACCGGTTGCCCATTTGAGCGATGGGCAGTTTACTTAACAACACCATGCATGGGCAAGGCTCCAGCGGTTAACAAGTACTTGGTGCACCAACCTCCGTACGAAACTGCCAACGTTTTCATATAAACAAACACTGCCTGAGCGGGGCTGGAACCCGTGACCATCAGTGATGATAGGTTACAGTGGTATACAAGTCAGCGACCTTAACGAATAGACCACGGAGGCGGATCTTAATGTAATGTTGTTAGAACTTGTTGCCCAACCCACTATATTCATGTATATATAGGCAATAAAATATGGTTAAATTAATAAACCCATTTGATTCTGGATACCGTTCATACAGTATTTGCAAAGAACATAGAGCCAGATCAGCTGCCACGAAACGTGCCGTCTGATCAGGCTCTATGCTGTTTGCTATTCAGATGATCTTGCTAAGACACTCTACTATGTAGCAAACATAGATCCTGATCAGCATACAGCATCACGCTGCGGCTGATCTGGATCTATGTTGTTTGCAAAAGCCTTTAAATGTATCCAGAATGAAATGGGTTAATAAAACAAATACTTTTACTTTTAGTAAAACATGACAAATATTTTGTCCTGGAGAGTTTACAGTCGTACCGACCGGATGGTACATGTAATTGTCCAGCACTTATTGGAGGAAGAAGACGCCACATGTCCCAAACCAAGGTCAGCATTTCTGGCACAAGTAGGCACCTGGGTAGTACCACAGGGATAGCTTCCATTACACGAGGAATATAACACCCATGCTGTGATTTGACCCTACATTGGTGCAGGGCAAGTGATTTCACGGGCATTAACTACCGGTACTCAATCATGAAGTATCCCGTGAATCAAATAACAAAATTGATCAGTGATTATTGTTTATAACAAATACAGTGTACCAACTTGTGCATGATGTGTACATTACCTCGGTGACAATTGGTGTTACAGTTCTCTGTGGTGTGTGTGGCAATTGTGGTATATAGTCCCCACTATGTCTAACTGTCTCACTAATGGTACTTGTGCGCGACTCCCTGCCCGAGGTCTGCGGCATATTGTTTGTGCTGACTATGCTCGGCGGACCCGAGAACTGGGTACCGGTGCCTGTAGGTAATGGTGAACTGAAGGCTGCAATGCAACAGTGTTCATTGTTTAATACACAAATGAGAATACACTTCATTTTATATGCTGAATGCCACAAACTAATAATGTTAAGAATGTATATTGTATCTTATAGATGGATAGATTTATTTATTTATAGACCGTGACCTAATTAGATCTTAGTGCCCTCAAGTGTAAATACAATATGAGAAACATACTGTAGTCTGGGGATTCATCATCACTGTACGCTGGATAAACCAGTGGCTCCTCAGCACCAGAAAAGAACTGAAAGTACAGTAAATAATTAAAATAACCAGCAATAATTGAAACAACAGGACGTACTGGAATGACAAAACAAGCTATAGTACACCAACTATGACTAAATACACCAACTACAGCAAAGTTTTGTGAGTACCTAAATTGTCTGCTCGCAAAAGTTGAATTCTTCTCGCAATTTTTATAAAATGTCATTTTATTTTTCAATTAGATCTACTGGGTCCAACTATCGGAATAGGGCGATTTGAGTGTGGGCCATCACACTTCGTCACGACGTTCACTTTGTTATTGTTTTTGGAGATGGGCAAATTGTCTTTTTACGGGCATAATCGTCCAACTAGACTCGGGTACATGCACTTGCGATTGTTGCCTCCTCTCACCACTTAAAAAATTGGTTATTCTAGAGATTTCGTCTTGGAATATTTACGGTACTGCTAGAAAAATTACGCAGACTGGATTTTATTATTGACTTGGATTTTCCAAAAACCCCAATCTAATTGGCCCAAATCGTAAAACCAATCAAACAGTTGTGTTCTGCATCATATTGTTATGTGTGTTTACAATCAGAAAACGTAGACAAACAGTAACGTAAATTATACATTTCACAGGTTTTAAATTGAACTCGCAAAATTTTGCTAATGCCAGAAAGTTCAACTTGCATTTTTGTATTTCTACTCGCAAAATGCGAGTACTAAATTCGAACCCTGCAACTCCATACTACATGTCACGCTGAGTAAAAGAATAACAAGTAAATACAAAAAAGAAAACGGTATGGCAATATTCTCAATTTTAAATTAACACTTATTCCCTAACTGTGGTAGAACTATACATGGATTAAGTGTACATTTATAGGTACAGACTTAGCTGAACATGTTGCTGCAGTAAAACGCTAACACTATATGTATAGCCGAGCCTTCATGGTAAAACTGCTATGCTATCTGCCTCATAAGTGAGGGGTTTGGAGTTCAAGCCCAGAGAAACAGTGGTGGCACGTAAAGCCACATTGTCCGTGCTTTCTCCCTCGTGACGATGGATTCCTTGAGGAATGAGGTCCCGAGAGCGATTAAATTAACACAAGAATCTGTTTCACAATAAAACTAAGACACATCTGCAGTTAGTCACTAAGTTCATAGTAAGTGACACAGGAATTGCACAGTGCTTCTCTGAGCAGCTATCAGACATGTAGGGGAGAACATGAGTAGAACAATCAACATTCCCCAGAATCCCACAGTGCTTCTCTGGGCAGCTATCAGACATGGAGGGGAGAATACAAGTAGAACAATCAACATTCCCCAGAATCCCACAGTGCTTCTCTGGGCAGCTATCAGACATGGAGGGGAGAACACGAGTAGAACAATCAACATTCCTCAGAATCGCACAGTGCTTCTCTGGGCAGCTATCAGACATGTAGGGGAGAACACGAGTAGAACAATCAACATTCCTCAGAATCGCACAGTGCTTCTCTGGGCAGCTATCAGATGGAGGGGAGAACATGGATAGAACAATCAACATTCCCCAGAATCGCACAGTGCTTCTCTGGCAGCTATCAGACATGGCGGGAGAACACGAGTAAACAATCAACATTCCCCAGAATCCCACAGTGCTTCTCTGGGCAGCTATCAGACATGGAGTGGAGAACACGAGTAGAACAATCAACATTCCCCAGAATCGCACAGTGCTTCTCTGGGCAGCTATCAGACATGGATGGGAGAACATGGGTAGAACAATCAACATTCCTCAGAATCGCACAGTGCTTCTCTGGGCAGCTATCAGACATGGAGGGGAGAACACGAGTAGAGCAATCAACATTCCTCAGAATCCCACAGTGCTTCTCTGGGCAGCTATCAGACATGGAGGGGAGAACACGAGTAGAGCAATCAACATTCCCCAGAATCGCACAGTGCTTCTCTGGGCAGCTATCAGACATGGATGGGAGAACATGGGTAGAACAATCAACATTCCGCAGAATCCCACAGTGCTTCTCTGGGCAGCTATCAGACATGGAGTGGAGAACACGAGTAGAACAATCAACATTCCCCAGAATCGCACAGTGCTTCTCTGGGCAGCTATCAGACATGGAGGAGAGAACATGGGTAGAACAATCAACATTCCGCAGAATCCCACAGTGCTTCTCTGGGCAGCTATCAGACATGGAGGGGAGAACAGGAGTAGAACAATCAACATTCCTCAGAATCGCACAGTGCTTCTCTGGGCAGCTATCAGACATGGAGGGGAGAACACGAGTAGAACAAGCAACATTCCCCAGGTCAGCTAGATAGCTCCCACCTCCACCCCATCATGATAATCACTAGTGATGAGGGGGAAATAATGCAATGTCAAAGAACTCAACTAATCAAGCACAGAGATTCCTGGCAGTAAGTTGACAAATGCTCAACTAAAAGTGAACTAACCTGAAATAGATGCGACATAATTCTCACAATCTCTGCCATGGACGGTCTCTCTGTCGGATTACTTGACCAGGACCTGTAACATAGTAATATAGCACATGTATCTGTAAAGGATCAAACTTAAAGCGATATTATTTAAGAAATAATAAGTATCAACCGTGGTATATCGCAGAATAACCCTCGTTTGTCGTTCTTATGCGTAGAAATATATCACGAAGGCCGAAGAAATAATAAGTATCAACCGGGTTGATACTTATTATTTCGATTCTAACACGACTTACTTCTAATCATTTTAGACGAGTATCAAAGGAGTATTTTCTTCAAACGCGGTGCTACTCCGCTCATTTGGCATTCGAAATTTCCTCCCGAGTAAGTGGTGATGACGTTATTTTTTATGGAAAATATCAATCTAGTGCATAAATGAACAAAAATTGTAACTGATCAATAATTTTATTTATTTTGTCAAATAAAACTGTACAGAATAGTAACTGAAACGTTACTTAACAGAACAAGAGATTATCTGATTCTAAAAATAGCTCACTTCCACGAATTCCCACGGTAGTATTTACAAACATCACGTGACTTTCATTCATAAAACTTTACACGCATTGTATAAATGGAATAGCCAAAACACGGTGCGCGCGCAGCATAGTTCAAGGTAGGAATATCGCAGAATAACCTGAGGTAGATTTTACTCTTCAAGTATGTATGTTATTAGCTGGGTCGTGTTAGAATTAATATTAGTATCTGTAAAGGATCGTCGCTATTTTATGAGTATTGTTCTAATGATCTCCCCTGAAACATGTTATATAATATACTCTGTAACACAGGTGTACCCATGTTTCGGTGGGATAAACCCACATTTCTCAAGGTTTAAACAAGTGTTTACATCAATATGAAAAACGGAAGTTATTGTCTTCAAGAATCAAAACAATAAACCGTGTGGTAACTCAGGGATCAGTTTAGAGGCCGATGTGGGCGAAATTGTCACCCTAGGGACCCTGACTTCGCCCTCCACTTCTCCCTAAAAAAATAAAATAAAATAATAAATATTTGTTGGTTTTTACGATTTTCAAACAAAATGTTGTCTAGTAAGATACACTGGCCCATTATAAAGCACTCCTTCTATTCAAATGTTGTATTTAATGGTTGTACTGTGCATTTTAACCCTAGTTTGCAGAAGTATATTAAAGAACACCATTTAAGGAAGCGATCGCGCGCTATCTCACTTCTCCCAAACATTCTGAACTAGAATGAACCCTGAATGGTTAGACAATAATTTCCATATTGCTGAAAAACACTTTGTTTGAAACCTAGAGAAAGGTGGAGTTATCCCATCAAAATGCCAGTACACCTGTGTTACAGAATATTTTATATTATTACCAATTTATTAATACCACTCTAAAATAGGCACAGTTTCCACAGGAAAATTACACGGTAATGTCCACACTTGTGATGGGAATTAGATATAAGATTGTGGATAGAAATCAACATCTCCATGGTAACATCAACGTCTCCATGGTAACTGTGACTGCAAGACTTCTAAGATGCTCACCTTGTCATGAGTAACTCCAGAGGTTTGGGGAAATTTCTTATTAAAGGTGGCCGTGTACCTGAAATATAATTACGAGGGTAAATAAACTCAATCATGAACAGAATGACATCATTTCTTAGTAATTAACCCTTTACTCCACAAAAGAAGAAGCCATTAACTAAGATAAGATAAGATCAATTTTATTTTGAGTCGGCAAGATAGCAACAGTACAACACAAGCTCTGAGTGAGCTTTTGAACCGACTATATAACATAAAATAATGGCAACAGCTATAAAATTAGAATCACTGATAATAGATGCATATTTATTATTAATATTATCTCATGTTATCTCCATACTGCTGATAATGTACTCTGTATACTGAATAATCAATATTTATGAGAATAGTTATATGTTATATTTTGGGTTTTACGCCTGCATCAGCACCATTTTGGGCTATATCGCCGGCGGGCAGTTTACCTAACAACACCTTTCCTGGGCAGGCTCCAGCGGTTAACCAGTACCTGGGTGCACCAACCTCCGTAAGAAACTGCCAACTTTTTCATATAAATGAGACACGGCCTGAGCGGGGCTCGAACCCGTGACCATCAGTGATGATAGGTTACAGTGGTATACAAGTCAGCGACCGTAACCACTCGACCACGGAGGCGGACTATTATGGGAATAGATAACTGCATGTAATGGTGGCTGTATGTGGGAAGCTATAGACGTGATGTAAGGTGTTTATGTGGAGAAGCCGGTTAAAGACATGTGTTACTAAGCATTTATACTAGACAATGCAACAGATATAATGGAATGAGATAGGGGAAAAACATTGTGTGGAACCGAGAATTATATCATTCATATCATATCCACCTACACGTTAATACTAACTTATTTAAGGAGCTCGATTTTTTGAGGTCAACATTTTCGACTTAAATTCCAAATATATTGTAAATAGCTTTAACCCTTTCCTTCATAGAAATTTAGGTTAATATACTATTATATCTCCATACAAACGATAGCCATTTAGCTATTATGCAGTGGATAAGTAGTCACCATATCTACCGCACCTCCATAGATATTACTGGAACAACATGAGATTCTGGACTTTATTATGAACATTGGTTTGGCTACTACATTGTCAATGTATGTCGTATTGGTAATGGCGTCAAGATGTGCTTCTATGGGGGAAAGGGTTAATGTATGTCGTATTGGTAATGGCGTCAAGAGGTGCTTCTATGAGGGAAAGGGTTAATGTATGTCGTATTGGTAATGGCGTCAAGAGGTGCTTCTATGAGGGAAAGGGTCAATATATGTCATATTGGTAATGGAGTCAAGAGGTGCTTCTATGAGGGAAAGGGTTAATCAAAACATAATCAGAGGTGCAGATATGGAATGGCTGAGTAGGAGACTGGTATTGATTGGACATCCCCGACGTGGTCAACAGTTGTGACACGGCAAGTTTGCATGCATGAAGACTTTTTCTTTTTTTAATTTAGTTTATTTAACGTCACTACCGGTTACCCATTTGAGCGATGGGCAGTTTACCTACCAACACATATCGTGGGCAGGCTCCAGCGGTTGACCAGTACTTGGTGCACCAACTGCAGTAAGAAACTGCCAACTTTTTCATATAAAGAGACATGGTCTGAGTGGGGCTTGAACACGTGACCATCAGTGATGATAGGTTACAGTGGTATACAAGTCAGCGACCGTAACCACTCAACCACGGAGGCGAACTGCTACTGCATGTTCCATATATACTCCTTGGTGCCGGTGCAAGATCTGATATGAGACCACCTCTGTGGTTGAGTGGTTACGGTCGCTGACTTTTAACCTATCATCACTGATGTTGTTAGGTAAACTGCCCGTCGCTCAAATGGGCAACCGGTAGCGACGTTAAATAAACACACAAAAATAAGATCTGGTAATATCTGATGTATTAAAATTTCTCATTATTAACAATACTAAACAATTATTAGAACAGCAAAATATATTAATAAATCATTTAATAAAACCAACCCTAGATTCTGCAGCTGCTTCTTGATAACATACTGTTCATTATTATGTAACGTCGTGGTGGAAGTTGTCATAGCGCAGTGGTAGCGCGTTTGCTTCAGGTGCGAAATGCCTGGAGTTCAATGCTCCGCAAGAGCCATTATGATTGTGCCCTCAGGCAAGGCATTTAAATTCCACGTTGACTCTTCTCTCTCCTTCATGGCGATGGATTCCATCAGGAATGAGGATTCGAGAGTGATTAATATAAGTTGTAAGAACTTGTTTCGCAATCGAGTTAAAATAAATTTGTATAAACTAACTAACATGTACAGTCAAACCTGTGTTACTGGTCACCTCTATTAAGCAGCCAACCTCTATTAACCAGTAACCAAACTCCCACTGTGGCAATTGGTCCATCATTTAACCTTTATTAAACAGCCACCTGTGTTAAGCAGCCAATTTTTACCACTCCCTTGGCTGGCTGCTTAAGACAGGTTTGACTGTATTGTTCACAACTTGGTAAATTGAGATTATATGTATTTGGCAATATTCATCTCTTATACATGTCCAACGGCCAAAGGCAAGAATGTTGCCGATTTGCTGAATAAAAACTGAAATGAACTGATTAGAATAGCTTATAACATTTTAGACCAGTGGACATATCTCTGATTGATGCAAACCTGCTCTCCATTCTTACCATTATGTACGGCCCACATGATCCTAAATGCCGGTCCACCTATCTCATCAAATGGTTTTCGCCTCGTGAATACTTCCCACAGTATGATACCCCAACTGAACACATCACACTTTTCGCTATAGTTGCTTCCTAGATAACGAAATGTATAATCGAAATGTATCAACGCAAATGTAGAAGCGAAATTTATCAATGCAAATGTAGAAGCGAAATGTATCAATGCAAATATAGAAGCGAAATGTATCAACGCAAATGTAGAAGCAAAATGTATCAATGCAAATGTATCAACGCAAATGTAGAAACAAAATGTATCAACGTAAATATATGACAAAATGTATCAACGCAAATGTAGAAACAAATGTATCAATGTAAATATATGAACAAAATGTATCAACGCAAATGTAGAAGCGAAATGTATCAACGCAAATGTAAAAGCGAAATGTATCAACGCAAATGTAGAAGCGAAATGTATCAATGCAAATGTAGAAGCGAAATGTATCAACACAAATGTATGAACAAAATGTATCAATGCAAATGTAGATGCGAAATTAATCGATAAAATGAATCAATAAAACGTATCATCAGGGTCAGACGGTTTTTAAACAAACAGACGGATCTTTAGTCCAGTGGTAACATGCTGGACTGGTAATCCAGGGATCGCAGGTTCGATCCCCCGTCTGACCCTAATAAAATTAACAGTCTTTCAGATGGGACGTTAAATCGAGGTCTCGTGTCGGTGCTTTACACTGTGCACGTAAAAGAACCAGAGGAGACTCTGGAATGGGTCTCTGTCTGTATCATGCACTATCCTCCAAAATCTAAAATGACTAATCTCTTCAGGAGGCGTCGCTCATATGGGCAACCGGTAGCGATGATAAATAAACATAAAAAAAGAAGAAAAAAAGACGGTTTTCCAGTTGATCCTTAAAATCAATAATCAGTGCAATGCACTGTGCATGTTAAGAACTAGCTACTAGAAGATGCTACTGGAAATGGTAGATATTCTGAATGATGTATTGTCCTCCAAAATACATATAAACTAATCATCTCAGTACTTTCGAGCCTCCGTCTGACCCTAATAAAATTAACAGTCTTCAAATGGGACTTTAAACTGAGGTCTTGTGTCGGTGCTTTACATTGTGCACTAAAATAACAAGAGGAGATTCTGGAATGGGTCTCTGTCTGTATCATTGCACTATCCTCCAAAAATTTAAAATGACTAATCTCTTCAGGAGGCGTCGCTCATATGGGCACCCAGTAGCGATGATAAATAAACGTAAAACACACGCTTTCGTTAACAGGAATTGGACTTTTGAAAATAACCAAAATATTCCATAATTTGGTATATTTTGTTCTTGGTCTATATAAAAAATATTCCTGAAAATATTATTGTCAAATGAAATTGTGACTTCTCTGTGGATACGCTGCATGATGTGTACCTGTAGTTGTGAGGTTGATCCCATAGAGAACGTAGGCAGGATATTTTAATTCAAATGAACTCTTCTTGCCCTCATAGTTATGGGTTTCATTATTATTCAAGTACTCAAGATTGATTACACTAAAGTTCTATGAACCATTTCAAGCTAAAATAAATTTGCATAAAATAAAATCCAGAATCACAACATACCTTCAAATACCTCTGGTGCCATCCATGCTGCACTGCCTTTGTTATTCGTCATATGTGTTTGTATATCACAGGCCGTTCCAAAGTCACATATCTTCAACACAGTACCTCCCATGATCAATAACAAACTGAAATCGTTGAGCTAGCATTATTGTTATGTTATATTTATATGTTATATTTCGGGTTTTACGCCTGCATCAGCACCATTTTGGGCTATATCGCTGATGGGCAGTTTACCTAACAACACCTTTCCTGTGCATGCTCCAGCGGTTAACCAGTACTTGGGTGCACCAACCTCCGTAAGAAACTGCCAACTTGTTCATATAAATGAGACACAGCCTGAGCGGGGCTCGAACCCGTGACCATCAGTGATGATAGGTTACAGTGGTATACAAGTCAGCGACCGTAACCACTCGACCACGGAGGCAGACCCTAGCATGTAACTATCTATAAATAAATATATTATATACTCACTGTATACAGTTTTCAATGTGAGGGTGCATTCATGTTGACGTTATTTTCAAATTAATTGCAATGCTTGGGAACTATACGCGCAAAGCAGTGAGAATTAAGTGTGTTATTGCGTGCTTTCAAACTGCGAGTTATAATTTTCATTTCACCGATAAATTTCTATATTTCATTGGTTTAAACAGTATTTATTCCAATAAATTTACATGCATAACACAAAAAATGTTACAATGTTTGGATTGGAAAACAAGTTTTCAGAAAACTTATATTAATTCCTCTCCAAGTATTTTAATACATTGGAAAGCATAACAATATTGAGTATACCTACTTGGGTGGTTTGAGATCCCTGTGTATTAGAGCTTTTGGTTTCATACAGTGGAGATATTCTACACCTCTTGAGCACTGCAGAGCCCAGCTCATGGCATGTGCTGCTGTGTATGTTGGCTGTGGACCCACCCCATGTAAAACTGAAATAAAGACAACAACTCAGTTGGTCTGTAATACAAGTGAACCATTTCTCAAGTCCATGGTAGACCCCTTTCATTCCAAGGTGGGACTTTTAAAATATTTATATACATGTAGTACAAACAATTAAAAGTCAAGGGCTATCCAGAGTGATTTATTTTTCATTTACCGGTATATAATGATATTATACAATATGCTGGCTTACCACAGACGGATCTGTAGTCCAGTGGTAACACGCTGGACTGGTAATCCAGGGATCACAGGTTCGATCCCCCATCTGACCCTAATAATAAAATGAACAGTCTTTCAGATGGGACTTTAAACCAAGGTCTCGTGTCAGTGCTGTACGCTGTGCACGTAAAAGAACCAGAAGAGACTCTGGAATGGGTCTCTGTCTGTATCATTGCACTATCCTCCAAAAATCTAAAATGACTAATCTCTTCAGGAGGCGTAGCTCATATGGGCAACCGGTAGCGACGATAAATAAACGTAAAACACACACAGCTGGCTTACCATTATATAATGAGCCACCTTCTGCATACTCCATTACCAAACATACCTGAAATATTTAAATTCAACATTCATTTTGACAATAATACACCATATTCAAAGTATTGACCAAAAATTAATGAATTACTTTATAAACTAAATACATACTAGTAGTTAGTATTGCCTAGAAAAGCATGTGGCTTTATTTATTTCTATAGTCTGAATACATTATGTCGGTGACATCTGGGTCTTGGGTTCGGAACAGCGGGTGGAATTGTAGGCTGCATGTAGGCTATACTATTTCTGATAGTGCTTTCGCTAAGTTTATGCCATTTTTGGAGATTTTTTCTTTTCATGTCTAATCTATCATTTAGTTTAATAAATTATACATTTATGTAACGTTCTGGTTTAGTTTAATGAAAATTTATTAGGTCAAGTATGTAATAAAATGACAGTTATGCAATTGTGAACATGGTTACTTAATACAGGTTGGCTGCTTTAATAGAGTTGACCGCAAACACAGGTTTTACTGTACATGTATATGAAAAGCATCAATCCAAGAATACATATTAATAATATATATTAAATTAGTATACCGGTGCTCTTGTGCAAGCGCCATACAGTTTAACAATATTGTGGTGGAGAACTCTAGACAGCTGTTTCAGTTCTGTCAAGAAGGCCTTCCTCTCAGATTCTGTCTCTATGATCTTTACAGCAACATCTTTTGAGCGCCATTTTGCACGACTCACAACACCAAACGCTCCTTTACCAACTATCTGTAACACAATAATTATCAACATTTAGCAATATGTATAAACAATTAACTTTTATACAGGGCTTAAGATTGTGTGGCACCCGTTGTCCAGTGGTAGAGCGTCGGATTTGGAATCGATCGGTCCCGGGTTTGATACTCAGTCAGGGCATGTATGTGGTGTCATTGTGCAAGGCACCTCACACACATTGCTTAGTACTGGTTAACCACTTAGGTCAGCTAAGCTTGCCCAGGAATACATGTCTACGTCCCAGCAAGGGGTTTGACATTAATGGAACATACGTAACATACATAAGATCTATCTATCTTCCGTTAATGTCGGACCCCTCGCGGACGTAGACATGGTGCGCGTCAAAATCCGCAAAGAAATTAAAAGTATGAGTAGCTAAAAGTATAATTTAAGAAAGTAATGAAAATAAGTTGTGGTAAAAGTTTAAAAGCAGCTGCGCAGAACAACTAGGGACTGGCATGATCAATATGGCAAACTGCCGTATTGAATTGCTCTATGGTAGGGAGATGGGCAATGTCAGGAGGGAGATGGTTCCAATGGTAGATTGTTCTTGGAAAAGAGGAAAACTTGTAGTAGTCTGTAGTTGCTGTAATTAACCTATAGCTTAAGGAATGGCAATGGCGAGCAGGACGGGAGAGGGGAACTTGGGAATAGCAACAAGATCATTATGAATTTTATACATACGGGATAACCTATTGTCAATACGCCGTTGATCTGGGATGATGAAGGGCGATTTGTTTTTGTATACTGGGTTGACGTCGTTCATTATTCAATGCCGTTAATACCCGAAAGGGGAGTCTGGCAGTATAAATAGATAAGATATATAACAGTGTGTAACTGTTTATTGCTATTCTCAAGGGAGTGGGGGCATTTTGGTGACCCATCGGTCATTATTTTGAGTATATTCTATATGACACAGTGTTGTCTATATGACATCCTATGACATAACATTTCTTGTATTGACATTATTATATCTATAATTGTGAACTAGTTATCTACTATTACAGTTAGCAAGGTGTCCCAATTAGCGAGATTTTTACCTCATAGAACGATAGTTCATTGATATCTATTTCCTCTACAAAGCCTTGCGTAGAGTCCATACTTCAGTTCTTATTTGGGGACGGAAACATCTTGCTGTGATAAAGAAATCTAAGGAAATTCCTCTTTGTTTTGACAGGAAGCACTGACAAATTTACTTCCGGTTTCTGAAAGGGCAAGGAAATTATTATTATTTATTTATGTAGATCTATTATTTGTCTGTATTTAAATTGCATGCATATACATTCTGTCTTAGATATGCGAATGAAAGAAATCTTTTGCCTTATTATGATGACTGAAAACTTTATATTCCTAATAGAAATGCGAAATTATACCTTGCAGTTTTCCTTGTCAAATCGTCCACAAGCTAAATCGCCCACAAGTCAAATCGTTCTCAAATTGGTCAAATCGTCACAATGGTTTGGTGACATCGTCATCACAGTGTGGCGTCCGTGGTCCAATGTTAGAGTGTCCGATTTGGAATCGAACGGTCCATGGTTCGATACTCAGTCAGGCCACATATGTAGTGTCATTGAGCAAGGCACCTCACACACATTGCTTAGTACTGGTTAATTGCTATGGTCTGCTAAGCATGCCCAGGAAAACATGTTTAGGTCCCCGCAAGGGGTTTGACATTAATGATACATACATACATACTGTAAATTTAGCCATGTCAAATCGTCACCACTTCCAAGTGTTGTTACAATTTGACCCAAAAAGAGAAGTTACTAGATAAAATATTATATTTATAAAATAATGTTTGTAGAAATCTATACTGGCTTCTCGTGTTTTCGATTGTGCCAAATTCTCTATGTTAAATGTTATTCAGCCACCGATTGGTTCACACCAAACCAGGGTTCCCTCTGTCAGAACGTTTGTCTGCTCCACTTCTGTCGCCAATTGATAAACACTGGAGCCAATTAAAAAAACTTGGAGCCAACTAAGAGCCATATAACATATTAACATGTCTACATCCCCGCGAGGGGTTCAACATTAGAGGAAGATAGATAGATATATATAGTTCACAAATAAATATTTGAAGTCATGTATTTGACAAAACATGAGCAACAAAAAAAAATTTTAAAAAAAGTTGCGCCAAATATTTCCGCCAATTCACAAAATTTAGCGACAATATTTGTTAATTGACGCCATTGGCGACCAACAGCGGGAACCATGCAATTGTCTAATCTTCAAATCTTTACTCGACCATAAATGCTATCGGGAAAAAACACGGACAAGTATAAATATAAAAAACGATGGTACATGTAAATTACTGATACTGAAAGGAGCAAGTTACTAAATTTGAAGATAGTAACTAGCCTCATGTACACCCGTCGAATATATGTCTATATTTCTTAGCACTGAACTTACAATAATCCAAACAATCCCAATGTTTTGATATCGCCTGATGACCCAGTTTCAAGAATGAATCACCTTTGATGTGACATTACTCTGATAAATATGTAAACAAATGACTTGAAGAGCACAACAATTAAGGGGACTGTCAGAATTTAAGCTCAAATGAAATAAAATTATAAAATTTTAGTGCTGCTTAATATGAGTAGTTTCATAGTTCCTTTTTCAGGGTATGAAGGTAAATTATTATATGGCCAATCTAAGACTAGCCTATTGTGCTTATCATAAAGGGATGACTTTATTGCAAACATCTCATTAATAACTTATTTACACACAAGTGGTTGATTAAAAGTAAAAAACTATGATAAAAATGTTTGTTATTGTATATTCCTTTATGGTAATACCATCCAAGGCCTTGTAGCAATACCTCGATAATACCAACCAAGGCCTCGTAGAAATACCTTGATAATACCAACCAAGGCCTCGTAGAAATACCTTGATAATACCATCCAAAGCCTCGTAGCAATACCTTGATAATACCATCCAAAGCCTCGTAGCAATACCTTGATAATACCAACCAAGGCCTGGTAGCAATACCTTGATAATACCAACCAAGGCCTCATAGCAATACCTCGATAATACCAACCAAGGCCTCATATCAATACCTTGATAATACCAACCAATGCCTCGTAACAATACCTCGATAATACCAACCAAGGCCTCGTAACAATACCTCGATAATACCAACCAAGGCCTCGTAACAATACCTCGATAATACCAACCAAGGCCTCGTATCAATACCTTGATAACCAACCAAGGCCTTGTAGCAATACCTCGATAATACCATCCAAGGCCTCGTAGAAATACCTCGATAATACCATCCAAGGCCTCGTAGCAATACCTTGATGATACCAACCAAGGCCTCGTAGAAATACCTTGATAATACCAACCAAGGCCTTGTAGCAATACCTCGATAATACCATCCAAGGCCTCGTAGAAATACCTCGATAATACCATCCAAGGCCTCGTAGCAATACCTTGATAATACCAACCAAGGCCTCGTAGCAATACCTCGATAATACCAACCAAGGCCTCGTAGCAATACCTCGATAATACCAACCAAGGCCTCATAGCAATACCTCGATAATACCTCAAGGCCTCGTAGCAATACCTCGATAATACCAACCAAGCCTCGTAGCAATACCTCGATAATACCAACCAAGGCCTCGTAGCAATACCTCGATAATACCAACCAAGGCCTCGTAGCAATACCTCGATAATACCAACCAAGGCCTCGTATCAATACCTCGATAATACCAACCAAGGCCTCGTAACAATACCTCGATAATACCAACCAAGGCCTCGTAACAATACCTCGATAATACCAACCAAGGCCTCGTATCAATACCTAGATAATACCATCCAAGGCCTCGTAACAATACCTCGATAATACCAACCAAGGCCTCGTAACAATACCTCGATAATACCAACCAAGGCCTCGTAACAATACCTCGATAATACCAACCAAGGCCTCGTAGCAATACCTCGATAATACCAACCAAGGCCTCGTAGCAATACCTTGATAATACTAACCAATGCCTCGTAACAATACCTCGATAATACCAACCAAGGCCTCGTAGCAATACCTCGATAATACCAACCAAGGCCTCGTAGCAATACCTCGATAATACCAACCAAGGCCTCGTAACAATACCTTGATAATACCAACCAAGGCCTCATAACAATACCTTGATAATACTAACCAAGGCCTCGTAGCCTCATACATGGCTGTCATCCGAGGCTTGTCATAAGGAAAATTAATCAAAGTAGTCTAATTTATTCTACTGGAAACATATTCCTATAATTGGAATCATTTAGGTTCTTTGTATAATGGTGACCGTTACATTATATTTTATAAATAGGACACCACTAATGCATTTTCTTAAACAGATGTTATCGATTATTATTATCTATAACATACATGTCTTAGAAGAGTTGTCATAGTTGACATTATTTAACATTTATGGTTTCCTTAACATATTAAATGCCTTTTGTACAATCAAAGATTTCATTATAATCCTAATCAGTTAGAGATAAGTTTATCATATTGGCAGTAGTTATATATAATATGCTGTACACATATTTTATCAAATTATTTTGACAAGCAAGCCTGATCTATGAACAATTCTTATATGATTGGTCAATGTCTAATATCATATTATTGGTTGGTATTTTGAACGGTTTTGATTGGATAACGAGCAGAATGAAAAACTTTGAGATTGCTAGATCAAGTTACGTTTGAGCTCCTTAAGAAGACACTTACATTTATTTAGTAGCATAAAGCAGCTACTGTAAATACAATGTATCATTTGGTAGCATAATGCTAGCCACATTAGTATCTTAATCTGTCTGCTACAGGGCTTTATATGTTAATTTGTAACTATCAACAATATTTGGATTACATTAAACAACCTATATAATTAACTGGAACTTCATTCTGTGTTAATTCTCATTATTGCTTGACAATTATATATATATTAAACTAGGAACTGGAATCGTAGTTGGTTTAATTGACCATAGAACGGGGACAGACTCCTTCGTATGCCATCACTGCATGTAGGCTACTCTGCTCTACCACACTAATTCCCCATTTAGAGCTAGCCTGCACACATGTACACCGTTTTTTATATTTATACTAGTCCGTGTTTTCCTATAACGTTTACGGTAAAGATTTGAATGTATTTAGACAATTTCATGATGAACCAATCGGTGGCCGAATAACATTTTGCCTAGAGAATATGGGCCAATCGAGAACAAGAAGCCAGTATAGATTTCTACTAACATTATTTTATAAATATAATATTTTATCTAGTAAATTCTCTTTTTTGGGTCAAATTGTGACAACACTTGGATGTGGTGACGATTTGATATGGTTAAATTTACAGTGATGACGATGTCACCAGTTAGAGCTAGCCTGCACACGAGTTCAAACCCCAGGAACTCGAGTCGGTGACACATATTTCCAGCTGTGGTCTTATTGGGGTCTGCTAAGTCATGGAATTAAAGGGGTACAGATTTGACCTGGTGTTTCTATGTAGGAACTGTACTGTTTGGTTTGCTTTCCTTGTTGACCCATGAGTGTCCCACAATAGGTTATTTGAGATATCTATGCCATGATATATAGCTGAGGTAACTGACTCAAGTATATGCCATGATATATAGCTGAGGTAACTGACTCAAGTATATGCCATGGTATATAGCTGAGGTAACTGACTCAAGTATATGCCATGGTATATAGCTGAGGTAACTGACTCAAGTATATGCCATGGTATATAGCTGAGGTAACTGACTCAAGTATATGCCATGGTATATAGCTGAGGTAACTGACTCAAGTATATGCCATGATATATAGCGGAGGTAACTGACTCAAGTATATGCCATGATATATAGCTGAGGTAACTGACTCAAGTAGGACTCCATGGAGATCATATTGACTGGGAATAAGATGTTTCATTCTAGTGACTTGGAAAACTTGACATCTAGATGGGTGCTTTCCACATTGCAATATCTCTCCCTGTTACTGATGGATTCCATCATGAATGGGGTCTCGAGAGCGATTAATCTAATGTTGCAAAACTGTGTTTAGCAAATGAGCTAAACTAAATTTGTATACAGTCAAACCTGTTTTTGTGGTCACCTCCATTAAGCAGCCAACCTGTATTAAGCAGCCAGTGTCCAGATTCCCAAATTGCTGTTTTATTATACATTTGACCTCTATTAAGCAGCCACTTGTGCTAAACAGCCACTTTCTGTGATTTCCTTGGCTGGCTGCTTAAGATATATATACATGGATATTTGACAGATGCAGCTATGAGCTACAGATCAAAGAAAGTGTGCGAAGGCATTGGCCTTTTGATGGTTTAAACTTGATTTATTTTGCAACTTATATTAATCACTCTCGTTGGCGCGGATGAAAGCGTATATGTGGTCATGTGAGAGGAAACCGAGCGTTCTGATTGGATTATTAGAATGTAACAAGATGTTTTTTTATATGAAGAATAATCATAATCCAATCAGAACGCTCGTTTCAACACTCGTTTCAACGCGAATTGCGCCGCTTTAGAAATTTTCAAAACAAATTGAAAATTCTACGAAATCTCTTTTTGACGTACATTTTTGCCGAATAAACCTACACGTTAGTGGAAACACATTTTATTGATAATGTTATTCACAGTTAAAACTCTCCCGTCGAAGATTTTTTTTTGTTGCTGACAGAACCCGTGTCCTAGTATGGAAATGTGACCTGCTATGGCCAATGTTTGTGGCAATTGTTTGCAAAGTATACATGCACGCAGCTTAAAGTTGTGTTTTATTTGAAGAAGAATATAAAGACTCGGGATAGGCGTTATATTCGGATAGATGTGTACAAAATTGTTTCAGATAGGGCCATTTTACTGATCGATGCGAAATCTGACATCCCACAGAGTAGAATCCCTGTACTTAAATATATATACTAGTACCCCCAAACGTGCCGAATCCCTGTGGTCCGATCTGGTGACCACCGTCTCATCTCACATACTTCCGTGTCCGAGGATAGAACCTGGGTTGCATTGGTGAGAAGCGAGCGCTCTAATCACTAAACAGATTCATCTGTATGAGCAATGTCAATAGATGTGAACACTCGTCCTTAATAATATTTGTGCCAAATTAACTACGTTTGTCTGTAATGCCTTCTATTGTTATGTATTGTTCTAGAGATTCATTAACCCATTCAACACCAATAACTGACATGGACTGGTGCATGATATTCTCAGACCAATAAATTGATAAGAAAATTACATTTGGACCAGTTCATTTATCAAATGGGTAATTTTTTTCTAAAAATAGTAATATTACTGGCAAAAAGTGCAGATCCTGATGAGACGGCTCGTCACGAGCCGGCTCATCTGGATCTACACTTTTTGTAAGCCTATTGAGAGGCCTGTGGTGTTGAAAGGGTTAATTAACCATACCTCTATGACCTCTATATTTCTAAGCATCGTAGTTGGGCCAAAGGGAAGTGGAGACAGTGCTTTACATGTAGTTGTTTATTTTGTGTCAATATTTAGCACATCATAGAAGCCATAGCCCCTTAAGCACTCCATAGCTGCAATACAATTGCATGGGTGACTGTGGTGGGTGGGGGGGGGACATAGGACTTGTCATGCCATATTGCAAAGGAAAATGCAGAATATTGATATCTATAAATCTGCAAATTCTCAGCCGAGAAACAGAAAACAATGAAATTAGAGGATGTATGATAAATGATGATGGTATAATTATTATGTTAATATTAGTGTGTAGTATCATCTCAGGAAAACATGTCCTGTGACACCCGTGTACTGTTCATCTAACATGTCCTGTGACACCCGTGTACTGTTCATCTAAACATGTCCTGTGACACCCGTGTACTGTTCATCTAACATGTCCTGTGACACCCGTGTACTGTTCATCTAACATGTCCTGTGACACCCGTGTACTGTTCATCTAAGCATGTTCTGTGACACCCGTGTACTGTTTATCTAACATGTCCTGTGACACCCGTGTACTATTCATCTAACATGTCCTGTGACACCCGTGTACTGTTCATCTAAGCATGTTCTGTGACACCCGTGTACTGTTCATCTAACATGTTCTGTGACACCCGTGTACTGTTCATCTAAGCATGTCCTGTGACACCCGTGTACTGTTCATCTAACATGTCCTGTGACACCCGTGTATTGTTCATCTAACATGTCCTGTGACACCCGTGTACTGTTCATCTAAGCATGTTCTGTGACACCCGTGTACTGTTCATCTAAAATTGTTCTGTGACACCCGTGTACTGTTCATCTAAGCATGTTCTGTGACAACTGTGTACTGTTCATCTAAGCATGTCCTGTGACACCGGTGTATTGTTCATCTAACATGTCCTGTGACACCCGTGTACTGTACATCTAAACATGTCCTGTGACACCCGTGTACTGTTCATCTAACATGTCCTGTGACACCCATGTACTGTACATCTAAACATGTCCTGTGACACCCGTGTACTGTACATCTAACATGTCCTGTGACACCCGTGTACTGTTCATCTAACATGTCCTGTGACACCCGTGTACTGTTCATCTAAGCATGTTCTGTGACACCCGTGTACTGTTCATCTAACATGTCCTGTGACACCCATGTACTGTACATCTAAACATGTCCTGTGACAGCCGTGTACTGTTCATCTAACATGTCCTGTGACACCCGTGTACTGTACATCTAAACATGTCCTGTGACACCCGTGTACTGTTCATCTAACATGTCCTGTGACACCCGTGTATTGTTCATCTAAACATGTCCTGTGACAGCCGTGTACTGTTCATCTAACATGTCCTGTGACACCCTTGTACTGTTCATCTAACATGTCCTGTGACACCCATGTACTGTTCATCTAAGCATGTTCTGTGACACCCGTGTACTGTTTATTACATTGTAATTTGTAACTATGCTAATATATATCTCTACATTATACATGTATACTACATTGTAATTTGTAACTATGCTATCTACATTATACATGCATACTACATTGTAATTTGTAACTATGCTATCTACATTATACATGTATACTACATTGTAATTTGTAACTATGCTATCTACATTATACATGTATACTACATTGTAATTTGTAACTATGCTATCTACATTATACATGTATACTACATTGTAATTTGTAACTATGCTAATATATCTACATTATACATGCATACTACATTGTAATTTGTAACTATGCTATCTACATTATACATGTATACTACATTGTAATTTGTAACTATGCTATCTACATTATACATGTATACTACATTGTAATTTGTAACTATGCTATCTACATTATACATGTATACTACATTGTAATTTGTAACTATGCTAATATATCTATCTATACTTTATTCATATCAGGCTTTTCCGTATAATTTGTTTATAACCGGGGCCTTCGTGAATGAGGTCGTTGACTTGCCCCCCCCCCCCCACTGCTGTAGGTTGGAATCTCACTTGAGGTGTGCAATTCTTTCATGTGAGGAAGGTATCCATCTGGCTTGCGGGAGGTCGGTGGTTCTATCTGGGTGCCCATCCGTGCCTGAAATACTGTTCGAAGGGGCACCTGGGGTGTTCCTCCACCACAAATAGCTGGAGAGTCGCCATATGACCGGCATGTAAGCTGTTGGTGCAACGTTAAATCACAAACAAACAATTGTTTATAACCACCAACTATTTGTCTTGGCGATGTACATGCCTTTTGTATATGTTTTTGCCAATAAATCTTTGATTTAGCTCTAGTGAGGTATCATATGTGAGTAGTATTTGTAAGTTAGACAATCTCTACACATATGTGAGTAGTATTTGTAAGTTAGACAATCTCTACACATATGTGAGTAGTATTTGTAAGTTAGATGATCTCTACACATTTGTGAGTAGTATTTGTAAGTTAGACAATCTCTACACATATGTGAGTAGTATTTGTAAGTTAGACGATCTCTACACATATGTGAGTAGTATTTGTAAGTTAGATGATCTCTACACATATGTGAGTAGTATTTGTAAGTTAGACAATCTCTACACATATGTGAGTAGTATTTGTAAGTTAGACAATCTCTACACATATGTGAGTAGTATTTGTAAGTTAGATGATCTCTACACATTTGTGAGTAGTATTTGTAAGTTAGACAATCTCTACACATATGTGAGTAGTATTTGTAAGTTAGACGATCTCTACACATATGTGAGTAGTATTTGTAAGTTAGATGATCTCTACACATATGTGAGTAGTATTTGTAAGTTAGACAATCTCTACACATATGTGAGTAGTATTTGTAAGTTAGACAATCTCTACACATATGTGAGTAGTATTTGTAAGTTAGATGATCTCTACACATATGTGAGTAGTATTTGTAAGTTAGACAATCTCTACACATATGTGAGTAGTATTTGTAAGTTAGACGATCTCTACACATATGTGAGTAGTATTTGTCTGAATGTTTGTCTGCGCCAGTTCTGTGCCAATTGAAACACACTGAAGCCAATTAAAAAACTTGGAGCCAGCTAAGAGCGATATAGTTCACAAATAAATATATGAAGCCATATATTTGACAAAACATGTGCCAAAAAAAAACAAAAAAACATTCTTAAGCACATACTGCAGTAAAACAAACTTAAATTGGCATTGTTTACATATTTTGTTATTGAAAATGATGTCAATAGATGCTTTATGTGTAACGTTAGTTGCT
>CM026391.1:88925383-88968444 GCA_014843695.1 Archivesica marissinica
GTTGTCTCTGTGGCTCATGATGTCAATAGAGGCTTTATGTGTAAAGTTAGTTGCTCATAAGGCAGTTGTCTCTGTGGCTCATGATGTCAATAGAGGCTTTATGTGTAAAGTTAGTTGCTCATAAGGCAGTTGTCTCTGTGGCTCATGATGTCAATAGAGGCTTTATGTGTAAAGTTAGTTGCTCATAAGGCAGTTGTCTCTGTGGCTCATGATGTCAATAGAGGCTTTATGTGTAAAGTTAGTTGCTCATAAGGCAGTTGTCTCTGTGGCTCATGATGTCAATAGATGCTTTATGTGTAAAGTTAGTTGCTCATAAGGCAGTTGTCTCTGTGGCTCATGATGTCAATAGAGGCTTTATGTGTAAAGTTAGTTGCTCATAAGGCAGTTGTCTCTGTGGCTCATGATGTCAATAGATGCTTTATGTGTAAAGTTAGTTGCTCATAAGGCAGTTGTCTCTGTGGCTCATGATGTCAATAGAGGCTTTATGTGTAAAGTTAGTTGCTCATAAGGCAGTTGTCTCTGTGGCTCATGATGTCAATAGAGGCTTTATGTGTAAAGTTAGTTGCTCATAAGGCAGTTGTCTCTGTGGCTCATGATGTCAATAGATGCTTTATGTGTAAAGTTAGTTGCTCATAAGGCAGTTGTCTCTGTGGCTCATGATGTCAATAGATGCTTTATGTGTAAAGTTAGTTGCTCATAAGGCAGTTGTCTCTGTGGCTCATGATGTCAATAGATGCTTTATGTGTAAAGTTAGTTGCTCATAAGGCAGTTGTCTCTGTGGCTCATGATGTCAATAGAGGCTTTATGTGTAAAGTTAGTTGCTCATAAGGCAGTTGTCTCTGTGGCTCATGATGTCAATAGAGGCTTTATGTGTAAAGTTAGTTGCTCATAAGGCAGTTGTCTCTGTGGCTCATGATGTCAATAGAGGCTTTATGTGTAAAGTTAGTTGCTCATAAGGCAGTTGTCTCTGTGGCTCATGATGTCAATAGAGGCTTTATGTGTAAAGTTAGTTGCTCATAAGGCAGTTGTCTCTGTGGCTCATGATGTCAATAGATGCTTTATGTGTAAAGTTAGTTGCTCATAAGGCAGTTGTCTCTGTGGCTCATGATGTCAATAGAGGCTTTATGTGTAAAGTTAGTTGCTCATAAGGCAGTTGTCTCTGTGGCTCATGATGTCAATAGAGGCTTTATGTGTAAAGTTAGTTGCTCATAAGGCAGTTGTCTCTGTGGCTCATGATGTCAATAGAGGCTTTATGTGTAAAGTTAGTTGCTCATAAGGCAGTTGTCTCTGTGGCTCATGATGTCAATAGATGCTTTATGTGTAAAGTTAGTTGCTCATAAGGCAGTTGTCTCTGTGGCTCATGATGTCAATAGATGCTTTATGTGTAAAGTTAGTTGCTCATAAGGCAGTTGTCTCTGGCTCATGATGTCAATAGATGCTTTATGTGTAAAGTTAGTTGCTCATAAGGCATGTAAAGTTAGTTGCTCATAAGTCAGTTGTCTCTGTGGCTCATGATGTCAATAGATGCTTTATGTGTAAAGTTAGTTGCTCATATGGCAGTTGTCTCTGTGGCTCATGATGTCAATAGATGCTTTATGTGTAAAGTTAGTTGCTCATAGGCAGTTGTCTCGTGGCTCATTATGTCAATAGAGGCTTTATGTGTAAATTAGTTGCTCATAAGGCAGTTGTCTCTGTGGCTCATGATGTCAATAGAGGCTTTATGTGTAAAGTTAGTTGCTCATAAGGCAGTTGTCTCTGTGGCTCATGATGTCAATAGAGGCTTTATGTGTAAAGTTAGTTGCTCATAAGGCAGTTGTCTCTGTGGCTCATGATGTCAATAGAGGCTTTATGTGTAAAGTTAGTTGCTCATAAGGCAGTTGTCTCTGTGGCTCATGATGTCAATAGAGGCTTTATGTGTAAAGTTAGTTGCTCATAAGGCAGTTGTCTCTGTGGCTCATGATGTCAATAGATGGTTTATGTGTAAAGTTAGTTGCTCATAAGGCAGTTGTCTCTGTGGCTCATGATGTCAATAGATGCTTTATGTGTAAAGTTAGTTGCTCATAAGGCAGTTGTCTCTGTGGCTCATGATGTCAATAGATCCTTTATGTGTAAAGTTAGTTGCTCATAAGGCAGTTGTCTCTGTGGCTCATGATGTCAATAGATGCTTTATGTGTAAAGTTAGTTGCTCATAAGGAAGTTGTCTCTGTGGCTCATGATGTCAATAGATGCTTTATGTGTAAAGTTAGTTGCTCATAAGGCAGTTGTCTCTGTGGCTCATGATGTCAATAGAGGCTTTATGTGTAAAGTTAGTTGCTCATAAGGCAGTTGTGTCTGTGGCTCATGGTGTCAATAGAGGCTTTATGTGTAAAGTTAGTTGCTCATAAGGCAGTTGTCTCTGTGGCTCATGATGTCAATAGAGGCTTTATGTGTAAAGTTAGTTGCTCATAAGGCAGTTGTCTCTGTGGCTCATGATGTCAATAGAGGCTTTATGTGTAAAGTTAGTTGCTCATAAGGCAGTTGCCTCTGTGGCTCATGATGTCAATAGATGCTTTATGTGTAAAGTTAGTTGCTCATAAGGCAGTTGTCTCTGGGGCTCATGATGTCAATAGAGGCTTTATGTGTAAAGTTAGTTGCTCATAAGGCAGTTGCCTCTGTGGCTCATGATGTCAATAGAGGCTTTATGTGTAAAGTTAGTGCTCATAAGGCAGTTGTCTCGTGGCTCATGATGTCAATAGAGGCTTTATGTGTAAATTAGTTGCTCATAAGGCAGTTGTCTCTGTGGCTCATGATGTCAGTAGAGGCTTTATGTGTAAAGTTAGTTGCTCATAAGGCAGTTGTCTCTGTGGCTCATGATGTCAATAGATGGTTTATGTGTAAAGTTAGTTGCTCATAAGGCAGTTGTCTCTGTGGCTCATGATGTCAATAGAGGCTTATGTGTAAAGTTAGTTGCTCATAAGGCAGTTGTCTCTGGGCTCATGATGTCAATAGATGGGTTATGTGTAAAGTTAGTTGCTCATAAGGCAGTTGTCTCTGTGGCTCATGATGTCAATAGATGCTTTATGTGTAAAGTTAGTTGCTCATAAGGCAGTTGTCTCTGTGGCTCATGATGTCAATAGATGCTTTATGTGTAAAGTTAGTTGCTCATATGGCAGTTGTCTCTGTGGCTCATGATGTCAATAGATGCTTTATGTGTAAAGTTAGTTGCTCATAAGGCAGTTGTCTCTGTGGCTCATTATGTCAATAGAGGCTTTATGTGTAAAGTTAGTTGCTCATAAGGCAGTTGTCTCTGTGGCTCATGATGTCAATAGATGCTTTATGTGTAAAGTTAGTTGCTCATAAGGCAGTTGTCTCTGTGGCTCATGATGTCAATAGAGGCTTTATGTGTAAAGTTAGTGTCTCATAAGGCAGTTGTCTCTGGCTCATGATGTCAATAGATGCTTTATGTGTAAAGTTAGTTGCTCATAAGGCAGTTGTCTCTGTGGCTCATGATGTCAATAGATGCTTTATGTGTAAAGTTAGTTGCTCATAAGGCAGTTGTCTCTGTGGCTCATGATGTCAATAGAGGCTTTATGTGTAAAGTTAGTTGCTCATAAGGCAGTTGTCTCTGTGGCTCATGATGTCAATAGATGGTTTATGTGTAAAGTTAGTTGCTCATAAGGCAGTTGTCTCGGTGGCTCATGATGTCAATAGATGCTTTATGTGTAAAGTTAGTTGCTCATAAGGCAGTTGTCTCTGGCTCATGATGTCAATAGATGCTTTATGTGTAAAGTTAGTTGCTCATAAGGCAAGATGTCTCTGTGGCTCAGAGGTAACATGCTTAGCCCAGTAACCAATATTTTGGGAGTTTGAATCACATTTATCGCTTCTACTTTTTCTTTATGTATATTTTCTATTTATTTTCTATTCATTTATCCTACATGGAGCAATTCACGGAATCAATGAAACATGAAATAATTACTTTAAATTGTCAAACCTGTTTCTTAATATATATATTAAATTTGTGTATATGTATTTTACAAAATTAATGTGTCTTTACTAGTGGAAGTCGTAATAGCACAGTGGTAGCGCATTCGCTTCAGGTGCGAAAGTCCCGGAGTTCGAGCCCTGCTGGAGCCGTTACGATTGTGCCCTTAGGCAAATCATTTATATTCCACGTTGCCTCTTCTCTCTCCCTCGTGGTGATGGATTCCATCAGGAATGAGGTCTCGAGACTGATTAATATAAGTTGAAAGAACTTGTTTCGCAATCGAGCTAAAATAAATTTGTATAAACTAATGTGTCTTTATATGTACAGTAAAACTTGTATTAAGAGACCACCAAAGGGAAGGGGAAACAAGTGGTCTCTAAGCAGGAACAGTCTCTTAATACAGACTAATTTGCTCCGTAACAGCGCTAACGGGAGCTAAAACAGATGTTTGTAGTTTCGTGGTAATTTTTAAATCGGATACATGTTTCTAATTCAGTAATTGTGATTTATTCCTGATAAATGGATAGCGGAGAGCATGATTTTGATTATTAAATGTTCAAATTCATATCAAAGTAATAAAGACGTTATTACGTGGCTAGTTTCATATCAGCCTGAGACCGAAGGTCGATACCTAGGCTGATATGAAACCTATTGAAATATTACCACGCAACTACCGACATCTGTTTTAGTTCCCGTTAGAGTTGTTAAGGAACAAAATGGTCAAGTTACCTCGGGTCGATACATATACTGATATGAAACTAGCCACGTAATAACCTCTACATGTACATACACATGCATCAATGTATATAATAATTATGTAATATTGCTCTAACATTATGTTAAACATTGTTCTTGCAGAATTGACATTTATAAGGAATAATGGAGTGGAAAAAACATACAAACTATGCTTCATGGATGTCACCAAATGTTACCATGACAACCATGAACACTACCCCAGCCACAGATGTTCTCATATATGGATGTGTTAGCCACTTCAACAGAATTGCCTGCATCAGGTACACGCAATATGTTCTCGTTTACAGTCAGGTTTGGGCTTTGTCCTGGGGTGCAATTCTTGGCAAACCGCACAGTCGATTGAGCAAACAGAATTGCCTGCATCAGGTACACGCAATATGTTCTCCTTTACAGTCAGGTTTGGGCTTTGTCCTGGGGTGCAATTCTTGGGAAACCGGACAGTCGATTGAGCAAACTAGCACATTTCTTTGAAAATTAACAGACTATCTATATTAAATCTTGTAAAATGCATTACGTACATGTTTTCAGCACTAACTACGCCACTTACATTGTTCTTAATTGATTTTATGGGGAGGACCAATCACTAATGTTGTTAGAACTTGTGGCCCAACTTGGTATTGCCAGCCGAAACTGTACCGCAATATAAGTCAATGTTGTAGGTCGTACCACAATACATACCACAATACATACCTGATTGTATAAATTACAGTCTTACCAAATTTCTTTATTTTTTGCTCAAAGAACCATGATGGGCTTTGGATATATAGAACAATCATTGTTATGGTTTCAATGAAAATTGATATATTCTATATGAACAATTTAGTCACACATTATCCGCCTCCGTGGTCGAGTGGTTACGACTTGTATACCACTGTAGTTTATACAAATTTATTTTAGCTCGATTGCGAAACAAGTTATTTCAACTTATATAAATCACTCTCGAGACCTCATTCGCCACGAGGGAGAGAGAAGAGGCAATGTGGAATTTAAATGCCTTGCCTAAGGGCACAATCGTAACGGCTCCACTGTAACCTATCATCACTGATGGTCTCTTTATATGAAAAAGTTGGCCATTCAAGTACTTGTTAACCGTTGGAGCTTGCCCAGGAAATGTAAACTTCCCGTCGCTCCTCCACTCATCCATGCTTGGTTGACTTTGACAAAGAATGACTAGCAAACTGTTTGGAGATTTTGCTTGGAACTACTGCTGGTACATCGTGAACTATCGATGGGTGGTGCCTTCTCATGTGGAAGGAGCGGTTGCTAGTTCCACCAAATATATTAACATTTCATGTAGAAGGCACATGTTCTTTATAAATGCCCATCTACTTGTTTAACCGTAAAGTGTTTCCAAATATTGATTTGGCTTAGAGTGTTTACAAATAAACCAAACGACTCCATTTTGACCGATATCCTGCATTCCTGGCATTGTTAACGGCTGTGTTGTGTATAGTTTGTTATTCATTGTTTATTTCAGAAGTTCCTTGTTGACATTCCTGGCATTGTTAACGGCTGTGTTGTGTATAGTTTGTTATTCATTGTTTATTTCAGAAGTTCCTTGTTGACATTCCTGGCGTTGTTAACGGCTGTGTTGTGTATAGTTTGTTATTCATTGTTTATTTCAGAAGTTCCTTGTTGACATTCCTGGCATTGTTAACGGCTGTGTTGTGTATAGTTTGTTATTCATTGTTTATTTCAGAAGTTCCTTGTTGACATTCCTGGCGTTGTTGACGGCTGTGTTGTGTATATTTTGTTATTCATTGTTTATTTCAGAAGTTCCTTGTTGACATTCCTGGCGTTGTTGACGGCTGTGTTGTGTATATTTTGTTATTCATTGTTTATTTCAGAAGTTCCTTGTTGACATTCCTGGCGTTGTTGACGGCTGTGTTGTGTATATTTTGTTATTCATTGTTTATTTCAGAAGTTCCTTGTTGACATTCCTGGCGTTGTTGACGGCTGTGTTGTGTATATTTTGTTATTCATTGTTTATTTCAGAAGTTCCTTGTTGACATTCCTGGCATTGTTAACGGCTGTGTTGTGTATATTTTGTTATTCATTGTTTATTTCAGAAGTTCCTTGTTGACATTCCTGGCGTTGTTGACGGCTGTGCTGTGTATATTGAAGTTGATTAAGCTACATCATGCTCATCACCAGAACTGGCATCAGTATTTCATATTCTACTGTGCTTCTATAGAATGTTCTATAGCGTGAGTATGAACAGTGTCATCAATTAGTCACATTGCACAATAGACCAAGGCTACCTATGACATACTGGTATAAAGTGAAAACCTGGCAAAGTTCGAAACTTCAACCTTATTTTTTTTTTATTATTTAAGTTTATTTAACGTCGCTACCGGTTTCCCATTTGAGCGACGGGCAGTTTACCTAACAACACCTTTTCTGGGCAGGCTCCAGCAGTTAACCAGTACTTGGTGCACCAACCTCCGTAAGAAACTGCCACCTGTTTCATATAAATGAGACACGGTCTGAGCAGGGCTCGAACCCGTGCCCATCAGAGATGATAGGTTACAGTGGTATACAAGTCAGCGACCGTAACCACTCGACCACGGAGGCAGTCAACTTCAACCTACTCTGTAGGCGGTCTTAAGAACTAGGCCACGAAATCTGTTATATGTGCCATAATACAGACAAAGCAACCAGACCGCATGGTATAATGGTGTTGTTTTTATACTGGTAACAATGATTACCGGTATATAAACAACACCCTTATACCATGTGGTCTGGTTGCTTTGTCTGTATTATGGCACATATAAATACTGAAGCTATTTTTCAGATAAAACATACCAAAATGACAAACATGCACTGAAACAGGTGTTTCTGTAGCCATCTTTGTGTTTTACAGATTTAGAATTTTGCAAAATCTTACAATGTGTTGCATTGTATTACTGGCCGCATGATTTATACTGAAGCGAATATGTTCTACTTCTTGTCAGATGTATCGTACAACAATGGAGGCCGGTCTTTGATGCTGGTATTGTCAATATAATGTGTTATTTCAGGGGTGTACATTGGGTGCTGTCGATGTACGTCCAGTTTGACTTCGTTCTACAATGGCTCAAACTCGCTCAGTTTCTAGTAATGTGTCATTTCTACTGGACTCTTGCCACCAGAGCCCTGCGTAGGGAGGAGTTGACAAAACGGTGAGTAGTAGGGGGGAGGTGATGGGGGGCATATCTATGATTAGTTTATACCAATTTATTTTAGCTCGATTGCGAAACAAGTTCTTTCAACTTATATTAATCACTCTCGAGACCTCATTCCTGATGTAATCCATCGCCACGGGGGAGAGAGATGAGGCAACGTGGAATTTAAATGCCTTGCCTAAGGGCACAATCGTAACTGCTCCAGCGGGGCTCGAACTCTGGACCATTCTCACCTGAAGCGAACACGCATCCACTGCGCTATCACGACTGAAGAGAATGATCTATGATTTCTACTAGATACCCAGGTTCTGAGTAAGGAGATGTGGTCAAAGGTCAGTTGTAAGCTTGTACATGGAGATCTGGAACACTTCCACCGGAGGCTTGCTACTTGAACTTTACGTAGGTGGCTTCTAACACTGCCGGTCCTCGACCAACTTCATGAATCCTACGTAGGTGGCTTCTAACACTGCCGGTCCTCGACCAACTTCATGAATCCTACGTAGGTGGCTTCTAACACTGTCGGTCCTCGACCAACTTCATGAATCCTACGTAGGTGGCTTCTAACACTGCCGGTCCTCGACCAACTTCATGAATCCTACATAGGTGGCTTCTAACACTGCCGGTCCTCGACCAACTTCATGAATCCTACGTGGCTTCTAACACTGCCGGTCCTCGACCAACTTCATGAATCCTACATAGGTGGCTTCTAACACTGCCGGTCCTCGACCAACTTCATGAATCCTACATAGGTGGCTTCTAACACTGCCGGTCCTCGACCAACTTCATGAATCCTACATAGGTGGCTTCTAACACTGCCGGTCCTCGACCAACTTCATGAATCCTACATAGGTGGCTTCTAACACTGCCGGTCCTCGACCAACTTCATGAATCCTACATAGGTGGCTTCTAACACTGCTGGTCCTAGACCAACTTCATGAATCCTAAGTGGCTTCTAACACTGCCGGTCCTCGACCAACTTCATGAATCCTACGTAGGTGGCTTCTAACACTTATGGTCCTAGACCAACTTCATGAATCCTACGTGGCTTCTAACACTGCCGGTCCTCGACCAACTTCATGAATCCTACGTGGGTGGCTTCTAACACTGCCGGTCCTCGACCAACTTCATGAATCCTACATAGGTGGCTTCTAACACTGCCGGTCCTCGACCAACTTCATGAATCCTACGTGGGTGGCTTCTAACACTGCCGGTCCTCGACCAACTTCATGAATCCTACGTGGGTGGCTTCTAACACTGCCGGTCCTCGACCAACTTCATGAATCCTACGTGGCTTCTAACACTGCCGGTCCTCAACCAACTTCATGAATCCTACATAGGTGGCTTATAACACTGCCGGTCCTCGACCAACTTCATGAATCCTACATAGGTGGCTTCTAACACTGCCGGTCCTCTACCAACTTCATGAATCCTACATAGGTGGCTTCTAACACTGCCGGTCCTCGACCAACTTCATGAATCCTACATAGGTGGCTTCTAACACTGCCGGTCCTCGACCAACTTCATGAATCCTACGTGGGTGGCTTCTAACACTGCCGGTCCTCGACCAACTTCATGAATCCTACATAGGTGGCTTCTAACACTGCCGGTCCTCGACCAACTTCATGAATCCTACGTAGGTGGCTTCTAACACGGCCGGTCCTCGACCAACTTCATGAATCCTACATAGGTGGCTTCTAACACTGCTGGTCCTCGACCAACTTCATGAATCCTACATAGGTGGCTTCTAACACTGCTGGTCCTCGACTAACTTCATGAATCCTACATAGGTGGCTTCTAACACTGCCGGTCCTCGACCAACTTCATGAATCCTACGTAGGTGGCTTCTAACACTGCCGGTCCTCGACCAACTTCATGAATCCTACGTAGGTGGCTTCTAACACTGCCGGTGCTCGACCAACTTCATGAATCCTACGTAGGTGGCTTCTAACACTGTCGGTCCTCGACCAACTTCATGAATCCTACGTGGCTTCTAACACTGCCGGTCCTCGACCAACTTCATGAATCCTACGTAGGTGGCTTCTAACACTGCCGGTCCTCGACCAACTTCATGAATCCTACGTGGGTGGCTTCTAACACTGCCGGTCCTCGACCAACTTCATGAATCCTAAGAAATTGGTCTGAAACAGTGTTGAAATATCGGTCAATAAATTTTCTGGACAATTATAAAGCCATATTTTTAATTCCTGGATGAGCTGAATGATGTTTCTAACACCTTCCTGTCTATATATAATAACCATGACATACCAAGTAATTGGCACCGTAACCAGAGCGTATTAATCAGTGTTGAGTCAATTAAATGACATGATAATCCAGGGATCACAGGTTCGATCCCTCGTCTGACCCTGATAAAATTAACAGTATTTCAGATGGGACTTTAAACCGAGGTCTCGTGTCGATGCTGTACATCGTGCACGTAAAAGAACCAGATAAGACTCTTGAATGGGTCTCTGTCTGCATCATTGCACTATCCTCCTTGACTAATCTCTTCAGGAGGCGTCGTTCATATGGGCAACCGGTAGCGACAATAAATAAACGTAAAACACACAATATAAATGAAATGGCTGCACTAAGTCTTTGATGTCTGTATAAGCTACATTGATGTGTCGAGATGGATGACATTTGGCTACATGTATACATGAAAGAGTGTTGGCATTAAACTTCAAGAATTGTGTTCGGATTACAAAGTCATTTAGTTTACAAATCAGGGATCAGTTTAGAGGGCGATGTGGGCGAAAGTGTCGCCCTAGGGACCCTGACTTCTCCCTAAAAAAAATAAAAAAAAAATAAAATAAAATAAAAAAATAAATATATTTTTTGGTTTTTACGATTTTCAAACTAAATGTTGTCTAGTAAGATACACTGGCCCATTATAAAGCACTCCTTCTATTCAACACCATTTAAGGAAGCGATCACGCGCTTTCTCACTTCTCCCAAAAATTCTGACCTAGAATGAACCCTGCAAATAATAACAGTTAAATATTTCCCAGACATCAAAATATGCAGGATGACATCTCAGCGAGACTTATTTCTCCAAATCACCCTCTAGCTTAACCGTGGGTTACCGTATATTGTGTACCGTGACATATTTCCAAGAAATAATCCCCTTTACATTTGCAGGATCTTGATACCATTCCTGGCTGTAGCATGTTTGTATTTCTCTACCGTGGCCGTACTGGGTATAGTCAATGTGCAGGACACATTCACAGAGTGTTTTCGTAAGTAACCATCACACATGTTTAGTGTTGTAGTCTATGATACGGGTAAATAAATACAGATGATTGCTGATGTGGTACAAATAGTGGGCATGATTGTTGCTGTTTGTACAGCCTAATGTAAGACAGACATTGTTATTGATTTAACAACTTCTAGAAATCTTGATACCAGGATATCAGACAAGCTTTTTTGACAGGAGGAGTATCTGACATCCAGTGCCCATCCACATCCAGTGTCAATCCACATCCAGTGCTCATCCACATCCAGTGCCCATCCACATCCAGTGTCCATCCACATCCAGTGTCAATCCACATCTGACATCCAGTGTCCATTCACATCCAGTGTCAATCCACATCTGACATCCAGTGTCCATCCACATCCAGTGTCAATTCACATCTGACATCCAGTGTCCATTCATATCCAGTGTCAATCCACATCCAGTGTCCATCCACATCCAGTGTCAATCCACATCTGACTTCCAGTGTCCATCCACATCCAGTGTCAATCCACATCTGACATCCAGTGTCCATCCACATCCAGTGTCAATCCACATCTGACTTCCAGTGTCCATTCACATCCAGTGTCAATCCACATCCGACTTCCAGTGTCAATCCACATCTGACATCCAGTGTCCATCCACATCCAGTGTCAATCCACATCTGACATCCAGTGTCCATCCACATCCAGTGTCAATCCACATCTGACATCCAGTGTCCATCCACATCCAGTGCCAATCCACATCTGACTTTCAGTGTCCATCCACATCCAGTGTCAATCCACATCTGACTTCCAGTGTCCATCCACATCCAGTGCCAATCCACATCTGACTTCCAGTGTCCATCCACATCCAGTGTCAATCCACATCCAGTGTCCATCCACATCCCGTGTCAATCCACATCCGATATCCATTCAGATCCGACATTTAGTGTCATCCACATCCGACATTCAATGTCCATCCACAATTGCATTTCAACTGACTTTTATTCATGAACCAATGCTAGTGTTTCCAACTTTGTCTGATAAGTTTCATCGAGTTTGTTCAAATAGTGTCACTTGTGTCAAAAACTAGGTCAACATTAAACAAGTTCCTCTGAGTCAATATAGAAATATTGCCGGATGTGGTTAGTACCATCTTTACAATAGAGTCAGCCAAATTGTTCAAATATGGTAATTGGGGTAATAAACTAGGTTACTACTTCACCAGGTCTCTCCTCCACAACTCCTAGGCACAGCTCACAGCAGGAATATTGGTCACGGATGGAAGCCGCGACATCAGATCAGTAGAAGTTGCGTGAATCTATACATTATTATACATAATTTACTACTAACTTCCCTACTTGGCAAGACAGCAACACTCTGTGCTGGTGACGGCGGATAGCTGGTTGTCTTTTAGCCGGCTCCTTCAAGGGGACGGATCTCCTTCAAGGAAGACGGTGAGACGCAGACTTCTTGATGGCGTGAGGACCCCAGCGAAGAAACCGGAACCATTATTGCTGCTGTGAGCTGACAAGTCGTGGAGGATGTGGCCCTACAAGGGACCCCTTCGAAAGATGATACAGGATGTGTCACCCTGAGAAGAACGAAGATGCCTTTCCAGTTGTCAACATAAGTAACTTAGTTGACAACGTAATCTACTTAGAGAAACCAGTCGCTCAAATGCATTGGCGGAGGCGACTATAAAGAAAACTATATCGATCATGTACTTCTTCCCCTAAGCCACTAGTAGATAACCACACTAGGTCAGCTTAAAGGAGAATTGTTAAGCAATCGTCTCTTCTGAACCAATTGTTGTTGCACAAGCTCAACCTATTTTCCTGAAATTCTAATTATTTTTTGTGAACTAGTTTTCCACTTATATACAGAAGTTCTATATACAGTATTGTGTGTTTCAGAACCCTACTGGATCATGATGTCATCTGCCGAGTTCACCATTGTACAACTATTCTGTGTGGCCGGGTTCTATATCACACGCAGATTGAATGAAATCAGTACGCTAGATTCAGTAAGGAGGTCACAGAAGCGGGATCTGTGGTGGTAAGTAATGTTATATATGACACGCAGATTGAGCAAAACTAGTACTCTAAGATTCAGTAAGATCTCAGAAATAGTATCTATGGTAAATAACGTTATAGAATCAAACCTGTCTTAAACAGCCAGTCAAAGGAATCACAGAAAATGGCTGCTTAGCACAGGTGGCTGCTTAATAGAGGTCAAATGTATAACAAATCAACAAATTGGGAATCTGGCAACTGACTGCTTAATACAGTCTGGCTGCTTAATGGAGGTGACCACTAACACAGGTTTGACTGTACTTAATGGAGGTGACCACTAACACAGGTTTGACTGTACTTAATGGAGGTGACCACTAACACAGTTTTGACTGTACTTAATGGAGGTGACCACTAACACAGGTTTGACTGTACTTAATGGAGGTGACCACTAACACAGGTTTGACTGTACTTAATGGAGGTGACCACTAACACAGGTTTGACTGTACTTAATGAACCCTAACACAGGTTTGACTGTACTTAATAGAGGTGACCACTAACACAGGTTTGACTGTACTTAATGGAGTGACCACTAACACAGATTTGACTGTACTTAATGGAAGGTGACCACTAACACAGGTTTGACTGTACTTAATGGCGGTGACCACTAACACAGGTTTGACTGTACTTAATGGAGGTGACCACTAACACAGGTTTGACTGTACTTAATGGAGGTGACCACTAACACAGGTTTGACTGTACTTAATGGAGGTGACCACTAACACAGGTTTGACTGTACTTAATGGAGGTGACCACTAACACAGGTTTGACTGTACTTAATGGAGGTGACCACTAACACAGGTTTGACTGTACTTAATGGAGGTGACCACTAACACAGGGTTGACTGTACTTAATGGAGGTGACCACTAACACAGGTTTGACTGTACTTAATGGAGGTGACCACTAACACAGATTTGACTGTACTTAATGGAGGTGACCACTAACACAGGTTTGACTGTATATCACATGTAGGTTGAACACAACTAGAATATCACTGAATGTGCAAAGCCCCTTGACAATGTTGAAACTGGCCAAATTTAGATTGTACTCTTGAAAATCGTCCGCCTCCGTGGTCGAGTGGTTAAGGTCGCTGACTTGTATACCACTGTAACCTATCATCACTGATGGTCACGGGTTCGAGCCCCGCTCAGGCCGTGTCTCATTTATATGAAAAAGTTGGCAGTTTCTTACGGAGGTTGGTGCATCCAAGTACTGGTTAACCGCTGGAGCCTGCCCAGGAAAGGTGTTGTTAGGTAAACTGCCCGTCGGCGATATAGCCCAAAATAGTGCCGATGCAGGCGTAAAACCCGAAATATAACATAACTCTTGAAATTCCATTGGGTGATAACTTCATAACAATCTAATCATGTAGAAATCAATGGTAATGTGCTTGGTACAGATCATTGAAATGTTGACATCCGGCCAGGGGGTTGACAATCCATGTTCTTTGACATCTTCAAAGGGCCATTACTCCAGTAAAACTCGACCATGAACGTGACGATGATATGCACTTGTTGGTAGAAGTATGCATGTGTACACTACTAACTTTATATACATACCGTAATGATTTATTTTTAAACAAACATAATACAGTATATTCTATTAATGATTTACTGTGAGAAAATGATAAACGGAGCTGTCTCAATAATGACCACTGCACAAGATCCAGAGTTGATACTGCGACTTCCTGTAAGGTCTATTGGCAATTGTACCAAATGGTTTTATATTATAAAGCAAGGGCAAGATTGAGGTGGAATAGGTTGACAGACCCCTTGCTCACTGACTGACAGACAGCTTGAGTTAAACATAGGCCGGCAGTATTTCAAAGTGAAAGTATAATTAGTGCGCTAGAGTTTATACAAATTTATTTTAGCTCGATTGCGAAACAAGTTATTTCATCTTATATAAATCACTCTCAAGACCTCATTCCTGATGGAATCCATCGCCATGAGGGAGAGAGAAGAGGCAACGTGGAATTTAAATGCCTTGCCTAATGTCACAATCTTAGCGGCTCCAGCGGGGCTCGAACTCCGGAACTTTCGCACCTGAAGCGAACGCGCATCCACTGCGCTATCACGACTTCCACATGCGCTAGATGCAGTTCAATGTCCAGATACATGATCTCTGTGGGAAGAAACATTTTATATCTCACTTATATTGAACGAAATATGTACGCTAGTACGATAGGTCAGTGACCAAAAATAATAAGATTATGAAAGTTGGGTATGTAATGTTATAAAACAGACATGTTGCTCTAGAAAGTAGTAATAGTAGCTGTAGTACAGCTGCATCATCTGTATTTATCTTCAGACTTGGGGTAAAGGCGGATAAGATTTTACACAGTGACCCATCTGTCAGTTTATACCATGTGAATGATGTGATTAACTTGTAGAATATTACCAAAGATATGGGTGTGGTATGGAGACGGATCTGTAGTCCAGTGGTAACACGCTGAACTGGTAATCCAGGGATCGCAGGTTCGATCCCCCGTCTGACCCTAATAAAATTAACAGTCTTTCAGATGGGACGTTAAACCGAGGTCTTGTGTCGGTGCTTTACACCGTGCACGTAAAAGAACCAGATGAGACTCTGGAATGGGTCTTATTGTGATCTCTGAGAAGCATTTGCTGAAATAAGACTAATTCAGTTATTGACATTAATTACTGTTTGGGTACAGTATAATGCAAACGTGCAAATACTTGTATTATGGTTTAGTTGTGTCGGTTTAGTATATATTTAATATGTAGAGTATAAAACTACTGTAGCCAGTTAGGGAATACAGAAAGTGACTGTTTAGCACAGATGGCTGTTTAAAGATCAAAGGAATGTGTTTTGCTTTTGTTGATATAACCAAAAACGAAGAAATCCTGTTAATTTTATTATGGTCAGACAGGGGATCGAACCTGCGATCCCTGGATTACCAGTCCAGCGTGTTACCACTGGACTACATTCCGTCTGTAAATTATTAGCTGAAAAGGCCCCGGCCTCATATATGACTTATTTCCCTTGAATAATCATTTGGAAACAAGAAGAGGTGGATCTTTGTTATTTACTTTACATTATGTTCCTATGCCACAAGTTCTCCAAATTTGGGGCATTTTGACCCAAAGCTACGAAATTATAAATTTATGCACCACTATTTATATATATATATCAGTGAAATAAATGTTCGAAATTTTATTTTTGTACTAAATTCATTTGCCAGAAGCAAAGTTACTCGATGCTTCATGAAGCCAACAATTAACATAGATTTGACGGTATAATAAAAATGACCACTAACACATGATTGCCTGTACATGTATTACAGTATTGTGGCTGTGTTTGAGTTATCTGCCCTTGTCGGTTTGCTGTACGACATGACTATGACTATAAGTAAGTGATTTCTCTCTTGTTTTCTTATCTTCCTCCTCAATTTGACTATCTTATCTATTAACTTCTCTCTCCCTCATGGCAATAGATTCCATCAGGAATGAGGTATGGAGAGTGATTAATTTAATGTCTTGTTTCACATTTGAGCTAAAATAAAATTTGTCTATTTAACTATCTCTGTTTTCTTATCTTCATCCTGCAATTAATTTTCTTTTATGCTTTCCAATGGTTGATTGAAAATGCTATCTTTCACTGTTTTCAAAACAGCTGTATATTCACTGAATTGCAAATGTTTCATGTTCATCGTATATGTGATCTTTTATTTTAAACATTATATATTTTTCAGTATTTTACATGTACATAATAGAATTAACGTTTTACATATAAATTAACAGCAGTAGACTGAAAGGGATTAGAATGAAATAAAACTTATATAGTTATTCTCCCTATCAATTGTACATTTGTTATTGAATTTATTTAATGAGTCTTCTAAAATGGATAATAACTCGCTAATGACTTGTTAAGTAAATTCAATAACAAATGTACACTGATATAATATCCTATATTTTTGTGTTTTACGTTTATTTATCATCGCTACCGGTTGCCCGTATGAGCGATGCCTCCTGAAGAGATTAGTCGTTTTAGATTTTTGGAGGATAGTGCAATGATACAGACAGAGACCCATTCCAGAGTCTCCTCTGGTTCTTTTACATGCACTGTGTAAAACACCGACACGAGACCTCAGTTTAAAGTCCCATCTGAAAGACTGTTAATTTTATTAGGGTCAGACGGGGAATATCCTATATGAATGAGGTACTGTTTTTAAGCATTCTGCCCAAGATACAACTAAACATCACAGAGTACAGTTCTGGGTTTGTATACGGCTAGAACTTGAACGTTGCTCTTTATGTAGAAATCATTTGCACCGATGAGCTTATATAATTATCCACTGTGTAACAATAGTTGGAACAATTGCCTTGTATTTTAAAGCGACACTACATCGGTGAAAACGCAAATGTCTGCAGAATGTAATTTGCTATTATATGGTATAATTTTCCCCAAATATTTGCCTCAAAAACTGAGTATTTCAACAAATAAACAAACGTCGTATATGCGGTTTGTTGACATAACAAAATAATGTAAATAGGTCGTCATTCATGCGTAATACAAAGCGTTTATCCTGAATAAAATGCTACATATTTAACGTGATATCTCACATGTGTGCCTATGCATATTTATTTGTAGACTAATCTTAATTAAATTATCTCTAAACGAAAGTATCGCGTGCTTAGTATAGACTTCACTGATAATAAACGTCAATTCAGTAGCCTGGATGACCGTTATATGAAATCCTACTTTCACGTTTGAAAGTTTGTATTTCACAAAAACAGTTAAATTGATTCAATGTTAGTGCTCGATGTATTCAGAACAATTTGTAGCAGCAATGCATTTATACGTGAAAAAATGCAATTTATTTGCTTTTTGCGATGTAATGTCGCTTTAACCCTTTCAACACCACAGACCTCTAAATAGGCGTACAAAAAGTGTAGATCCAGATGAGCCGGCTCGTGACGAGCCGTCTCATCAGGATCTGCACTTTTTGCAAGTAGTATTACTAATTTTAGACAAAATTACCCATCTTGATAAATGAACTGGTCCGAATGTGATTGTCTGATTCATTTATTGGTTTATGAATATCATGGACCAGTCCATGTGAGTTACTTGGTGTTGAATGGGTTAATAGAGCTGATTTGATAGTACACAATGTTTTATGCACTAGCTTCTGTTATTATATTTGGTCAGATGGTATTTTTATATATTTTCACAGTTGGTGATAAAGAGACTGGGTGCAGTGCTATATTTGTAAGTATGGGTTAATCCGTAACCTAAAGAGACTGGTTGCAGTGCTATATTTGTAAGTATGGGTTAATCCGTAACCTAAAGAGACTGGTTGCAGTGCTATATTTGTAAGTATGGGTTAATCCGTAACCTAAAGAGACTGGTTGCAGTGCTATATTTGTAAGTATGGGTTAATCCGTAACCTAAAGAGACTGGGTGCAGTGCTATATTTGTAAGTTTGGGTTAATCCGTAACCTAAAGAGACTGGTTGCAGTGCTATATTTGTAAGTATGGGTTAATCCGTAACCTAAAGAGACTGGGTGCAGTGCTATATTTGTAAGTTTGGGTTAATCCGTAACCTAAAGAGACTGGTTGCAGTGCTATATTTGTAAGTATGGGTTAATCCGTAACCTAAAGAGACTGGGTGCAGTGCTATATTTGTAAGTATGGGTTAATCCGTAACCTAAAGAGACTGGTTGCAGTGCTATATTTGTAAGTATGGGTTAATCCGTAACCTAAAGAGACTGGTTGCAGTGCTATATTTGTAAGTATGGGTTAATCCGTAACCTAAAGAGACTGGGTGCAGTGCTATATTTGTAAGTATGGGTTAATCCGTAACCCGCCGAATAAGGAATGTGTTGAATGTGCGAACAACATAGATCCAGATCAGCTGCGCAGTAATGCAGCGTCTGATCAGGATCTATGGTGTTTGCTATTCAGACAAGTGTTTTAGCTCCACTATCCGAATAGCAAACATCATAGAGCCTGATCAGATGGAACGTTCTGTGCCGTCTGATCTGGCTCTATGCTGTTTGCAAAAGCGACTTTAATTGTGACTGGCAGGTTAAGTGTTAATATATTATTATTGATATTGTTGGTATTCAGTAAAAAAATATCTTGAAGGGCAATAAAATGTTGTCAGGGTTTCCTCTGGGTAAATTTTAGTTTGCGCCACCAAATTCGCCAATCAGAAAAAGTTTGCGCCAATGGCTCCAATGTTGGAGCCAGCAGTCTATAGTGCCATATTCAATCAGACATCTGATTTGTGCTGATGTTAAACAAGTTGTCAACTTGTGTGCATGTACTACTGCTAATTACTTGTACTTCTACTGTAGTTGTCTACATGCACTTATGAATAAATAAATACTGTGTAACTTACTACCTACCAATCATAAAAATCAGGTTTGGAAAATTGGAAAGTGTACTAAGACTAACCATGCATTTTCTTGCACCCACTACGTTCTAAATTCGCGTTTTGATACAGTTTTACGTTTGTATAGACTATTAGTCATATCACTAAACTGAAGGTGTTTCAGTCCTTTCATGGTTGGAAATTGTCTGGGCTGAATCATATTCTGGGGTTTCAGGATTTGCAGAATTATTCTGCTTGGAAACTAAACCTATTTCAGTAGCGGGCATTTCCCGACATATGACGTACTTACTTATCTGTATCATCTGAACGCTTTTCGTTGTACATAATTGTAACAAGTAAAAGCATCTCGTCAATGAACAAGTACATTGTACATTTTATCCCTGCAGAAAGGTCTATATAATCTGCTGTCAAAATATTGTTGCGTCACAGAAAACACATTCAATGATTCTCATTGCATCTCTGGCCATTTCATTGCATCAAAACCGCAAGAAACGCACAGTGAGAAAACACTACATTATCAAATTCTGGTGTACAGAAATATCTGTGCTAATCAGTTGTAGGATTAAAGACCGCCATTTTATCCAATTATCAGTAATTAAAATGTCACCAACTTCTCAACACCCCATACAATCAAGTGCCAAACAGCTGATTTCCAATAAACAAATGCTTATCATCGCACGCGTGACCGCACACGCGACCTTCACTTTCATGGATTTTCGGCCGATTATGTTTCTTGAACAAAGTTATTTTGCCGATATTTATGGCATGCGCCAAGGATTTTCGCCAACTGAAGATTTTTGGAGCCAGATTTAATTTTTATGCACATTTGGCGACAAATGCGACCGACAGCGGGAACCCTGGTTGTGAGATTGTAAATGTCCAGTCTGTCATGTACATAGAACACTAACAGTATCACTTGTTGCTAGCGCCACATGTCATAATAATGTTTTCAATGTTCATTCGGTGGAATGTAATTCGATCATACACTGAAGGTGAGGTGAAGGTGAGATGAAGATATTAAAGCAATATGAAGAAGTGTTAACGATGAAGAACAATGGAGATGGCAGAACTGTGTAACGATATTAACTTGAATAAATGTGTTTTTGTATCTTGTACAAATATGCAACCTTAAGTGGCAGTATTAAATATATGATGTTTTACCTTCTTTCAGAAACATGGTCAGGAAGTGTTCTCTGTGATATATTTCATATTCATGGTGAGTGTTTTAACTCCACTATCTATATTTCACATTCATGTTGAGTGTTTTAACTCCACTATCTATATTTCACATTCATGGTGAGTGTTTTAACTCCACTATCTATATTTCACATTCATGGTGAGTGTTTTAACTCCACTATCTATATTTCACATTCTTGGTGAGTTACTGTGTTTTAACTCCACTATCTATATTTCACATTCACAATGAGTTACTGTGTTTTAACTCCACTATCTATATTTCACATTCACAATGAGTTACTGTGTTTTAGCTCCATTATCTATATTTCACATTCATGGTGAGTGTTTTAACTCCACTATCTATATTTCACATTCACAATGAGTTACTGTGTTTTAGCTCCATTATCTATATTTCACATTCACAATGAGTTACTGTGTTTTAGCTCCATTATCTATATTTCACATTCACAATGAGTTACTGTGTTTTAGCTCCATTATCTATATTTCACATTCATGTTGAGTTACTGTGTTTTAGCTCCACTATCTATATTTCACATTCACAATGAGTTACTGTGTTTTAGCTCCACTATCTATATTTCACATTCACAATGAGTTACTGTGTTTTAGCTCCACTATCTATATTTCACATTCACAATGAGTTACTGTGTTTTAGCTCCACTATCTATATTTCACATTCACAATGAGTTACTGTGTTTTAGCTCCACTATCTATATTTCACATTCACAATGAGTTACTGTGTTTTAGCTCCACTATCTATATTTCACATTCACAATGAGTTACTGTGTTTTAGCTCCACTATCTATATTTCACATTCACAATGAGTTACTGTGTTTTAGCTCCACTATCTATATTTCACATTCACAATGAGTTACTGTGTTTTAGCTCCACTATCTATATTTCACATTCACAATGAGTTACTGTGTTTTAGCTCCACTATCTATATTTCACATTCACAATGAGTTACTGTGTTTTAGCTCCACTATCTATATTTCACATTCATTGTGAGTTACTGTGTTTTAACTCCACTATCTATATTTCACATTCATGGTGAGTGTTTAACTCCACTATCTATATTTCACATTCATGGTGAGTTCCTGTGTTTTAGCTCCACTATCTGAATAGTTCTGTGCAATCTGATCTGGCTGTATGCTGTATGCAGAAGCGATTTCAGTCACGATTAGCAGGTTATGGGTTAATATAGAGAAATATATAATATGGTGTATTTATTGTTTGGTACATTATATTTAAGAAATAATATTAGAGTAGTATTCTGCGATATACCACGGTTGATACTTATTATTTCGATTCTAACACGACTTACTTCTAATAATTTTAGACTAGAATCAAAGGAGTAATTTCTACTCCGCTGCATTTGGCTTTCGAAATTTCCTCCCGCGTAAGGGGTGATGACGTTATTTTTTATGGAAAATATCAATCTAGTGTATAAATGAACAAAAGTTGTAACTGATCAATAATTTTATTTATTTTGTCAAATAAAACTGTACAGAATAGTAACTGAAACGTTACTTTACAGAAAAACAAGACGGACAAGAGATTATCTGATTCTAAAGATAGCTCACTTCCGCGAATTCCCACAGTAGTATTTACAAACATCACGTTACTTTCATTCATAAAACTTTACACGCATTGTATAAATGGAATAGCCAAAACACGGTGCGCGCAGCATAGTTCAAGGTAGGTATATCGCAGAATAACCCGAGGTAGATTTTACTCTACAAGTATGTATGTTATTAGCTGGGTCGTGTTAGAATTAATTATAATCTTACTTTAGAACGTAATCCTCAGTTGTTTCTGAGGGTGAAAGTATTTTGCTTGACTGAGTGATGAATATGGAGGAGTTATTTATACCGTCTCCGTAGCTTAGTGGTTAAGGCGTCCGGCTACGGAGCGGGAGGTCGATGGTTCGATTCTCGTCAGGGGTTTGTTCTGATATGGCCGTTTGGTGAGCCGCTAGCTAGTTAAATAATGGTTACCGATTGCCTACTAGCCTGGCGCCTGGCATACAAGCATAGGATTCGGGAAGTACTGATGTTCATAAAAAAGAGGTGTCTCATAAGTCAGAAATGGCTGGCCCTTTAAATAGGGGTGACACTATAATAAACAAACAGTTTTATTCTACTCATCTTGGTGCCAGTGACTATGTCATCTTTGGTGTTGACAGATCAAGTTATATCGCAAGGTTTCTGGGATATGGATATAATCCCCCTCAGGCATAATCCCCCTCACATAATCCCCCCTCACATAATCCCCCTCGGACATAATCCCCCCTCACATAATCCCCCCTCACATAATCCCCCTCACATAATCCCCCCTCACATAATCCCCCTCAGGCATAATCCCCCCTCACATAACCCCCTCACATAATCCCCCTCAGGCATAATCCCCCCTCACATAATCCCCCCTCACATAATCCCCCCTCACATAATCCCCCCCCTCACATAATCCCCTCAGGCATAATCCCCCTCACATAATCCCCCTCAGGCATAATCCCCCCTCACATAATCCCCCTCAGGCATAATCCCCCTCACATAATCCCCCATCACATAATCCCCCCTCACATAATCCCCCTCAGGCATAATCCCCCCTCACATAATCCCCCCTCACATAATCCCCCTCAGGCATAATCCCCCCTCAGGCATAATCCCCCCTCACATAATCCCCCTCAGGCATAATCCCCCCTCACATAATCCCCCCTCACATAATCCCCCTCAGGCATAATCCCCCTCAGGCATAATCCCCCCTCACATAATCCCCCTCACATAATCCCCCCTCACATAATCCCCCTCAGGCATAATCCCCCCTCACATAATCCCCCTCGGACATACCCCCCTCAGCCATGATCCCCCTCAGACATAATCCCCCCTCACATAATCCCCCTCGGACATAAACCCCCTCAGCCATGATCCCCCTCAGACATAATCCCCCATCACATACCCCCCTCACATAATCCCCTTCGGCCATAATCCCCCTCACATAAACCCCCTCAGCCATAATCCCCCTCAGCCATAATCTCCCACAGACATAACCCCCCTCGGACATAATATTAAATATTTCAAGACTGCTTTTCTTGTATATTTCAACCAAGAAACAGTCTAAATATGGTTTCTGAGTACATGTGTGTTCTTGTGTGTCAGGTTTCCAAACTGCTGTTGCCAATTTGGGTGATGCTGTGTGTGTTTCAACCTACACCTCAGTTTCCTGCTGAAGCAGATGATCTGATACCAGCTTTAACAGATGATGGGGTAAGTATGTATGTGTATGTGTGTTTTACGTTTATTTATCGTCGCTACCAGTTGCCCATATGAGCGACGCCTCCTGAAGAGATTAGTTATTTTAGATTTTGGAGGATAGTGCATGATACAGACAGAGACCCATTCCAGAATCTCCTCTGGTTCTTTTACGTGCATGGTGTAAAGCACCGACACGAGACCTCGGTTTAACGTCCCATCTGAAAGACTGTTAATTTTATTAGGGTCAGACGGGGGATCGAACCTGCGATCCCTGGATTACCAGTCCAGCATGGACTACAGATCCGTCTGTTGTATGTGTATGGTTTACCTACCTGTCTGTTATATGATCTGATACAGACATTTCACACGTTCTATCATAAGTCAATGTTTCTAGTATGGTTTTGTACAGATGTACATAAATTGAAATCCTGAAGAAGCACGCATGTTACATGAAATCGCATGAAGCACATATTTGTTTAACTATTTCACGTATAAATTCATTGCTATCGCAAATTCTTCTGATATAATTTGAACAATAATTTTCAATCAATAAACAGTGTATCTTCAAACTCTCAAAAGTGAAAGTAGGATTTCATATAGCGGTCAGCCACGTTCCTGAATTGACGCTTTAGCGCAGTGCTTAGCGCGCTCGATTCTCACCAATGCAACCCGGGTTCGATCCTAGGACCGGGAAGTATGTGAGTTGGTACGGTGGTCGCCAAATCGGACAGGTGGGTTTTCTCCGTGTACCCCAGTTTCCTCCCACACGAATGACAACATTTACTCTTTCATTCGCGCCAAACGAGAGTAATTAATATAAGTTGCTAAAACTTGCTTCGCAATCATTGTAAAATAAATAAAGTTTAAACTATTATAGGAGTCTATACTAAATGTCGTCTAAAAATAAAGATGCATAAGCACAAATGTGAGATATAACGGTAAATGTGTACTATAACATGTTGTTATGTGGGATACACACATATTACACATATATTGATCCTATTTACATTAATTTGTTATGTCAACAAACGTTGTGTACAAAGTTTGTTTATTAACCCTTTCAACGCCACAGGCCTCTAAATAGGCTTACAAAAAGTGTAGATCCAGATGAGCAGTCTCATCAAGATCTGCACTTTTTGCCAGTAATATTACTATTTTTTTAAGACAAAATTTACCCATTTTGATAAATGAACTAGTCCAAATTTAATATTCTTATTAATTTATTGGTCTAAAAATATCATGCACCACCAGTCCATGTCAGTTACTCGGTGTTGAATGGATTAATTGAATTATTCCGTGTCTGTAGCGAATATTATCGGAAACAAATTATACACTGTACCATAAAAGTATATTCTATACAAACTGTTTCACAATAATGTGTCGCTTAAAATCCAGAAAGAAAGCTGTACATCTTACTTGTGGAAGAGTTATGTTATATTATCTTATATTTCGGGTTTTACGCCTGCATCAGCACCATTTTGGGCTATATCGCCGGCGGGCAGTTTACCTAACAACACCTTTCCTGGGCAGGCTCCAGCGGTTAACCAGTACTTGGGTGCACCAACCTCCGTAAGAAACTGCCAACTTTTTCATATAAATGAGACACGGCGTGAGCAGGGGCTCGAACCCGTGACCATCAGTGATGATAGGTTACAGTGGTATACAAGTCAGCAACCTTAACCACTCGACCTTCTTGCGACCTACTTGTGGAAGAGACAGAATGTTGAACAGGTATATTTGGTTATCTTTTAGAATTCTGCATTTAGTACAAACACGGATGAACAGTATCGACAGCTTTATCATCCCAGTGAGAATTATCGCTCGTTGTATGACTCGCCAACGGGAACTGTTCCAGTGTACAATCCCGCTAGCCCCGGTAGAAACACGAACGCTGTCGTTGTGAATGGTGCCACAAATAATGCTTATAAAACTCTACAACCCAATTTGGGGCCAATAAGTGAAGAGAGTAACGGCCGACAGCAATCGCCCATGTCTCAGAGTTCATCTGCAAGGACTATGAACACACAAGTGCAACAAAACCCCTCAGTACAACCACCTCAGGTGAAAGCGAATGATGTTGGGCTTAATAAGGATAAACTGTCTAATGAAGGGGCAAATAATGGGAGAAGGGGTGGTGAAATACGGAAAGCAAAAATAGAGTCACAGTCTGAAAAATATCAGCAAATTGGAGAGAATAACCAGTCAAAAAACAGCCAATCAATCAAAAGTGGTAGGCAGTCCCAGAAGGCGGAGCCTAGTATTGACAGGCAGCAGGCAGTTACAGTTGGACAGGCGGTTCCTGGCAGCAAGGAGAATGTCCCTACGTTTTCAATCACTGGTGGTAACAGTGATGATTCTGATGAAGAGTCACCTTCTCCAAAGGGAAAATTTTACATCTAAAATACAGCAACTTTAGTTTGACCATGTAGTTTGTGCTGTTTGTTACAAGTAATGGTAACACATAATGATATCTTGTCCAGTACAGGACAGAGATTCACCATTTAGTTTAAACATATTTATTTTCTGTCTATACATGATTATTTACAACAACTGATATAAGGAATTGGACAGAAAGCTGTATAGCTTATGATTGTCCTCTCCTTTCACCATTTGACCAATATATATATTAACGTGTATTTTCTAAACATGTAGTTTTTTTATAATTGTGCTGTATTGGAAGCAAATAGTGCAATTATGTTTTCGCTTCTAATCAATGCAAGTCCACAATGAAGTGAAACCTTCTGTAGTTGTATAAACTTTGTATGCATTTAATCAGTATTTTAATATTGTATGTTTTATAATCTGTACAGTTATTAGGAAAATAGGTAATATTTATTTAGTAATTTTTAGGATTTTTATATACAAGAATATTTTATTCCCTGAAAGAAGGGTTGTTACTATAGGATTGGACTGTCTTGTCCTATTGGTTGTATCACACAGTGATATAGATCTGTATTGTTTACAATTTCATTTGGATTGCTGCATTTTGGAGATAGAGATATAGGAATGGTCTCCGTCTGTCTGTCCGTCCGGAACCAATTTATGTAAAAATAACTTGGCACCATATCGAAACAATGTACAGAATGTATGCTTCATCCCTGTTTGTTCAAGGTCTAATTCACACTACCTCGAGTAAAAATGGCTATTCTGGCTATTTGTGGTGCCCGCGCTATAACTCACAACTCTTGGATCACCAGAGGTATTTTAAGATGACATTGTACACATGCTAAGCATATCTTGTACACATGCTAAGCATATCTTGTACACATGCTAAGCATATCAAGATGATGTTCAGAACATAGATTTCAGTCTCCGTCAGTTTACAGGCATAAATAGAACGTAAACAGTTCAAATGTGTCCGCTCCATAAATCTTGAACTTGTAGAATGACAAGGCACAAATGATAACTATATTTGACAAGATGTACAGAATGCAGGTTTCAGCAATGTCGGTTTTTTTATACAAATTTATTTTAGCTCGATTGCGAAACAAGTTATTACAACTTAATATATTAATCACTCTCGAGACCTCATTCCTGATGGAATCCATCGCCACGAGGGAGAGAGAAGAGGCAACGTGGAATTTAAATGCCTTGCCTAAGGGCACAATCGTAACGGCTCCAGCGGGGCTCGAACCCCAGACCTTTCGCACATGCTATCGCAATGTCGGTTCACGGTCATACTTAGATAGAACGTAGTTCTGTGCCATCCTACTTTTATTATGTTTGCAAAATGCATTTTATATTGTTCTAGTTCTATTAGGGTTAACATGCAATGTGTAGATTGTTTCATATAAATATTTCTTAACTTAGAAACTTGAAATATTGACAGATGTTAAATATTAACCATTTCCCTTGACGCCATTACCAATACGACATATATTGACAAGGTAGTAGCCAAACCAATGTTCATAATAAAGGCCAGAATCTCGTGTAGTCCCAGTAATATCTATGGGGGTGGGATAGATATGGCGACTACTTATCCACTGCATGATAGATAAATGGCTGTCATTTGTATGGAGATATAATAGTATATTAACATTTTTATAGCTTTTTCAGTTTTATAATTTAAAAAATACTGAAATCGTCTTTATAATATTACACATATGATTATGTAAGGTATTATTGTGTTTGTCTCTCGGGCTGCACTCTTATTATAATGTAAAATGGCGGTGCGGATATGGTTTTCTCTCAGACTTGTCTATATTTGTATTGTTGTTAGTGTTTGATAATTATTTATTTTACATCCGATCACACGTTATTGTTTCGAGCTATGTTTTATTCTCGCAGTAGTTCGGACTGGTTTTTACTTGAGATGGCAACGAATATTCGCTCGGACATCCATATATCTGAATACTATTCGAGTATTTGAATTTTCGGAAACAATATTATATAATTTGCAAATATGAAATAAACTGTCAGATACGTTGTTTTATTTTGAAACCATCATAAAACATTCCAATACAAAATAAATCGCGCCAGGATGTGTGAATAAACCATGTAAATTGACACTCTGTCGTGTAATCGGATAATTACAGTAGGTGCTAAGGTAGGTAGTGTTTAATTATGATGTCAAAACTGTTTAGACGAGAAAATTCCTTTGAAATATTACAGACAGTTTTCAACAACAACCACCCCATGTACCTTACGTTTTTAATAAACTGCTCAATATTACCAAAAAGTACTATTTAAAGTACGATTTTTATTATAATTATTGTCCTCAAAAATGCCAATTTGAATTTTTGATAGAATTATATCGAATATTCGAATACCTTCCTGACTGAATAGTAAAATAGCTATTCGTTGCCATCCCTAGTTTTTACATTTTTTTCTATAAAAACCAATTAGTAGGTGTATAAATATTTTGTATTTGAAATTTAATGTGTAGTTTAATTAGTGGTGACCCATTTGACAAAAAGACACATTGGCAGTAATGCAAGAATATGATCTTTTCATAGTTTGTGAAAATTGTTTGTGTCTTTTAAGATGTATATGTTTGTGAATGATCATTGGGGGTGTATGTTGGTGGGATTGGATGGCGGTCAATTATTTTTTGTGTTCAAAAATTCAGTGTCCATCTGTACCAACATCATTTCTAACAAAGCATCATTAAGCCATGTGCTGCCTTCGCCAAAGTGGTCATATTTTAAATGTACATATCACATGACTGGATCATAAATATCGATACTACACAAAAAAACTACTCTGTAAGCCTAAATATGTGCACTAATACATTGCTTACACAGTCGAGGGGGGGGGGCTCATTGTCAATTACATTATTTTAATTGCTGTAATATAGCTGAATATAATAATTATGCTGTGTGTAATTATTGATCGATAATACAATCATAGATAATACAATCACAGGTAATACAATCACAGATAATACAATCACAGATAATACAATCACAGGTAATACAATCACAGATAATACAATCACAGGTAATACAATCACAGGTAATACAATCACAGATAATACAATCACAGGTAATACAATCACAGGTAATACAATCACAGGTAATACAATCACAGGTAATACAATCACAGGTGATACAATCACAGGTAATACAATCACAGATGATACAATCACAGATGATACAACTATAGATAATACAATCACAGATGATACAACTATAGATGATACAATCACAGATGATACAATCGCAGATGATACAATCGCAGATGATACAACTATAGATAATACAATCACAGATGATACAATCACAGATAATACAATTACAGATGATACAATCACAGATGATACAACTATAGATGATACAATCACAGATGATACAATCGCAGATGATACAATTACAGATGATACAATCACAGATGATACAATCACAGATGATACAGTTTTTGTAAAAACCGACACAAAAGTTGTTAAATGGGGATTATGAACTTTTATGCGAGTGTTACTTTGACTGATTGATAAAGTGTTGTTTTGACAGGCTGATAAAGTGTTGTTTTAACTTGTTGATAAAGTGTGGCTTTGAGTGGTTGATGAAGTGTTGATTTGACTGGTTGATAAAGTGTTGTTTTGACTGGTTGATAGTGTTTTGACTGGTTGATCAAGTGTTGTTTAACCGGTTCATAAGGTGTTGTTTTGACAGGTTGATAAATTGTTATTTTGACTGGTTGATAAAGTGTTTTAACTGGTTGATAAATTGTTGATTTGACTGGTTGATAAAAAGTGTTGTTTAACCAGTTCATAAAGTGTTGTTTTGACTGGTTGATAAACTGTTATTTTGACTGGTTGATAAATTGTTATTTTGACTGGTTGATAAATTGTTATTTTGACTTGTTGATTTGACTGGTTGATAAGTTTTGTTTTGGCTGGTTGATAAAGTGTTGTTTTGACTGGTTGATAAAGAGTTGTTTTAACTGGTTGATAAGTGTTGCTTTATGACTGGTTGATAAAGTGTTGTTTTGACTGGTTGATAAATTGTTATTTTGACTGGTTGATAAAGTGTTATTTTGACTGGTTGATAAAGTGTTGTTTTGACTGGTTGATAGTGTTATTTTGACTGGTTGATAAAGAGTTGTTTTGACTGGTTGATAAAGTGTTATTTTGACTGATTGATAAAGTGTTATTTTGACTGGTTGATAAAGTGTTGTTTTGACTGATTGATAAAGAGTTGTTTTGACTGGTTGATAAAGTGTTATTTTGACTGGTTGATAAAGAGTTGTTTTGACTGGTTGATAAGTTTTGTTTTGACTGGTTGATAAAGTGTTGTTTTGACTGGTTGATAAAGAGTTGTTTTAACTGGTTGATAAGTGTTGCTTTATGACTGGTTGATAAAGTGTTGTTTTGACTGGTTGATAGTGTTATTTTGACTGATTGATAAAGAGTTGTTTTGACTGGTTGATAAAGTGTTGTTTTGACTGGTTGATAAAGTGTTGTTTTGACTGGTTGATAAAGTGTTGTTTTGACTGGTTGATAGTGTTATTTTGACTGATTGATAAAGAGTTGTTTTGACTGGTTGATAAAGTGTTGTTTTGACTGGTTGATAAAGTGTTGTTTTGACTGGTTGATAAAGTGTTATTTTGACTGGTTGATAGTGTTATTTTGACTGATTGATAAAGTGTTATTTTGACTGGTTGATAAAGTGTTATTTTGACTGGTTGATAGTGTTATTTTGACTGATTGATAAAGTGTTATTTTGACTGGTTGATAAAGTGTTATTTTGACTGGTTGATAGTGTTATTTTGACTGGTTGATAAAGTGTTATTTTGACTGGTTGATAAAGTGTTATTTTGACTGGTTGATAGTGTTATTTTGACTGGTTGATAGTGTTATTTTGACTGATTGATAAAGAGTTGTTTTGACTGGTTGATAAAGTGTTGTTTTGACTGGTTGATAAAGTGTTGTTTTGACTGGTTGATAAAGTGTTATTTTGACTGGTTGATAGTGTTATTTTGACTGATTGATAAAGTGTTATTTTGACTGGTTGATAAAGTGTTATTTTGACTGGTTGATAAAGTGTTATTTTGACTGGTTGATAAAGTGTTATTTTGACTGGTTGATAAAGTGTTATTTTGACTGGTTGATAGTGTTATTTTGACTGGTTGATAAAGTGTTATTTTGACTGGTTGATAAAGTGTTATTTTGACTGGTTGATAAAGTGTTATTTTGACTGGTTGATAGTGTTATTTTGACTGGTTGATAAAGTGTTATTTTGACTGGTTGATAGTGTTATTTTGACTGGTTGATAAAGTGTTGTTTTGACTGGTTGATAGTGTTATTTTGACTGATTGATAAAGTGTTATTTTGACTGGATGATAAAGTGTTGTTTTGACTGGTTGATAAAGTGTTTTAACTGGTTGATAAATTGTTGATTTGACTGGTTGATAAAGTGTTATTTTGACTGGTTGATAAAGTGTTGTTTTGACTGGTTGATAAAGTGTTATTTTGACTGGTTGATAAAGTGTTATTTTGACTGGTTGATAAAGTGTTATTTTGACTGGTTGATAAAGTGTTATTTTGACTGGTTGATAGTGTTATTTTGACTGGTTGATAAAGTGTTGTTTTGACTGGTTGATAAAGTGTTGTTTTGACTGGTTGATAAAGTGTTATTTTGACTGGTTGATAAAGTGTTGTTTTGACTGGTTGATAAAGTGTTATTTTGACTGGTTGATAAAGTGTTATTTTGACTGGTTGATAAAGTGTTGTTTTGACTGGTTGATAAAGTGTTATTTTGACTGGTTGATAAAGTGTTATTTTGACTGGTTGATAAAGTGTTTTACTGGTTGATAAAGTGTTTTAACTGGTTGATAAATTGTTGATTTGACTGGTTGATAAAGTGTTATTTTGACTGGTTGATAAAGTGTTATTTTGACTGGTTGATAAAGTGTTATTTTGACTGGTTGATAAAGTGTTATTTTGACTGGTTGATAAAGTGTTATTTTGACTGGTTGATAAAGTGTTATTTTGACTGGTTGATAAAGTGTTATTTTGACTGGATGATAGTGTTATTTTGACTGATTGATAAAGAGTTGTTTTGACTGGTTGATAAAGTGTTATTTTGACTGGATGATAAAGTGTTGTTTTGACTGGTTGATAAAGTGTTTTAACTGGTTGATAAATTGTTGATTTGACTGGTTGATAAAGTGTTATTTTGACTGGTTGATAAATTGTTATTTTGACTGTTGTTTGACTGGTTGATAAGTTTTGTTTTGGCTGGTTGATAAAGGTTGTTTTGACTGGTTGATAAAGTGTTGTTTTGACTGGTTGATAAAGTGTTGTTTTGACTGGTTGATAAAGTGTTATTTTGACTGATAAAAGTGTTGTTTTGACTGGTTGATAGTGTTATTTTGACTGGTTGATAAAGTGTTATTTTGACTGGTTGATAAAGTGTTATTTTGACTGGTTGATAAAGTGTTGTTTTGACTGGTTGATAAAGTGTTATTTTGACTGGTTGATAAAGTGTTGTTTTGACTGGTTGATAAAGTGTTATTTTGACTGGTTGATAAAGTGTTGTTTTGACTGGTTGATAAAGTGTTATTTTGACTGGTTGATAAAGTGTTATTTTGACTGGTTGATAAAGTGTTATTTTGACTGGTTGATAAAGTGTTATTTTGACTGGTTGATAAAGTGTTATTTTGACTGGTTGATAAAGTGTTGTTTTGACTGGTTGATAAAGTGTTGTTTTGACTGGTTGATAAAGTGTTGTTTTGACTGGTTGATAAAGTGTTGTTTTGACTGGTTGATAAAGTGTTATTTTGACTGGTTGATAAAGTGTTATTTTGACTGGTTGATAAAGTGTTGTTTTGACTGGTTGATAAAGTGTTATTTTGACTGGTTGATAAAGTGTTATTTTGACTGGTTGATAAAGTGTTATTTTGACTGGTTGATAGTGTTGTTTTGACTGGTTGATAAAGTGTTATTTTGACTGGTTGATAAAGTGTTATTTTGACTGGTTGATAAAGTGTTGTTTTGACTGGTTGATAAAGTGTTATTTTGACTGGTTGATAAAGTGTTGTTTTGACTGGTTGATAAAGTGTTATTTTGACTGGTTGATAAAGTGTTATTTTGACTGGTTGATAAAGTGTTGTTTTGACTGGTTGATAAAGTGTTATTTTGACTGGTTGATAAAGTGTTTTAACTGGTTGATAAATTGTTGATTTGACTGGTTGATAAAGTGTTATTTTGACTGGTTGATAAAGTGTTATTTTGACTGGTTGATAAAGTGTTATTTTGACTGGATGATAGTGTTATTTTGACTGATTGATAAAGAGTTGTTTTGACTGGTTGATAAAGTGTTATTTTGACTGGATGATAAAGTGTTGTTTTGACTGGTTGATAAAGTGTTTTAACTGGTTGATAAATTGTTGATTTGCCTGGTTGATAAAGTGTTGTTTAACCAGTTGATAAAGTGTTGTTTTGACTGGTTGATAAACTGTTATTTTGACTGGTTGATAAATTGTTATTTTGACTGGTTGATAAATTGTTATTTTGACTTGTTGATTTGACTGGTTGATAAGTTTTGTTTTGGCTGGTTGATAAAGTGTTGTTTTGACTGGTTGATAAAGAGTTGATTTAACTGGTTGATAAAGTGTTGCTTTATGACTGGTTGATAAAGTGTTATTTTGACTGATTGATAAAAGTGTTGTTTTGACTGGTTGATAGTGTTATTTTGACTGGTTGATAAAGTGTTATTTTGACTGGTTGATAAGTTTTGTTTTGACTGGTTGATAAAGTGTTGTTTTGACTGGTTGATAAAGTGTTATTTTGACTGATTGATAAAAGTGTTGTTTTGACTGGTTGATAGTGTTATTTTGACTGGTTGATAAAGTGTTATTTTGACTGGTTGATAAGTTTTGTTTTGACTGGTTGATAAAGTGTTGTTTATGACTGGTTGATAAAGTGTTATTTTGACTGATTGATAAAAGTGTTGTTTTGACTGGTTGATAGTGTTATTTTGACTGGTTGATAAAGTGTTATTTTGACTGGTTGATAAGTTTTGTTTTGACTGGTTGATAAAGTGTTGTTTTGACTGGTTGATAAAGTGTTATTTTGACTGGTTGATAAAGTGTTGTTTTGACTGGTTGATAGTGTTATTTTGACTGGTTGATAAAGTGTTATTTTGACTGGTTGATAAAGTGTTATTTTGACTGGTTGATTGTTATTTTGACTGGTTGATAAAGTGTTATTTTGACTGGTTGATAAAGTGTTATTTTGACTGGTTGATAAAGTGTTATTTTGACTGGTTGATAAAGTGTTGTTTTGACTGGTTGATAGTGTTATTTTGACTGGTTGATAAAGTGTTATTTTGACTGGTTGATAAAGTGTTTTATCTGGTTGATAAATGTTTTTGACTGGTTGATAAAGTGTTATTTTGACTGGTTGATAAAGTGTTATTTTGACTGGTTGATAAAGTGTTATTTTGACTGGTTGATAAAGTGTTATTTTGACTGGTTGATAAAGTGTTATTTTGACTGGTTGATAGTGTTATTTTGACTGATTGATAAAGAGTTGTTTTGACTGGTTGATAAAGTGTTATTTTGACTGGATGATAAAGTGTTGTTTTGACTGGTTGATAAAGTGTTTTAACTGGTTGATAAATTGTTGATTTGACTGGTTGATAAAGTGTTGTTTTGACTGGTTGATAAACTGTTATTTTGACTGGTTGATAAATTGTTATTTTGACTGGTTGATAAATTGTTATTTTGACTGGTTGATAAAGTGTTATTTTGACTGGTTGATAAAGTGTTATTTTGACTGGTTGATAAGTTTTGTTTTGACTGGTTGATAGTGTTGATTTGACTGGTTGATAAAGTGTTGTTTAACTGGTTGATAAAGTGTTGTTTTGACTGGTTGATAAACTGTTATTTTGCTGGTTGATAAATTGTTATTTTGACTGGTTGATAAATTGTTATTTTGACTTGTTGATTTGACTGGTTGATAAGTTTTGTTTTGGCTGGTTGATAAAGTGTTGTTTTGACTGGTTGATAAAGTGTTATTTTGACTGATTGATAAAAGTGTTGTTTTGACTGGTTGATAGTGTTATTTTGACTGGTTGATAAAGTGTTGTTTTGACTGGTTGATAAAGTTTTGTTTTGACTGGTTGATAAAGTGTTGTTTTGACTGGTTGATAAAGTGTTATTTTGACTGGTTGATAAAGTGTTATTTTGACTGGTTGATAAAGTGTTATTTTGACTGGTTGATAAGTGTTGTTTTGACTGGTTGATAGTGTTATTTTGACTGGTTGATAAAGTGTTATTTTGACTGGTTGATAAAGTGTTTTGACTGGTTGATAAAGTGTTGTTTAACTGGTTGATAAAGTGTTGTTTTGACTGGTTGATAAATGTTATTTTGACTGGTTGATAAATTGTTATTTTGACTGGTTGATAAAGTGTTATTTTGACTGGTTGATAAAGTGTTGTTTTGACTGGTTGATAAAGTGTTATTTTGACTGGTTGATAAAGTGTTGTTTTGACTGGTTGATAAAGTGTTGTTTTGACTGGTTGATAAAGTGTTATTTTGACTGGTTGATAAAGTGTTATTTTGACTGGTTGATAAAGTGTTATTTTGATTGGTTGATAAAGTGTTATTTTGACTGGTTGATAAAGTGTTATTTTGACTGATTGATAAAGAGTTGTTTTGACTGGTTGATAAAGTGTTATTTTGACTGGATGATAGTGTTATTTTGACTGGATGATAAAGTGTTATTTTGACTGGTTGATAAAGTGTTGTTTTGACTGGTTGATAAAGTGTTATTTTGACTGGTTGATAAAGTGTTGTTTTGACTGGTTGTTTTGACTGGTTGATAAAGTGTTATTTTGACCGGTTGATAAAGTGTTGTTTTAACTGGTTGATAAAGTGTTGTTTTGACTGGTTGATAACGTGTTGTTTAAACTGGTTGATAATGTGTTACTATGCCATTAACAAACTGATATGATGAATACTAGTAGGTGTTTAAGTGCATATTCAGTATGCTGGTGTACAATGTTTGTTATGATATGTATATAATCGTCTGTTTTTAAGGGAAGTTGGGGGAAGTATATGAATTCCCTATCCACATGTGTGTGTTCATGCATTTGTCAGTCCATCCTTCCGTATTTTGTAACAGTTTGTGTTCACGTCATTTAGATTAAATGTTCACATGACATACAAATGCATTATTATATTTTGTTGAAAGCATTTTATCTGTTGCCATCCAACCATTATTGTCTTGCCCACATTTAGCAGAAAACGAGAATTTATACAAATTTATTTTAGCTTGATAACGAAACAAGTTCTTACAACTTATATTAATCACTCTCGAGACATCATTCATGATGGAATCCATCGCCACAAGGGAGAGAGGCAACGTGGAATTTAAATGCCATGCCTAAGGGTACAATCGTAACGACTCCAGCGGGGCTCGAATTCCTGGCCTTTCACACCTGAAGCGAATGCGCTATCATGACTTCCACAGAAACAACGAGATATAGTAGTCACTTTTCCGATGATCTCCACGGAGCCATCAACACAATTTCATACAATATTGCATATAGCTAAAATACTGACAAATATAATGTTTTGATAAACTGTATACTATTTCTAATCCCATCCACAAGATTGACCTTGAACTTGAATTTTTGCAAAATAATAATTGTGGATATTTAGAAATATTTGGTGTCAAATAACCCCTCAAACATTTTCATTTCTCAAAAACTGTCAAGGCCTTAAAGCGACATTACATCGCAAAACGCAAATAAAATGCATTTTTCACGTGTAAATGCATTGCTACTACAAATTCTTCCGAATACATTCGAACACTAACATTGAATCAATAAACAGTGTTTTTGTGGTCTACAAACTTTCAAAATTGAAAGTAGGATTTCATATAATGGTCATCCATGCTCCTGACGTTGATTAGTCTACAAATAAATATATATAGGCCCAAATGTGAGATATAACGGTAAATATGTACCATAAATTGTGTTATTCAGGATACACGAGTTGTATTGCGCTTGGATGTCGACCACCCTATTTACGTTATTTTGTTATGTCAACAAACCGCGTATACGACGTTTGTTTATTAGTTGAAATACTCACGTTTTTTAGGCAAATATTTGGGGGGGAAATTACACCATATAATATGAAAATACATTCTGTAGAAATTTGCGTTTTCACTGATGTAGTGTCGCTTTAAGGTATTGCTTTGAAACTGGAAACAATAAAAGAAATTTCGATGAACCATCACATATATAGTGCTTATGGTCGTTTACTTCAATTCACACCGCTGCTGGTTCGAATTCCACTGGGGGTGGGTGGGGGTGGATATGGAATTATTTCATGTTCGGGGGGGATATCCTGCTGGCTTGCAGTAGATTGGTGGTTCTACCTGGAATGATATCTTGGATTTATTTACTGGGTAATACTGGGTTTGTAATGAATAAAATTACTTCAGAAATTGTGGCAGTCATTTTGAACAGGAAATATAATATGACTGGTATAAGCAATTGATAGGGCTTGTACCAAGAATGTACACATGCATGAGGTGCCTCCGTAGCCGAGTGGTTATGGTCGTTGACTTCAAATCACTTGCCCCTCACTGCTATAGGTTAGAATCCCACTGGGGGTATTACATTTATATCATGTGTTGGAAGCTATCCAGCTGGCTTGTTGTAGGTTGGTGGTTCTACACCTGGGTGTCTGTCTGTGCCTGCTCGAAGGGACATCCAGTGTCTTTCTCCACCAATAATAGCTGGAGTCGCCGTATGACCTAAGCTGTTGGTGCGATTTTAAACCCCTAAAACAAACAACTGTATGCGTTACATTGAGGTATGAATAATTCTGGTTTTCATTTTGTATAAAGTTGTTAGTGTCTATTGCTTGTTTAAGATAAATTTGCGAAAAATAATTACTTCATATTCACAATGCCTAGACATACAGTAAAATCATGCTAGCTTAAACATAATTTGTTCATCAATATTTAAATCATGTTATAACATTAATATATATTCAAGAACGGAGGTTTCAGGGGACTGAGGAACATATGTTTCTGTTTGATTTGTAATTTTATGTCATTTATTAAACAAAATGGTTCTACCTCTACCCTGTACATACAAGAAAGTTGGCATACAATTATTGGTTGAATCCGAGATTTGCACATGGCTCAACCAATCATCTTCATTCTTGAGAGCATGGAAGTTTGATGTTGTCATGAGATTTGTTACTTTGATATGAACATTTAATAATCAAAATCATGCCCTCCGTTATCCATGTATCAGGAATAAATCCCAATTAATTTACTGAATTAGAAACACGAAACCAATTGAAATACACGTATTACCACGAAACTACAAACATCTGTTATACTGTCGAATTTGACACGCTTTGGACACTACGGAAGTAAACCATCTAGCACCTAGTGCACATGCGTTATTTCTCAGGAACTAGTTATGATACAACTTTTTCTTATTTTATACAGCCTGCCCAGGAAAGGTGTTGTTAAGTAAACTGCCCGCCGGCGATATAGCCCGAAATGGTGCTGATGCAGGTGTAAAACCCGAAATATAATATATATAATAATTGTTTGATACAGGCTCATGACATTATCAAACCAGCAGACATAATATCAGACTGAAAACACAGTGTATCAACCTGGGTGGTAGACAGTACATTGTATTGTGGTAGGCAAATAACCTGGGTGGTAGACAGTACATTGTTTTGTGGTAGGCAAATAACCTGGGTGGTAGACAGTACATTGTATTGTGGTAGGCAAATAACCTGGGTGGTAGACAGTACATTGTATTGTGGTAGGCAAATAACCTGGGTGGTAGACAGTACATTGTATTGTGGTAGGCAAATAACCTGGGTGGTAGACAGTACATTGTTTTGTGGTAGGCAAATAACCTGGGTGGTAGACAGTACATTGTATTGTGGTAGGCAAATAACCTGGGTGGTAGACAGTACATTGTATTGTGGTAGGCAAATAACCCGGGTGGTAGACAGTACATTGTTTGTGGTAGGCAAATAACCCGGGTGGTAGACAGTACATTGTATTGTGGTAGGCAAATAACCCGGGTGGTAGACAGTACATTGTATTGTGGTAGGCAAATAACCCGGGTGGTAGACAGTACATTGTATTGTGGTAGGCAAATAACCCGGGTGGTAGACAGTACATTGTATTGTGGTAGGCAAATAACCTGGTGGTAGACAGTACATTGTATTGTGGTAGGCAAATAACCTGGTGGTAGACAGTACATTGTATGTGGTAGGCAAATAACCTGGGTGGTAGACAGTACATTGTATTGTGGTAGGCAAATAACCTGGGTGGTAGACAGTACATTGTATTGTGGTAGGCAAATAACCTGGGTGGTAGACAGTACATTGTATTGTGGTAGGCAAATAACCTGGGTGGTAGACAGTACATTGTATTGTGGTAGGCAAATAACCCGGGTGGTAGACAGTACATTGTATTGTGGTAGGCAAATAACCCGGGTGGTAGACAGTACATTGTATTGTGGTAGGCAAATAACCTGGGTGGTAGACAGTACATTGTATTGTGGTAGGCAAATAACCTGGGTGGTAGACAGTACATTGTATTGTGGTAGGCAAATAACCCGGGTGGTAGACAGTACATTGTATTGTGGTAGGCAAATAACCCGGGTGGTAGACAGTACATTGTATTGTGGTAGGCAAATCCCGGGTGGTAGACAGTACATTGTATTGTGGTAGGCAAATAACCTGGGTGGTAGACAGTACATTGTATTGTGGTAGGCAAATAACCTGGGTGGTAGACAGTACATTGTATTGTGGTAGGCAAATAACCTGGGTGGTAGACAGTACATTGTATTGTGGTAGGCAAATAACCTGGGTGGTAGACAGTACATTGTATTGTGGTAGGCAAATAACCTGGGTGGTAGACAGTACATTGTATTGTGGTAGGCAAATAACCTGGGTGGTAGACAGTACATTGTATTGTGGTAGGCAAATAACCTGGGTGGTAGACAGTACATTGTATTGTGGTAGGCAAATAACCTGGGTGGTAGACAGTACATTGTATTGTAGTAGGCAAATAACCTGGGTGGTAGACAGTACATTGTATTGTAGTAGGCAAATAACCTGGGTGGTAGACAGTACATTGTATTGTAGTAGGCAAATAACCTGGGTGGTAGACAGTACATTGTATTGTAGTAGGCAAATAACCTGGGTGGTAGACAGTATTGTAGTAGGCAAATAACCTGGGTGGTAGACAGTATTGTGGTAGGCAAATAACCTGGGTGGTAGACAGTATTGTAGTAGGCAAATAACCTCGGTGGTACAGTATTGTGGTAGGCAAATAACCTGGGTGGTAGACAGTACATTGTATTGTGGTAGGCAAATAACCTGGGTGGTAGACAGTACATTGTATTGTGGTAGGCAAATAACCTGGGTGGTAGACAGTACATTGTATTGTGGTAGGCAAATAACGGCAAAAAATAGGCTAAAATTCATATCTAAGAAATAAACTATTTTCCCGCCAAATCGGAAACTGAAAACGTGTGATATGAGGTAGTTACTAGGTAGTAATAAGCAAATATGAGGTAGTAGTAAGTAGTTCTATAACCTTGATGATGTGAAACTGGAATGTGTGCCGTGTTTTATATAAGGTAATTGCATCACTGTTACAGTTGTTATTGGTTTATATTAGATTCTGTAAGCACTGAATGACTATGTTTTAAGGTAATAAAAAACATTTTAAGGGAAAAAAACGTTAGTTGTTTTTATTCTTTGATTGCTATACAATTATGTATACGTTTTTATTTCTGTAGTTTATATTTAAATATATGCCGATGCAGCAAGAAAAATATCTGCATTGGTAGGATGCTGCAAAGATGCAGATCAAATATCGAAAATTCCGAAACTATTAGTGCTTGAGAAAGAGTTGTTTCTCTTTTATACTTTCCAATGAATGATGGAGTGTTCTCAGTGTGAAAGAAAAAGAATTGTGTTTATTAGTGTAAGAGAGGATTTTATGTCATCTGAAATACAAATTTCGGTGATCACTCAATAAAATAAATTCCAATCTTACACTAATAAACACATATATCTTCCTTTAATCTAACCTAGAATGATATTGTTATAAGGAGTTTTTGATCCCATTTGAACCTGGTAGATATTGTTACAAGAAGTGTTTGATCCCATTTGAACAAACCTGGTAGATATTGTTACAAGAAGTGTCTGATCCCATTGAACAAACCTGGTAGTTGTTACAAGAAGTGTTTGACCCCATTGAACAAACCTGGTAGATATTGTTATAAGGAGTGTTTGACCCCATTGAACAAACCTTGTAGATATTGTTATAAGGAGTGTTTGATCCCATTGAACAAACCTGGTAGATATTGTTACAAGTGTTTGATCCCATTTGAACAAACCTGGTAGATATTGTTACAAGAAGTGTGTGACCCCATTGAACAAACCTGGTAGATATTGTTATAAGGAGAGTTTGACCCCATTTGAACAAACCTTGTAGATATTGTTACAAGAAGTGTTTGCCCCATTGAACAAACCTGGTAGATATTGTTACAAGAAGTGTTTGACCCCATTTGAACAAACCTGGTAGATATTGTTACAAGAAGTGTTTGACCCCATTGAACAAACCTGGTAGATATTGTTACAAGAAGTGTTTGACCCCATTTGAACAAACCTGGTAGATATTGTTACAAGAAGTGTTTGACCCCATTTGAACAAACCTGGTAGATATTGTTACAAGAAGTGTTTGACCCCATTTGAACAAACCTGGTAGATATTGTTACAAGAAGTGTTTGACCCCATTGAACAAACATGGTAGATATTGTTACAAGACGTGTTTGACCCCATTGAACAAACCTGGTAGATATTGTTACAAGGAGTGTTTGACCCCATTTGAACAAACATGGTAGATATTGTTACAAGAAGTTTTTGATCCCATTTGAACAAACCTGGTAGATATTGTTATAAGAAGTGTTTGACCCCATTGAACAAACCTGGTAGATATTGTTATAAGGAGTGTTTGACCCCATTGAACAAACCTGGTAGATATTGTTATAAGGAGTGTTTGACCCCATTGAACAAACCTGGTAGATATTGTTATAAGGAGTGTTTGACCCCATTTGAACAAACCTGGTAGATATTGTTATAAGGAGTGTTTGACCCCATTGAACAAACCTGGTAGATATTGTTATAAGGAGTGTTTGACCCCATTGAACAAACCTGGTAGATATTGTTATAAGGAGTGTTTGACCCCATTGAACAAACCTGGTAGATATTGTTATAAGTGTTTGACCCCATTGAACAAACCTGGTAGATATTGTTATAAGGAGTGTTTGATCCCATTTGAACAAACCTGGTAGATATTGTTATAAGGAGTGTTTGACCCCATTGAACAAACCTGGTAGATATTGTTATAAGGAGTGTTTGACCCCATTGAACAAACCTGGTAGATATTGTTACAAGAAGTGTTTGATCCCATTGAACAAACCTGGTAGATATTGTTACAAGAAGTGTTTGATCCCATTGAACAAACCTGGTAGATATTGTTACAAGAAGTGTTTGATCCCATTTGAACAAACCTGGTAGATATTGTTACAAGGAGTGTTTGATCCCATTTGAACAAACCTTGTAGATATTGT
>CM026391.1:88969444-88994049 GCA_014843695.1 Archivesica marissinica
TTAGGTTTCTCAAACCATTCCGCTTTCAATTCCCCAAACTGTGGTTCGGTGGTGCCTTCATTGATGTTGACTGGGAAGATAGCTTCCATTGCTTCTGGAACACTCAAAGATGTATGTTTGGAGGGTTCTATGTTCTTCAACAAGTCGTCAGGAGCTGGCCCTCTCTGCCAAGCTGCAACTTGGGTGGCATGGAAAGTGTTCTTGCCATCTAAAGTTGAATCATTTATGTCTATGTTGTCTGCTGAGAAGTGAACAAACCTTCCCTGCGCTAAGTTAGGTGGGACTACAGCTCCATTATCACAGTTCATGTTTTCCAATGTGCTCAAATAACTCCACCAGTTGTTTGGATCTAGTTGCCTGGTGCAGAGTTGATCCAAGGCCAACATGCTTTGGAGTCATTTTCTTTCCCCCGCTGACACTGTAGACAAGATATTGTGCAATGCTAAGAACCCTGGATCTTGTGTGGGATTCTTGCTCATCATAATCCTGTTCCTCCGAGTCTACCTCCAGAAGTGACTACTAACATTAGGCGGATGAACATGTAAACACTGGATGGAACACAACCTATTGCAGCCTCTTCGCTGACATCTACACCGTTGTATGAAGGCTGGGACAGTATATCATGGATAGAAACTCATCTTCTGGTTGTGACTTAAAGACAGGGATAGTGATGGATTCTTCAGCCAAGTCCTGTTCTTGTAATGCCCATTGGGAGAATGGGATATGGCTGAATTTGACAGGTATGAGTATTGTTTGTCTATCAGGTGCAGCCTGGTCACGCAGTACAATAAATTCATAGACATCCTTCAGCAAGGGTAATAGTTTGTCTTTAAATGTTGCTGGGCGACTCAGAAAGGACATTGGGATTTCAATACCAGCTTCATCTGCATGTTCTTTGTACCGTAACCAAACTTGCTCTAGTTCCAAAACATGACCTCTTTCTGCAGAGTACCTCAACTCCTGTCCAAGCCAAATCATGGCTAGATCCACATGCCTATGTTCAATTTCAGCCTTAGCTGTGTCTCGCAGAAACTTCTTTACGCAGTTTGGATGGTAGCATCCATCTGCTGCCATAAGAACATTCACACCTGCCACACGAACACTGATTTGCTGCACATATTTAGCTGCAGAAATAATCGTATTGCTCATGTTCTTGCTGCTAACATTACATGTATTTTGTTTAATGTTGGTGTCCTGACAGAACATGCAGAATCTCCAGTCCATAGGTATTGAATGGCTGCGTAACCCTGAGGATCTAGACTGTGAAACATCAGCTGTTTGAACAGAGGCACTTGTTGTGGGGGAATCATCACGTTTCATTAAGCTCTCAATTTTCCCTTTATACGTGTAATCAGAGTAACATGATTTATGCCACACCAATGTAGGTGTACAGTCGGGACCAGTCTTAAAGGCTGATGTCAGTCTGTTTGTTGTATCCCTGTACTTGTAATCCCGTAACTCCTGCCTTGCAATAGTTGCTTTTCACATAGATGTGAGGCCTTGTGGTGTTGCATCAAAGAGTACATCACGTTTGGATTATTGGCAGATGATGCACATATCAAAGGACACTGGGGTTGACCGCTTGAGACTGACAACTGGATCCATGACTGCTTTTAATCTGAATTGACCATATATTGTCCCATTCAAATGTGTCAGTTTTCAATAGAAATGCCACTTACACTAGTTTTCACTGATATATATTGATCATAGCTCTATTATGGTATGCTCAGTGTGTTGGTAGGCATCAAAAACATGGTATTTGGTGCAAAACACTTTGCTTTATCACCCTTCATTCAAAAGGTATGGACGTTTTAAGTTTTCCATGGCGGCCATTTTTGTTTTTAGCAATTTGGGTACCAAAAAATCAAAATTGAGCTTGGAAAATAAAATATTCATTTTTAGCATACCCAAATCCATTAGAAAATGTTGTTTGCCAACTTTTCCTCAAAAACGCCTCCAACATTCACACTTCCTGAAAATTGTCCTAGCCTATACGGTCGCTGACTTGTATACCACTGTAAGCTATCATCTCTGATGGTCATGGGTTCGAGCCCCGCTCAGACCGTGTCTCATTTATATGAAAAAGTTGGCAGTTTCTTACGGAGGTTGGTGTCAGCGAACACATGCACACTTAATTAATCAGTTGTACGATTAAAGACCGTCATTTAATCCAATTATCAGTAATTAAAATGTCACCAACTTTTCAAAACACCATGCAATCACGTGCCACCCCATGCAACAGCTGCTCTCCAATAAACAAACACTTGTCATCATCGCACGTTTGACCGCGCGCGCGACCTTCACTTTCATCTATTTTCGGCCGCTTATGTTGCTTGAACATTGTTATTTTGCCGATATTTATGGCATGTGGCAAGGATTTTCGCCAACTGAAGATCTTTGGAGGTAGATTTAATTTGTATGCGCATTTGGCCACACATGCGACCGACAGCGAGAAATCTGACGTGTATTGTTGTATGTGTATACAATGCAATATAATATTATTAAACGATCCTCATAAGTTTTTTAAAGACGGATCTGAAGTCCAGTGGTGATGGAATTGGTTGCGGCGGCGGCGGTGTCTTGATGATGACGATAATGTCTTCCTGACAATGACTTATTATAAAGAGGGTTTAGAATGGCTAATAATTGTTGAGACATGTATTTTTGATTAATGAATAGTTAATAAAATGTTGTTGTTTACTTACAGGAGATGAAACTGGATATGTACACGTACAGATCTACATGAGGAATTTGTTTAATTATTTGTACCTTGAATATATTCGTGTTATTTCCCTACGGATCATTAATTTAACATCCACTAGAATAATATTAGAGGAAATATCATGTTAATAATTTCCACGTGTATGGTCTATTCAAATTGTGAACTGGATATTAGAAGTCAATATTGTGTAAGAAATTAAGTACATTGTCAACTCATAGTGCAGATAATTCATATAACACAATAATTATATAATTACGGATTGTCAGAATGTCTAGGAATATAAAGCAGGACACGCCCAGTAATTCCGGAAAACGGTCACATGTGTGTGGAATATGTAATAAGGAATTTAATCAGTCTAGCAGTTTAAAGCGGCACAAGCTGAAGCATTCTGGAGAACGGCCGCATGATTGTGAAATATGTAACAAGGCGTTTAGTCGGTCTTGCACTTTAAAGAGGCATATGCTCATACATACTGGAGAACGGCCACATGAATGTGAAATATGTAAAAAGGCTTTTAGTCTGTCTTGTAATTTAAAGAAGCATATGCTCATACATACTGGAGAACGGCCACATGAATGTGAAATATGTAATAAGTGTTTTAGTCAGTCTGACCATTTAAAGCAGCATATGCTCATACACACCGGAGAACTGCCACATGAATGTGAAATATGTAAAAAGGCTTTTAGTCTGTCTTGTAATTTAAAGAGGCATATGCTCATACATACTGGAGAACGGCCATATGAATGTGAAATATGTAATAAGGGTTTTAGTCATTCTGGCACTTTAAAGAAGCATCTGCTCATACACACCGGAGAACGGCCACATGGGTGTGAAGTATGTACTAAGGCTTTCATCCGGTCTAGTCATTTAAAGCGGCATATCATCATACATACCCGAGATTGACCACATGAGTGTCAACTGTGTAATAAACGTTTGCCATTCTCGTAGTTTCAAGCTGCACAGGTGTATACAAGCATATATACCGGAGAACGACCTCATGTATGTTGGATTTGTATGAAGACTTTGTCAGCCTGGCAATTTAAAGGGCACGTGATCAAACATTAACTGAATGACCCACATCAAAGTGAAATGATTAAAATGGCGTTCAGTCAGCTTAGCACTTTCATGTACAGCATCGTCATATACATACATACTCCGGAGAACAATCCTGTGTATGTGAAATATGTAATGAAGCTTTTTGCTGGTCTGTCATTATGAAGAAACACATGCACAAACAGTCCGGAGATGGACTGTGGAATATGTTTCTATGAATAATGTCCACCATCCTAGCGATTTAAACAAGCACGTGCTCATGCATTCCGGATAACATCTGTATGAGTGTGAACTATAAACTAAGACAGTGTAAAACATGCATAGTAACCACTACATTCGCAAGTTGAACATGGACGATTTCTTAGCCTAAAGACACAATGTCATATCTAACTGTATTTACTATAATTGATGGCCCCTAGTGAGTGGTACCTCCGTTACCGAGTGGCACAGGTCGTTAAAATAAATTGCCCCTCAACGTTGCAGATTCGAATCGCACTGGTGATATCGAATTACTTCATGCGAGTATGCTATCCTGCTGGTTTGCAGAAGGTCGATGGTTCTACCAGCATGCCCACTCGTCATCACGGTGTCTTCCTCCACAAGTATAGCTGGAGAGACGCCATATGACACCATGATAACAAAAGCACCATAGGTAGGATTGGTACTAATGGCGAGATGAATTATTCAAATAAAATGTACATATTAAACTGCTATATTATTGTTGGATTTGTTTACATTTACTGGCTGTGTGTATTTTGTGGTTATGGAGTGTATGTAAAATCAACATATATGACGGGTAATGCACATTTCCCTGATCTAGCATTGTCGTAAAACAATGATCATATGACTTATAGACGAATAGTTTACAGACTGATGGGGAAGATAACATACAACAAGAACCATCATCATTCTATTAGAGAAAAATCCACCGTGTCAAGAGACACTTCAATGCTACACCATGCTCTAGAAATATTCAATGAAAATAAACCGTATACTATTTTATGTTTATACAAATTTATTTTAGCTGGATTGCGAAACAAGTTCTCACAACTTATATAAATCACTCTCGAGACCTCATTCCTGATGGAATCCATCGCCACGAGGGAGAGAGAACTATTTTATTTGCATCGCTATTGCATTTCCTACGAGGAACGTATAAGCCATGATTGCATCCATTTTCATATGACTTTCCTCATTAATAGTCGAAGTTACGGGCATGCGCACTGGCAGGGATGGGCAGCGTTCCTCACAAGAAAAGGCGTGTCTTATATATTATAGATTTATTTACCCAGGTCCGGCACACGGTAAGTCGCAAATCTGGACTAAATGCATTTTAAATGCACAGTGTGCTTATTTTCATTGCGTCATTGAAAAGAATAATTAATGTAAATACAAGTAATGATTCGCGGGTTAATAGTTTCCATCATGGTATGAACTACCTCAGGCGTGTTTATCATTAGCGTGGTGGTATTAGGCCTCTACACACTAACCACGCCCGATGTAGTTCATACCCCGATGGAAGCTATTAATCCGCGAGTCATTACTTAAATATATGCAGTGAACTATGTACGACGTTATTATCATTTTTCAAATTAGCCGAACGTTATTGTGGGTAGGATGTGATATTGGGTTGACTTAGACATAGGTGGTGTTGAATATGTGATATTACAACAGTATGTGTGCCAAAGTATGGCCATTGTCCATTAATCAATTTCTGACAAGTAAATATATGTAGTACATACGCAAAATATGAAATACAAAATCACACAATTTCGATAATAAGCCTTCAAAACATATCCTTTTCGAAATTTAAAACAGATCTTTAAGACGTACTGGTTGCACATCGGGGTACACGTTAAGGGTTACGGGTACACGTCGGGGTCAAGTCCCAATGAATGAGCGACCTTTGATCCGTCAGTATATATAGTATATTGTTGTTCCTAGTTCTGAATCACAGACGGTTGTTAATACGCTGGAATGGTAATACATGGGTGGCAGGTTCGATCCTCCATCAGACCCTAATAAAATTTCAGATGGGACTTAAAACCGAGGTCTCGTGTCGGTGTTTTACAACGTGCACGCAAAACAACCAAAGGAGACTGGAATGGTTCTCTATCTGTATCATTGCACTATCCTCCAAAATCTTAAATGACTAACCTCTTCAGGAGCCGTCGCTTAACCAGTAGCGACGATAAATAGGCGTAACACACAGTTCTGAATCAGTAATTATGTCATATACGTGATTTAATAAACTGCCTTGTAATATTTATTATACCTTTATATTACACGTTCAACTATATTCCAAAGTTCGATGTGAAATTCGAATGTTTCTTTTCTGGGACATTTCACCTTTATGTGATTGCATTAAGCTGTTTTTTGTTTTGTTTATTTTGGGGGGCTCAAAGTCCCAACAATATTTCAGGTCATGTTTCTAATATGTTTGGCGATGGAAAACCCTTAGTGCCCCTCGGAACAACGATTCATACACAGACGGTCATCCGGTGTCAACCACACATCTTCCGCAAGCTGGATAGCTTCCTTACACGAAATAATTCGACACCCCCAATGTGATTTGAGTAACCAACTGTCCGATCTGCCGACCACCGTACCATCTCGCATACCTCCCGGTCCGAGGATCGAACCCGGGTTACATTGGTTAGAAGTTATGTATGTTTAAACAAGCACTGTATATGTTACGATTATATGACTTGCAATATACATAATTTAAACAAACATCGTAACTGTATTAACATGTAGATCAAAGAGACAATAATAAGATAACTACATTAACTTCTACTGTTTATTTATGTACAGTCTACATCCTTTATGTCAAAGTCGGTTATGTCGAATTCTCCAGTTATCTCGGAAGTCGGGTCAAAGTCCCTTTTCAGACACTATAATATTACATATAACTGGCTTCGTTTATATCGAATTTCGTTAAGTCAAATGTCGGTTATGTCGAAGTATTGTGTTCGGTCCGACGGAATTCGACATGACGGATGTAGACTGTATTCTATAGCAAATGATTGCAAGACAAACTCCAAGCAATGAAGCAAGCTTTGTGTCTGGATTCAAACTACATAGCCACTGATAGCCGTCTTATATATATATATATAAATAATAGTGGTAGTTGTACGGAGTGTCATCCTTGTGCCTCTTCAAATGTATACACTTGTCAGATGTCTGACATGCATGCACACCGTCTCAGTGGCCTAGTGGTTAAGGCGTCCGCCTACGGATCGTGAGGTCGAATGTTCGAACCTCGTAAATGGTTCGTTCTGATATGGGCGGTTGGTCAGCCGCCAGCTAGTTAAATAATGGTTACCGATTGCATACCAACCTGGCGCCTTGCATACAAACATAGGATTCGGGAAGAACTGGTGTTCATAAACAGATGTGTCTCATAAGTCAGAAATGGCATTCTATTTTTCAAAAGTATATAAAAGACCATTAGAGACACATTAGTATGCTTAATGCTGGGACCATGCTGCTCCCAATTCAGTAGTGGGGCGACCATCCCCTACCCAGCGTGTCCTCAGGTGGCGGATAGGGGAACGGCCCTCAGATATGGGGGTTTGCTTTGAATTAAATAAGCAGTCCCGGACCATATGGCGGTGTACCTACCAGGACGGGGCAGGATAGCACATGGAAAAGCTACTCCTATTAAATACTCCACGTGTCCTACAACGGGTGCATCAGGCGAATATATGGGCGGCCTTAAAAGTCCTAGCCTTAGGGTGAGGTAACCCCAACATAAACCTCGAATGCTGAAGCCGGAAGTACTGGGCCGCACGGTGCATTCTAATATACCACGGTACTACGCATAAATGCAAAATGAATCACAATGACAGAAAGAGTAAACCGAGATGGTGCTGGACCTGTTAAGACCCGCCAGGCAGGTACAGTGCCGGGTTCCATACCTCGAAGGAACCCATCCCTAGCTACTGGAGGACATCCTAAGCCGCCCTGCGGAGCCAGGGGACGGCGAAGGACAGCTACTGGCCGAAACATGAAGCAGAAACCTCTTGTGCTCATGCAGTGGAATGCTGAAGGAGTCTTTAACAAAAAGCCTGAACTGGAGCAAGTACTACAGGACAAAGAGGTAAGTGTTTGCTGCATACAGGAAACACACCTGAACAAAGAGAAGACGTTCAAAGTACGAGGCAACTGGTGTGCTCACTCTAGTCCGGAACAACATCAATGCGAGCGAAGTGAAAACCTGCCTTGAAGGAGCGGAATACCAGGAGTTCAAGATCAAGACCAAATCATCTGAGTTGAGCCTCGTCAACTACTACTGCCCAAATGACAAAGTCCTTGCCCTTGACACTATTGAAATCTCAAACAGTCGATACATGGTTGTTGGTGATTTCAATAGTCATTCCCAGAGTTGGGGATATGCACAGTCTGATAGGCGTGGGGATGAAGTGGAGGGATTGCAGGATGAGCACAACTTGATCCTTGTCAACCAGCCCTATGATGTACCAACCTTCTACTCTAGGCGATGGCACACTACTACCTCTCCAGATCTAGCATTCTGCACAGAGGACATCCAGAAAGGTACGGTTAGAGAAGTTGGCGATCAACTTGGTGGAAGTGACCACAAACCAGTGTTCCTCACAATCAGCAGTGAAGTGATACAGACAGACCATCCCTACCCAAGATGGAACTACAAGAAAGCCAAGTGGGGTCTCATTGCTATTCGGTCCAATTCTCTTACTCAATGCATACAGGTACAAGGAAGAGATGTTAACAGCGTGGTGAAAGAGTTCAACAGCTGCATACTCAAAGCTGCCCATGACACCATCCCTAGAGGTGCAAGAAGAGAATACAAGCCCTATTTGGACCAATCAGTTGCAGACCCTCCAAGATGAACTCACTGAAGCAAGGAACAGGGCAGAAGAACAGCCATCACAAGAAAACCATGAACAACTTCAGAAAGCAAAGGCACAGTTTCAAAAATCTAAACTGGAAGCTACACGACGAAGTTGGAGGGAGAAAACTGCTGCCCTGAACCTGGAGAAGGACGGGAGGAAGTTGTGGCGGCTCACGAAACAGCTAAATGATGAAGAAAATAGCAGACAGACAATCACGTTGGATGAGGATGGGAAACTGTTGACCGGCAAGGATACTGCAGACTGTCTCGACAAAGCCTACCAGAAAGAGGGCAACATCAAAGTCACACGCCAACAGCAAAGAGAGGCACGGAAAGAACAGAAGGATAGAAGTAAAAGACATACGGAACAAGACTCCATGAAACTTCCACTTACATACCAGGAACTGTACACAGCGCTCAGACAACTGAAGAAGAGGAAGTCACCAGGACCAGATGGAATCTCCAATGAGATGCTAACTCATCTTGGAAACTTCTTGACATCTTCAATCTTAGCTGGGAAGAAGGCATAGTTCCGCAGATCTAGAAAGATGCCACCGTTATCCCAATCTACAAGAACGGCAAGGATAGAAAGAAAGCTTCCAGCTATCGCCCTATTAGTCTCACTAGCTGTGTGGTCAAGACAATGGAGAGGATAGTTAACAAGAGACTCATGTGGTACCTTGAGACAGAAAACATCCTATCCAAGGAACAAGCAGGATTCCGACAGTTCAGATGCACAGAGGACCAGGCAACATACCTCGCTCAGGAAGTTGAGGATGCATTCCAAGACCGGAAGGTAGTTTTTGCAACCTGGATATACCTCCAGAAGGCTTTTGACAATGTCTGGACTGATGGGCTGCTGGTCAAGATGCAACGATGTGGAATTGCCGACAAGATGCTCAGATGGACCAAATCCTTCCTACACAATCGCAGAGCCAGAGTACTTGTTGACAACCAGAAGAGCAAGCAATTCCTCATCCGACACGGTGTTCCTCAAGGAGGAGTGATCTCGCCTACGCTGTTCCTCATATTCATCGATGACTTGCTTGCAGAGCTGCCACATGGTATCAAAGCAGCACTCTATGCTGACGACTTGGTCATGTGGTGTGTTGAAGAATATGCAACGACTGCCACATACAGAATGCAGATGGCCGCAGACAAGCTCACAGCATGGGCAGAAGACTGGTGCATCTCTATTAATAAGGAGAAGTCGTCAACCACACTATTCACACTTTCCACCAAACAGAAAGCTGGAACCATCAAAGTCGGTGGAACTGCCTTGAAGACGGACAACGAGCCAACATACTTGGGGGTGACATTTGACAGACGGCAGACATGGAAGCCACATAATCCAGAAAGCAGAGGCCAAAGCCAAGCACAAGCATGCAATCCTTCGGAAGCTTGTTAGCACCACATGGGGTGCCAATGATCGCATCTTGAAGACTATTTACCAAGGTGTGGTCAGGCCTCACCTGGGATATGGATCCACCGCCTGGACAACATCAGCCAAGACCAACCAACAGACACTTGACAAGGTTCAGAACAAGGCTCTCAGGCTGATCACAGGTGCAATGAAGAGCACTCCAATCAAGGCCATGGAGAATATTACTTCCATCCAGCCACTGCAAGAACGTCGCGACACAAGAATTCTTCTACAGACAGAGAAGTTTCGATGCCAGGAAGAACAACCGATGAAGCAGAGAGTTGAGGCACTAACGAATAATCGTCTAAAGCACAGCAGTTTCATCCACCAGTCCAAGAAGCTTGCTCGAAAGCACACCAGCCATCTCCCAGCCAAGATATTGCCTCCAACGCCATTTCTATCCAAGCCATGGTTGACTAGCGATGAATCCAAGGTTACCATCTGCAGTACAATCCCATACATGGCATCCAGAGATAGACAACACGATGACGTCAAACGTGCCCTCACACTAGCACACATCGAGTTATCCCAGAGAAGCATGGATACAAGTCTACTCAGATGGTTCAGCCACAAAAGCAGTAGCAAACGCAGGAGCAGGAGTGTATGTCCGACACCCAGATGGACACATACAGTCCGTTGCTCTACCTACTGGATTACACTGCGGCAACTATGGGGCAGAAGTACAGGCCCTTGAAATTGAGAGGCATGCCGCTAAATTGTGCGGTAGATATATACCACTTTGGACTAAATCCAGGGAACTCAGGTGCGATCGATCCCACGTATGGCCCTAATAACATTAACAGTTTTCCAGTTGGGACTTTAAACCGAGGTCTCATGTCGGTGCTTACACCGTGCACGTAAAATAACTATAGGATACTCTGGAATGGGTGTCTCTCTGTAGCATTGAACTATTCTCCAACACTCTATAATGAGCAATCTCTTCACGAGGCGTCGCTCAAATGGGCAACCGTTAGCGACGATAAATAAACGTAAAACAAACACAGACTGATAGATGAAGTTGAGACTAGTCGACAAGACTTAATACCTCAAAATTGGAACATTTGTCAGCCAGGAATCTTGAAAGTCGGTGTTCCTATGGAACCATCAGGTTGACGTTTTAGAGATTTACATGGAGTCGTCATTTTGTGACAATTTGTGTGTGTATGTTTTACGTTTATTTGTCGTCGCTACCAGTTGCCCATATGAGCGACGTCTCCTGAAGAGATTAGTCTTTTTAGATTGTTAGAGGATAGTGCAATGATACAGACAGAGACCCATTAAGACTCTCATCTGGTTCTTTTACTTGCACGGTGTACAGCACAGACACGAGACCTCGGTTCAATGTCCCATCAGAAAGACTGTTACATTTATTAGGGTCATACGGTTTGTCGAACCTGCAATCCCTGGATTACCAGTCCAGCGTGTTACCACTGTACTACAGATACGTCTGTGTTATGGGACAATTTTTTACGTTTATTTATCGTCGCTGCCGGTTGCCGATATGAGCGACGCCTCCTGAAGAGATTAGTCATTTTAGATTTATGGAGGATAGTGCAATGATACAGACAGTGACCCATTCCAGAGTCTCCTCTGGTTCTTTCACGTGCACGGTGTACAGCACCGACACGAGATCTCGGTTTAATGTCCCATCTGAAAGAATGTTAATTTTATTATGGCCAGACGGGGGATCGAACGTGCGATCCCTGGATTACCAGTCCAGCGTGTTACCACTGGACTACAGATCCGTCTTTTCATGGGACAATAGTAAAATTTGTTTCTTATATAGCAGAGACGAAGCATGATAATTAAACTATTTCAACTACTTATCGATATTTCAATTACCATATCAATTGATGTGCTTTTCTTTAGATCAAACAAACACTTATATTGTGTACGACGCCTGTAACATCATAAGTGGCCATTCTTTTCATTTTCTTAATATGTTGTTAGTATTGTGTCAGCACCGCCTTAAGGTCGCTCACTTGTATACCACTGTAAGCTATCATCTCTGATGGTCATGGGTTCGAGCCCCGCTCAGACCGTGTCTCATGTATATGAAAAAGTTGGCACTTTCTTACGTAGGTTGGTGCACCAAGTACTGGTTAACCGCTGGAGCCTGCCCAGGAAAGGTGTAGTTAGGTAAACTGCCCGTCGCTCAAATGAGAAACCGGTAGCGACGTTAAATAAAATTAAATAAAAAACAAATTGTGTCAGTGAACACATGCACACCAGTTGTAAGATTAAAGACCGTCATTTAATCCAATTATCCGTAATTAAAATGTCACCAACTTGTCAACACTCCATGCAATCACGTGCCACCCGATGCACCAGCTGACCTCCAATAAACAAACACTTGTCATCATCGCACGCGTGATCGCGCACGCGACCTTCACTTTCATCTATTTTCGACCGCTTATGTTGCTTGAACAATGTTATTTTGCCGATATTTATGGATTTAAGGATTTTCGCCAACTGAAGATCTTTGGAGGCAGATTTAATTTGTATGCGCATTTGGCGACACATGCGACCGACAGCGAGAAACCTGACGTATATTGTTGTATGTGTATACAATGCAATAGAATATTATTAAACGATCCTCATAAGTTTTTTAAAGACGGATCTGAAGTCCAGTGGTGGTGGAGGTGGTTGCGGCGGCGGCGGTGTCTTGATGATGACGATAATGTCTTCCTGACAATGACTTATTATAAAGAGGGTTTAGAATGGCTAATAATTGTTGAGACATGTATTTTTTATTAATGAATAGTTAATAAAATTATGTTGTTTACTTACAGGAGATGAAACCGGATATGTACACGTCCAGATCTACATGAGGAATTTGTTTAATTATTTGTACCATGAACAGATTCGTGTTATTTCCCTACGGATCATCAATTTAACATCCACTAGAAAAATATTAGAGGAAATATCATATTCCGATTCTCTGGTTTAGTTAATAATATCCACCTGTATGTTCTATTCAAATGGTGAACTGGATATTAGAAGTCAATATTGTGTAAGAAATAGGTACATTGTCAACTCATCATGTAGATAATTCATATAACACAATAATTATATAATTACGGATTGTCAGAATGTCTAGGAATATAAAGCAGGACACCCCCAGTCAATCCGGAAAACGGACACACGTGTGCGAACTATGTAATAAGGCATGTAACCTGACTAGCAATTTAAAGAAACATATGCTCATACATACCGGAGAACGCCCACATATGTGTGAACTATGCAATAAGGCGTTTAACCAGACTAGCAATTTAAAGAGTCATATGCGCATACATACTGGAGAACGGCCACATGGGTGTGAAATATGTAATAAGGCCTTTAGTTAGTCTGGCAATTTAAAGCAGCATATGCGCATACATACTGGAGAACGGCCACATCAGTGTGCAATATGTAATAAGGCCTTTAGTTAGTCTGGCAATTTAAAGCAGCATATGCGCATACATACTGCAGAACGGCCACATGAATGTGAAATATGTAACAAGGCTTTTAGTCAGCCTGGCACTTTAAAGCAGCACATGCTAATAAATACTGGAGAACGACCACATCAGTGTGAACTCTGTAATAAAACATTTACGCACTTTGTCGGTTTGAGGCAGCACATGGTCAAGCATACTGGAGTACGGCCACATGAGTGTGAAATATGTAATAGGACTTTTAAGCAGAATGACACTTTAAAGCAGCATATGCGCATACATACTGGAGAACGGCCATATGAATGTGAAATATGTAGCAAGGCTTTTTGTCAGTCTAGCTCTATAAAGCAGCATATGCTCATACATACTGGAGAACGGCCACATCAGTGTAAAATATGTAAGAAGGCTTTTCGTCAGTCTGGATATTTAAAGCCGCATATGCTCATACATACTGGAGAACAGTGCATGTGAACTATGTAATAAAACGTTTGCCCAATATGCCTATTTGAAACAGCACATGCGCATACACACCGTAAAACGGCCACATGCGTCTGAAGTATGTACTAAAGCTCTAAGCCTGTGTCTTCATTTATAGCGACATATCAGCATACATACTTGAGAACGGCCACATGAGTGTGAACTATGCAATACAATGTTTGCCAAATCTGACAAATTGAAGCAGCACACGTACACGCATGACGGAGAACGGCCACATGAGTGTGAAATATGTAATAAAGCGTGTTTGTTTTTACGCTTATTTATCGTCGTTACCGGTTGCCTATATGAGCGACGCCTCCTGAAGAGATTATTCACTTTAGATTTTGGAAGATAGTGCATGATGCAGACAGCGACCCATTCCAGAGTCTCCTCTGCTTCTTTTACGTGCACGGTGTAAAGCACCGAAACGAGACCTCGCTTTAACGTCCCATCTGAAAGACTGATAATTGTATTAGGGTCAGACGGGGGATCGAACCTGTGATCCATGGATTACCAGTCCAGCGTGTTACCACTGGACTACAGATCCGTCTGTGTAATAAAACGTTCAGTCTGTGTATCCATATAAAGCAGCATATACGCATACATAACCGAGACTGACCACATGGGTGACAACTGTGTAATAAACGTTTGCCATTCTGGTAGTTTCTAGCTGCACAGGTATATACAAGGATATATACCGTAGAACGACCTCATGAATGTTGGATTTGTATGAAGACTTTATCAGCCTGGCAATTTAAAGGGCACATGATCAAACAGTTAGTTGAATGACCACATGAAAGTGAAATGTTCAGCCAACTTAGCATTTTCATGTACAACATCGTCATAAACATGTATATACCGGAGAATATTCCTATGAGAGTGAACTATGTAATGAAGCTTTTTGCTGGTCTGTCATAATGAAGATACACATGCACAAACATTCCGGAAATGGACCACATGACTGTGGAATATGTATCTATGAATAATGTCCGCCATCCTAGCGATTTAAACAAGCACATGCTGATACATTCCTAGCTAATGTAAACACACACTACATCCGATATGTCGAAATCGGTTATGACGAATTATCCGGTTATCTCGAAGTCGGATCAAAGTCACGTTTCAAACACTATCATTGTGCATATAACTGGTCCCGTTTATATCGAATTTCGTTAAGTCAAACTTCGGTTATGTCGAATTATTGTGTTCAGTCCTGTGGAATTCGACATAAAGGATATAGATTGTATAACAGAGCTATGGAGAAGACATAACAACAGCATACAAGTCAAAATAAGACTATTGCATAATTCGTTTTTTTCAAGAAAAAACATTGAAAGTATTTTGTTGGATTTTTAAAAAAAGAAACACTTGTGTAATGCTGGTTTCATACCAAGTACATGTGTGATTTACGTGAATTTATCGTCGCTACCGGTTGTCCGTATGAGCGACATCTCCTGAAGAGATTAGTCATTTTAGAGTCGACTCTGGTTCTTTTACGTACACGTTGTACAGCACCGACACGAGACCATCTGAATGACTGTTAATTTTATTATGGTCAGTCGGGGATCGAACCTGCGATCCTTGGATTACCAGTCCAGCGTGTTACCACTGGACTACAGGTATATCTGTAGCAAGTAGATTTGCATAATAACATCCTGTATAGAAATTGCGACACTAATTTGGAACACTTTGTTTGTTTGTCGTGGTTTAAAGTCGCACCAGTGGAAGTCGTGGTAGCGCAGTGGATGCGCGTTCGCTTCAGGTGCGAAAGGTCCGGAGTTTGAGCCCCACTGGAGCCGTTACGATTGTGCCCTTAGGCAAGGCATTTAAATTCCACGTTGCCTCTTCTCTCTCCCTCGTGGCGATGGATTCCATCAGGAATGAGGTCTCAAGAGTGATTTATATAAGTTGAAATAACTTGTTTCGCAATCGAGCTAAAATAAATTTGTATAAACAAGTCGCACCAACAGTTTAGGTCAGATTAGGTCATATGGCGACTCTTCAGCTACTATTGATGGAGGAAGACAATGGGTGCCCATTCGAACAGTACATCAGACACGGACGGACACTCTGATAGAACCACTGACCATTCACAAGCCAGCTGGATTGTTTCCTCACATGAATGAATTCGAAATACCCATTGGGATTCGAACCTACAGCGTTGATTGGAAAGTGTTATGAAGTCAACGACTTTAACCACTCGGCTATGGAGACCCACTCCCCTCCTATTTTGAACAGGCATATAATGACTTGCAAGTGTTTGTACTTTGAAGCATATAGCAATGCGTTGTTGGTACAGTCTAAATACACCAGGCAGCGTTTAGTTTAGTACAATTTATTATTCGATTAATCACCATGTGGATAGGTCTTCCACGCATACACGTATAAATGGAGCCGTGTCCTGTAATGACAATACACGTGTACTAATTGAGTAACCGTGCACACTTTCTTAATTGATGACGTCATATAATGAAGCTTAGTGACGTAATAAAATCATATTTCTTAATAGATGACGTCATATAATGAAACTTAGTGATGTAATAAAATCATATTTCTTAATAGATGACGTCATATAATGAAGCTTAGTGACGTAATAAAATCATATTTCTTAATAGATGACGTCATATAATGAAACTTATTGACGTAATAAAATCATATTTCTTAATTGATGACATCAAATAATGAAGCTTAGTGACATAATAAAATCATAGCAGCAATCTTTTCACTGAATCACGTGATTCCTAGTACATGTAAATTCAATATATTTATTGCAGTAAATAAGATAACATAACATATTTATAGCAAACAATGCATAAACAAAGTACAATGGAAAGGCATGGATGCATTTTCAGAACAGCATAGATGGTTGTAGTGTCTAAAATTGTTATTGACTTGCTAAATTTGCGTAATATATCAATTTGGATAAGGATCGCCTACATGTTTACAAACACCTGGACACGTTGCAGCCGTACATGTAGACTACATCGTCATGACGGTGGGGGGAAATGTGGACAACATCGCCCTGACGGTGGCGGAAAATGTGGACTATATCGCCATGACGGTGGGGGAAAATGTGGACTATATCGCCATGACGGTGGGGGAAATGTGGACTACATCGCCATGGCGGTGGGGGAAATGTGGACTATATCGCCATGACTGTGGCGGGAAATGTGGACTATATCGTCATGACGGTGGGGGGAAATGTGGACTACATCGCCATGATGGTGGGGGAAAATGTGGACTACATCGCCATGGCGGTTGGGGAAATGTGGACTACATCGCCATGGCGGTGGCGGGAAATGTGGACTATATCGCCATGACGGTGGGGGGAAATGTGGACTATATCGTCATGACGGTGGGGGAAATGTGGACTATATCGCCATGACGGTGGGGGGAAATGTGGACTATATCGTCATGACGGTGGGGAAATGTGGACTATATCGCCATGACGGTGGCGGGAAATGTGGACTATATCGCCATGACGGTGGGGGGAAATGTGGACTATATCGCGATGACGGTGGGGGAAATGTGGACTATATCGGCATGACGGTGGGGGAAAATGTGGACTATATCGCCATGACGGTGGGGGGGGGGGAATGTGGACTATATCGCCATGACGGTGGGGGGAAATGTGGACTATATCGAGATGACGGTGGGGGAAATGTGGAATATATCGCCATGACGGTGGGGGGGGAAATGTGGACTACATCGCCATGGCGGTGGGGACATGTGGACTACATCGCCATGACGGTGGGGGAAATGTGGACTATATCGCCATGACGGTGGGGGGAATGTGGACTATATCGCCATGCCGTGGGGGGGGATGTGGACTATATCGCCATGACAGTGGGGGTAAATGTGGACTATATCGTCTGACGGTGGGGGTAAATGTGGACAATATCGCCATGACAGTGGGGGTAAATGTGGACTATATCGCCATGGCGGTGGGGGGAAATGTGGACTATATCGCCATGACGGTGGGGAATGTGGACTATATCGCCATGACGGGGGGGATGTGGACTATATCGCCATGGCGGTGGGGGGGGAATGTGGACTATATCGCCATGACGGGGGGGAAATGTGGACTATATCGCCATGACGGTGGGGGGGGAATGTGGACTATATCGCCATGACAGTGGGGGTAAATGTGGACTATATCGCCATGGCGGTGGGGGAAATGTGAACTATATCGCCATGACGGTGGGGGGAAATGTGGACTATATCGCCATGACAGTGGGGGGAAATGTGGACTATATCGCCATGACAGTGGGGGGAAATGTGGACTATATCGTCATGACAGTGGGGGTAAATGTGGACTACATCGCCATGACGGTGGGGGGAAATGTGGACTACATCGCCATGATGGTGGGGGAAAATGTGGACTACATCGCCATGGCGGTTGGGGAAATGTGGACTACATCGCCATGGCGGTGGCGGGAAATGTGGACTATATCGCCATGACGGTGGGGGAAAATGTGGACTACATCGCCATGGCGGTTGGGGAAATGTGGACTACATCGCCATGGCGGTGGCGGGAAATGTGGACTATATCGCCATGACGGTGGGGGGAAATGTGGACTATATCGTCATGACGGTGGGGGGAAATGTGGACTATATCGCCATGACGGTGGGGGAAATGTGGACTAATCGCCATGACGGTGGGGGGAAATGTGGACTATATCGCCATGACGGTGGGGGAAATGTGGACTATATCGCCATGACGGTGGGGGAATGTGGACTATATCGCCATGACGGTGGGGGATGTGGACTATATCGCCATGACGTGGGGGAAATGTGGACTATATCGCCATGACGGTGGGGGGAAATGTGGACTATATCGCCATGACGGTGGGGGGAAATGTGGACTATATCGCCATGACGGTGGGGGAAATGTGGACTATATCGCCATGACGGTGGGGGAAATGTGGACTATATCGCCATGACGGTGGGGGGGGGGAAAATGTGGACTATATCGCCATGACGGTGGGGGAAATGTGGACTATATCGCCATGACGGTGGGGGGAAATGTGGACTATATCGCCATGACGGTGGGGGGGAATGTGGACTATATCGCCATGACGGTGGGGGAAATGTGGACTATATCGCCATGACGGTGGGGGAAATGTGGACTATATCGCCATGACGGTGGGGGGAAATGTGGACTATATCGCCATGACGGTGGGGGGAAATGTGGACTATATCGCCATGACGGTGGGGAAATGTGGACTATATCGCCATGACGGTGGGGAAATGTGGACTATATCGCCATGACGGTGGGGGGAAATGTGGACTATATCGCCATGACGGTGGGGGTAAATGTGGACTATATCGCCATGACGGTGGGGGGAAATGTGGACTATATCGCCATGACGGTGGGGGGGGGATTGGATATATCGCCATGACGTGGGGGTGTGTGTGGATCGCCATGACGGTGGGGGAAATGTGGACTACATCGCCATGACGGTGGGGGAAATGTGGACTATATCGCCATGACAGTGGGGGGGAATGTGGACTATATCGCCATGACGGTGGGGGAAATGTGGACTATATCGCCATGACGGTGGGGGAAATGTGGACTATATCGTCATGATGGTGGGGGGAAATGTGGACTATATCGCCATGACGGTCGGGGAAATGTGGACTACATCGTCATGGCGGTGGGGGAAAATGCAATGTGCATTTAAGTGCCATACCTAAATACACCACCGCCTACTTTCTTGTGGGGCTCGAACCCACAACCGCTCGGTTACCGGACGAGCACCGTAGCCATGTCACCAGAAGGGATGTACGGAATATACTTAGAAGTAGTTATTATATGTAGTAAACATTTAATAACATATATTTTCACACGTAGAGAAGTTTATCTAATCCACAGAGCGTGCGGTCTGGACAAATGTGTGCGGGTTCAAATCCACACAACTAAGAAACTCTTTTGTTTTGTTCTTAAGAACACTATGATACACTATAGGCTTGACACTATACAATACATTATTAGGCCATTCCAAGCATGTTTAACATGACACCCTCACTATCAAGGCTATAATTATACTGAACGATAACTAGGTCGCAAATGTAAACAAACTGTGTGCTACACATTTAACGGCCGTACTATGCCAGTATCTAAACCTTGTAAAGACACTATTTGAGTTCACCGTAGCAATCATCTGTCTATCAAACGATGGTCGTCTGGACGACTACCTGTGCCTGTTTATACTCACAATTAAAAAAAATCCTATATGTAGGCCTTGATAGTGACGGGGTGTCATTCTTAAACTTGCTTGGAATGGCGTAAAATATTGTTAAAAACCAAACATAACCATTGGATAGAGCAGTGGATGCGCGTTCACTTCAGGTGCAAAAGGTCAGGAGTTCGAGCCCCGCTTGAGCCATTACGAGTGTGCCCTTAGGCAAGGCATTTAAATTCCACGATGCCTCTTCTCTCTCCCTCGTGGCGATGGATTCCACCAGGAATGAGGTCTCGAGAGTGATTAATATAAGTTGAAATAACTTGTTTCGCAATCGAGCTAAAATAATATTTGCATAAACTAAGAATAACCCTTCCTGTTGAAATTTAGCATAGATCTAAATATAGAATTTGGATGTAATAATAACATCTTACATCATCACCATGACGTGGCATTCGTGCTAGACAACTCTGACAACTGACTGATTTCTACACATTAGACCTCATGGGTAGTATCCCTTGGTGACAATTTCATTAATTTAAAGACAAGCTTGAAATGAATAGACTAATTGATTCCTTTGCATACAGTCAAACGTGTGCTAGTTGTCACCTGTACTAAGAAGGCAACCTGCTTTAAGCAGCCATTTTCCAACTTCCCAATACAGTCAAACCTGTCTTAAGCAGCCAGCCAAAGGAATCTCAGAAAGTGGCTGCTTAGCACAGGTGGCTGCTTAATATAGGTCAAATGTATAATAAAACAGCATATTGGGAATCTGGAAACTGGCTGCTTAATACAGGTTGGCTGCTTAATAGAGGTGACCACTAACACAGGTTTGACTGTATATTGTTTTATTATACGCTTTACGTCTATTAAGCATATACCAGTACTAAGCAGTCATGTTCTCTTATTTCCATGCCTGGCTGCTTAACCCATTCAACACCAAGTAACTGACATGGACTGTTCCTTGATATTATTAGACCAATAAATTAATAAGAAAATTACAGTTGGACCAGTTCATTTATCAATATGGGTAATTTTGTCTAAAAATAGTAATATTACTGGAACAAAGTGTAGATCCTGATGAGACGGCTCGCTACGATCCGGCTCATCTGGATCTACACTTTGTGTAAGCCTATTTAGAGGTCTGCGGTGTTGAAAGGGTTAAGACTGGTTTGACTTAGTGTATACACATTTATTTTAGCTCGATTGCGCAGCAAGTTTTTATAACCTATATTTCACTCTCGAGACCTCATTCCGGATGTAATCCATCGCCACGAGAGTGAAAGAGAGAGAGAGTGAGGAGAAGAGAAAGAGAGAAAGAGAGAGAGAGAGGGAGAAGAGAGAGAGAAAGAAGCATGTGGAATTTAAAGAAAAATGGTTGTCTAAAAGGACACAATCCAGCGCGGCTCGAACTCCGGACCGTTCGCTGAGCTATCACGGCTTCCACGACTTGTTTGACTGTATGTATTGTTCCCTTACATCTACGAGAGTTCAGTATTTAATTATATACATGTGCTAGCATTGATCAATCTTCAAAAGAACGATCATCACGGAATATGATAATTAACTATACTTAATCATAACACGTACAATACAATAAGCTTCGTAATATTATATAATATACATGATAACATTCAACTGATAGAGCATTGTATAGTCAGGGCATTACACGTGAACTACGGAATATATAAGTATATATTATACATATATACAGGATCTTACACAAGTTGTGATTTCATACCATATTTTATGAAACGATTTTGGAAGTTTTGCTATTAAGCGAGCCATGTTAAATAATTATCCTCTAGTAAGAACATCACATGCAGTGATACAACCTCTCTCTATAACTACTTATAATGCCGTTTCATTACTTTGTTTAATTTCACTGGGAGGGCCAATTACTAATGTTGATAGAACTTGTGGCCTAACCTGCTTTCAGGTGTGTGTCAATCTTTGTATTGTTGTATATGTGTATACAATGCAATGAAATATTATTAAACTATAATGCCGTAATTGTCAACGGATCGATAGGTGTGTACACTATTACACTATTATATATACAATATATATATACTGACACCAAAAAGCAACTGTATTAAAATACACTTACGCATAAGTAAATATTATTCATATTTTCCTCGGGTTGACAATATCCACTGTCACACTCGCCGAGATGAAATATCTATATAATATTAGTCTTGACTTGTGTCATGCACTTGTCTGCACAATCCACAATCATGGTGTGTTCTTCTTTGGAAACTGGAACTTAATTAAAATATCTGTTCAAAAATACAGCTGATCAACTATTATTCATGTCATTGATTTTCGACTATTTAGCTGCATATATTGGAATATATTTTTAATTATATACAATAGATACCACCACCAAACAGAACATGTGCACTTGTCTTAGAGGTAAAATATATATCCATTGAATTTAACATTGTGGCTATGACGAGGTTCGAACCCACAACCTCTCGAGATTTAAATTGCTTGCCTGTGGAAAGAATATATCCGTTTAGAAAACAAATATTGGTAAATTAGTGCAATGTGTGAAGGGTTATTTTCTTCACTCATGATAGTAAAATCCATAATTCTAAAATTTGTAACGAAAAAGTAACGGTCAATATAAAAGTGCATACATTTTTATGGTGTCAGTTCTATTTTATGGTTTTAATTCTTAAAGTTGTTGTGTGGACATCAGTATTGATGTATAAACATAAATGCTTATAGAGTTTAGTCATAAGCTTATTTCCATTGTCTAGAAGAAAACGTCTGGAGAAAGAAACAACTAAAAGAATAATTTAATAAATTCGACACTGATAAAGTTATTTAGATAACGAGCAGTTGGATTAATTCAATCTAACAGATGACACGACATTATGGCAGCGACTACGAACAGTTCAATTGATATTTTGCACGATTTCTGTGGCGGAGTTCCCTTGTGGGTAAGTACCTGTTTTCCTAAGTCTCCGAAATAGATTACGGTAGGACAAGAACAACACAAAGGGAGAACACAGAGATGTGTGTAGTTTTAGTTTCTAAAACATTGCATACAGCAATAATTTAATTGCCTTCGATACCTCATTCTTAATGGAATCCATCGCCATTAGGCAGAGATAAGTGGCAATGTGGATTTAAATAGCTTGTCTGTGGAAATTTACCAGTGTGGTTATGACGAGGTTCGAACCCACAACCCCTGGATATTTAACTTGCTTGCCTAAAGAAATTACCATTGTGGTTATTATGAGGTTCGAACCCACAACCCCTGGATATTTAACTTGCTTGCCTCAGGAAATTACCATTGTGGTTATGACGAGGTTCGAACCCACAATGACGTGCATTCCTGGAATATTCCTGGAATATATGTGCATTTGGTTTATATGGCAGTGAGAAATCACTCTGTTCTTTGTGACAGAACTAATTATATTATTAATTTATACAAATTTAGTTTAACTCGATTGCGAAACAGGCTCTTTCAACTTATATTAATCACCAGACCTCATTCCTGATGGAATCCATCGCCACGAGGGAGAGAGAAGAGGCAACGTGGAATTTAAATGCCTTGCTTATGGGCACAATCGTAACGGCTCCAGCTGGGCTCGAACTCCATACCTTTCACACCTGAAGCGAACGCGCATACATTGCGCTATCGCGACTTCCACTCAAATGTGCACACGTGGTATGTATGTAGATCGTATTTTGCCAAAGCCATGGCATAAACTGTACGTTTTTACCTTTCCTTCTAATATTGTGTGTGTTTTACGTTTATTTATCGTCGCTACCAGTTGCCCATATGAGCGACTCCCCCTGAAGAGATTAGTCATTTTAGATTTCTGGAGGATAATGCAATGGTACAGACAGAGACGCATTCCAGAGTCTCCTCTGGTCCTTTTACGTGCACGTGTAAAGCACATCGGTTTAAAGTCCAATCTGAAAGACTATTAATTTTATTAGGGTCAGACGGGGATCGAACCTGCGCATCAGAAGTAGGCATGCATACACACAGGACCACTCTGGGCTAAAGACAATGCCCGTCATGTCTCACTAACCGCTCTCAATGCTAACAACTTTATAATGTTACATCCTCATGGAAAGGAATTTACAAAAGCTCTCAGCTTGTTTTCCAATCCGTTTCAAATATCCTGTGTATTGTATTCTGTATATATATTGAATGAACTGAATACAATATGTTTAAACTAACCACTCTTCCAGCACTCTTGAGATGTACCTACACTTAATAATTATGTGTTAGCGAGTTGGTTTTATATATTGCATAGGATACTGCGACAATCGACATCGCCAAACCAGTATTTTCAGCATGTTTTCTAGACACGGTACTCGTGTGGGGTCCATGCGCCTATATATGGATCATGTCCCCTGGATTCCTAGCGTATATATACACAGGAAAACGTTTAACACCTTTGCCGATTTCAAA
>CM026391.1:88995049-89029604 GCA_014843695.1 Archivesica marissinica
TGTTCTGTAATCTTTATATCACATTTTAAGTACTACAATATCCAACAGAAACCTCCAATAGACTGAACCCAAGCTTGTACAGAACATTATTAACAACATTTCGGTGGGTTTGGTGTGAAGCCACGTCGTACCAAGCACTGGCTCAAGCTTTGTGGTTATTGCAACCGATCATTTTAAGGTAGGTCATCCTAATATTAATTGAATTTTTTTTTAATTATTTACAATCTACATATCCGACAGAGCCAAGTAACGTGAAGCCAAGTCTGTACAAAACTCTATATCGAACATTTGTGCCGGTTTGGTTTGAAGCGACGGCATACATGGCGTGGTCAGAACTGATATGGCTTGTGCAACCAATTATCTTGAGGTATGTGTATTTTGACTGTATGATATAACAATTAGGTATTAACTATAATATGTCAAATTTCGATAATAACTGCAATATGTTGCTATACAATAACAGCTGAACTATTCGTTACTAAATGGAACATTTAACTATTCGATAATAACTGGAACATTGGGTAATAACTACAATATTTAAATATTCGATCATAACTGTGTACTATTTAGCTATTACATAATAACTGTAATATTTAAATATTCGATAATAACTGTGTAATATTTAAATATTATATAATAACTGTAATATTTAAATTTTCGATAATAACTGTGTAATATTTAAATATTATATAATAACTGTAATATTTAAATTTTCGATAATAACTGTGTAATATTTAGATATTAGATAATAACTGTGTAATATTTAACTAGTAGTAGTAGTAATCTTAATTCAATACATTTTTTTACAACTCATCATTGTACGTACAGTATTTTCAATATTATTACATGTATATTTTACTGTTTATTGTATAATGAAAGTATAATGCCATTCCAACATGGAGTGATAAGGATTGGACAAAATTATATACACTCATTTATCACATTATGTTAAACTGACGCCTCTGTAGAATAAGAAAACAGGTTTTGGCACAATTACGAATCATCTCTTGGTTTGAAAACAGGAAACAATAATTATCATAATTGGATGTTGAGTAGAAGTTGATATTACATGCATATGACTTTGGGAATAAATTTTGTCTTAAATCATTTTAAACTGGACAATTCAATATTACATGCATCTCATTTTCAATAGTAGCAATATCACAAAACGGACAAATCCTAGATTCTTCTTATTGTATAATAACTGTGTATATTCGATAATAATTGTAATAGTTGGCTTAAACATATTTATTCGACATTATATAACATAATTTACAACAATAATTGGATACACAATAAATACAAGTGGATTGAAATGAAAGCTAAATACTTATTGGATTTTTCTCAATAAAATATTTAACTATTCGATAATGACTGTAATATTTAACTATTCGATAATGACTGTAAGATTTAACTATTCAATAACGACTGTAATATGCAATTATCGTATTTTTAATACAAATATATTTTAGCTCGATTGCGAAACAAGTCCATACAACTTATATTAATCACTCTTGATACCTCATTCCTGAGGGAATCCATCACCACGAGGGAGAGAGAAGAGGCAACGTGGAATTTAAATGCCTTGCCTAATGGTACAACCGTAACGGCTCTAGCGGGGCTCCACATTGATTGACTAGGTTAAGTACCAATTCTCACATCGATCATTAATTTAAGGAATGAGTGGCGGGTTAATGGTTTCCATCGGGGTATGAACTATGAACTATGAACTATATTGGGTGTGGTTAAAGTCTGTGGAGGCATTCTTGTCAATGACAAAACGCAAATATAGCAAACTTTGTATTTAAAATGTTTTTAGTCCAGATTTGCAACGTACCGTGTCCCGGAACAAGTAAATAGATCATCCTTGGAACAGCGTAAACTGTAAGACACGCATTTTATCGCGACGAACGTTGCCTAATAATGCGAATGCCAGTCTCTTCGAGTGCGCATGTCAGCTGCATATCAATAGTTGGAAACCCTCACACGAAATTGCATATAATCAGGGCACATACGTTGATGGAAGGAAATGCAATAGCGATGTAAATATTTAAAAGTAAATGCTATGGTGTTGTTCTAAGAAATCGAGTTAAATATAAACGTAACTTCTCTTAATATTATCACAGGCGCGTCGGAAGCCAGCTGACATTGGCCCCCGCGGATTTTGAGGGCCACTCAGTGGCCCGAGTCTGTTAGCGGGTCCGGAAGCATGCATGCTCCCGCTGGCATATTTTGAGATATAGATACTGTAAAAAGCGATTTTAATACCCACACTGCATATAGTATGTAGGAACCGAGCGTAGATCTACATAGTCGTCACTTGCAATGTGGCGTATAAATTCCACACGTATAAAATATAAATACACCCGGCTTGCCAAAACATTGAGGCCGCGGACATAACTTCCACAAGTATCAACATATTGGGGCATGTGGCCCCTGTTCCGACGCCTATGTATACTAATAATTAACATACCATTTGTAAATAATGGTATAATATGCAGAGAAGTAAAACTTTACATTTGCAATAATATTAATTTATCTCTGTGCCATATAATTGGATAAATAAACCACATAAAAACTCGTTAAAGAATACTCGGTTATGTCCCTTTTATAAAATACACCATTTGTTTTCAGTATAAACAACGTTGTTTTTAGTAGAAACACACGTAATATCAAATAAATATGCAATGTAAGTATGTTGCATAAAGTATTAATTTATAAATTATGTGTATATTTATCGTATATTATGTCAGCTGTTGTTTATTGTGTACTATGTATGTACATGACATTGTTAATCTTGTGCTATACATATAATTTATAAATGTAATTAAATAGCCTACCCAGGGCAAGATGATGATGTTGCAGATGTCCAGTAGTTAACAAGGTTGGACTGCGAATTCATGGATCGCAGGTTCGATCCCCCGTCTGACAGTAATACTATTAACAGTATTTCAGATGGGAATTTAAACCGAGGCATCGTGGCGTCAGTGTTTTGCACCGTGTACGTAAACGGTGAACCAGCGGAGACTCTGGTATGGGACTCCTCGCCTGACCCTAATAATATTCACAGTCTCAAATGAAACTTTAAATCGAGGTCTCGCGTCGATGCTTTACACCGTGCAGGCAAACGAACAAGAGGAGACTGGAATGGGACTATTGCACTATCCTCCAAAGTCTAAAATGACTAATCTCTTCAGGAGGCGTTGCTCATATGGGCAACCTGTAGCGACGATAACTAAACGTAAACATACATGGGCGCGGCGTGGCTTTGGCTTGGTATATGTGTATGCACGGTTAGAATAGGGATGCGAGTGTCCCCTGACTATTTTGAAAACTCTATATCGCTGTGGGTGCATTCGGAGACATTATAAGGGTTGCGCTTATTAGAAATAAGTAATGTGAGATTTACGGTGGTCGCCAGGTCGGACAGGTGGGTTTTTTCCAGAGTACTCCGGTTTCCACACGAATGACCACATTTACGCTTTCATCCACGCCAACTAGAGTGATTAATATTAGTTGTTAGAACTTGGTTCGCAATCGTTGTAAACTAAATAATGTTTAAAACAAATAAGTAACATATGTGTAGAGTTCTGAAAATGCTCTGAGTGTATACATTTTCGTATGAGTTGTCCCAACTAATGATACTCCAAGTTACGGACATGCGCATTTGCAGTGTTAGGCAGCGTTTAACGCGAGAACAGGCGCGACTTATAATGTACGCTGTTCCAAGAACAGGTGCGACTTATAATGTACGCTGTTCCAAGAATGATGCATCTACCTGTTCCTGCACATGGTAAGATGCAAATATGGACTAAACAAATGCAAAGTATGCTATATTTTCTTTGTGTCATTTAAAAAATAATATGGGCGTGTTTATAGATAGTTTGGATGCCTTCGGTCTACACACACATTTGCGGTTGTGTATTGTAGTGCAATGAGGCTCCCGACAGGGCAGTTAAAAGGAATAAAATTTGAAAACAAATATTATATTAGCCAAAATCATTGGAAATCCTAAAAGAAAAAGAAGATTTGTGTGTATAAGTGTAAGATAGGATTTTCATTGATACTCTTATGATTCAGGTATATCATTCAAATGATCGAGAGCGAAGGTCCAACGGAAGCTGAGTGGAAGGGATATCTCTACGCAGTGTTACTATTTATAGCATTGTGTATCAACTCGTTCATGTATCACGTGTCTTTCCATCACATGATGACACTCGGATTGAAAATTAAAGCCGCGCTGATTTGTTTGATCTACAAGAAGGTGATAGTATACAAATATGCAAATACAAAACATTGTATTGTATGAACACATATAGAATGCAAGTTCATATCGTATAATCTACGTTAGTGCCCTGTTTGTCAAATATTGTATTGACATGTCGTATAATCTACGTTAGTGCCCTGTTTGTCAAATGTAAGTTCATATCGTATAATCTACGTTAGTGCCATGTTTGTCAAATATTGTATTGACATATCGTATAATCTACCTTAATGCCCTGTTTGTCAAATGTTGTATTGACAATGTAAGTTCATATCGTATAATCTACGTTAGTGCCCTGTTTGTCAAATGTAAGTTCATATCGTATAATCTACGTTAGTGCCCTGTTTGTCAAATGTATGTTCATATCGTATAATCTACTTTAATGCCCTGTTTGTCAAATGCAAGTTCATATCGTATAATCTACGTTAGTGCCCTGTCAAATGTTGCCTTGACATATCGTATAATCTACGTTAGTGCCCTGTCAAATGCTGCCTTGACATATCGTATAATATACCTTAGTGCCCTGTCAAATGTTGTATTGACATATCGTATAATATACGTTAGTGTCCTGTCAACTGTTGCCTTGACATATCGTATAATATACGTTAGTGCCATGTCAAATGTTGCCTTGACATATCGTATAATATACGTTAGTGCCCTGTCAAATGTTGCCTTGGCATATCGTATAATATACGTTAGTGCCCTGTCAAATGTTGCCTTGACATATCGTATAATATACGTTAGTGCCATGTCAAATATTGCCTTGGCATATCGTATAATATACGTTAGTGCCCTGTCAAATGTTGCCTTGACATATCGTATAATATACGTTAGTGCCATGTCAAATGTTGCCTTGACATATCGTATAATATACGTTAGTGCCATGTCAAATGTTGCCTTGGCATATCGTATAATATACGTTAATGCCCTGTCAAATGTTGCCTTGGCATATCGTATAATATACGTTAGTGTCCTGTCAAATGTTGTATTGACATATCGTATAATCTACGTTAGTGTCCTGTCAAATGTTGCCTTGATATATCGTATAATCTACGTTAGTGCCCTGTCAAATGTTGTATTGACATATCGTATAATATACGTTAGTGCCCTGTCAAATGTTGCCTTGGCATATCGTATAATATACGTTAGTGCCCTGTCAAATGTTGCCTTGGCATATCGTATAATATACGTTAGTGCCCTGTCAAATGTTGCCTTGACATATCGTATAATCTACGTTAGTGCCCTGTCAAATGTTGCCTTGGCATATCGTATAATCTACGTTAGTGCCCTGTCAAATGTTGCCTTGACATATCGTATAATCTACGTTAGTGCCCTGTCAAATGTTGTATTGACATATCGTATAATCTACGTTAGTGCCCTGTCAAATGTTGCATTGACAATGTAAGTTCATATCGTATAATATACGTTAGTGCCCTGTCAAATGTTGCATTGACAATGTAAGTTCATATCGTATAATCTACATTAGTGTCCTGTCAAATGTTGCCTTGACATATCGTATAATCTACGTTAGTGCCCTGTCAAATGTTGTATTGACATATCGTATAATATACGTTAGTGCCCTGTCAAATGTTGCATTGACATATCGTATAATCTACGTTAGTGCCCTGTCAAATGTTGTATTGACATATCGTATAATATACATTAGTGCCCTGTCAAATGTTGTATTGACATATCGTATACTATACGTTAGTGCCCTGTCAAATGTTGCCTTGACATATCGTATAATCTACGTTAGTGCCCTGTCAAATGTTGTATTGACATATCGTATAATATACATTAGTGCGCTGTCAAATGTTGCCTTGGCATATCGTATAATATACGTTAGTGCCCTGTCAAGTGTTGCATTGACATATCGTATAATATACGTTAGTGCCCTGTCAAATGTTGCCTTGGCATATCGTATAATATACGTTAGTGCCCTGTCAAATGTTGTATTGACATATCGTATAATCTACGTTAGTGTCCTGACAAATGTTGCCTTGACATATCGTATAATCTACGTTAGTGCCCTGTCAAATGTTGCCTTGGCATATCGTATAATATACGTTAGTGCCCTGTCAAATGTTGCCTTGACATATCGTATAATATACATTAGTGCCCTGTCAAATGTTGCCTTGGCATATCGTATAATATACGTTAGTGCCCTGTCAAATGTTGTATTGACATATCGTATAATCTACGTTAGTGCCCTGTCAAATGTTGCATTGACAATGTAAGTTCATATCGTATAATATACGTTAGTGCCCTGTCAAATGTTGTATTGACAATGTAAGTTCATATCGTATCATCTACGTTAGTGTCCTGTCAAATGTTGTATTGACATATCGTATAATCTACGTTAGTGCCCTGTCAAATGTTGCCTTGACATATCGTATAATCTACGTTAGTGCCCTGTCAAATGTTGCATTGACAATGTAAGTTCATATCGTATAATCTACGTTAGTGTCCTGTCAAATGTTGTATTGACATATCGTATAATCTACGTCAGTGCCCTGTCAAATGTTGCCTTGGCATATCGTATTATCTACTTAACTGCCCTGTTTTGTCAAATGTTGTATTGGCATATCGTATAATCTACTTTAATGCCCTGTTTGTCAAATGTTGCATTGACAATGCAAGGTCATATCGTATAATCTACGTTAGTGCCCTGTCAAATGTTGTATTGACAATGTAAGTTCATATCGTATCATCTACGTTAGTGTCCTGTCAAATGTTGTATTGACATATCGTATAATCTACGTTAGTGCCCTGTCAAATGTTGTATTGACATATCGTATAATATACGTTAGTGCCCTGTCAAATGTTGTATTGACAATGTAAGTTCATATCGTATAATATACGTTAGTGCCCTGTCAAATGTTGTATTGACATATCGTATAATCTACGTCAGTGCCCTGTCAAATGTTGCCTTGGCATATCGTATTATCTACTTAACTGCCCTGTTTTGTCAAATGTTGTATTGGCATATCGTATAATCTACTTTAATGCTCTGTTTGTCAAATGTTGCATTGACAATGCAAGGTCATATCGTATAATCTACGTTAGTGCCATGTCAAATGTTGTATTGACATATCGTATAATCTACAACTATCAATAGGCATATGTATCAATTGCAGGCTATCAATATGAACAGAAGCGGACTGAAATCTACCACTGTAGGGGAGATAGTGAACCTGATGAGCTTGGACTGTCAGAGAATCCAAGACGCTTTCACGTTCTCTTTCTACATCGTTTGCATATTCATCATTCTCATCATCGCAGTAGCTCAGCTGTGGGATTTGATGGGTTTGTACAGTTTTGTTATCATTATCATCATCGCAGTAGGTCAGCTGTGGGATCTGATGTGTTTGTGCAGTTTTATTATCATCGCAGTAGGTCAGCTGTGGGATCTTATGGGTTTATACAGTTTTATTATCATCGCAGTAGCTCAGCTGTGGTATCTGATGGGTTTGTACAGTTTTGTTATCATTATCATCATCGCAGTAGATCAGCTGCTACACTCTAACTACGTGCATTACTGATCAATATGTTAGTAGCTCAGCTGCTACATTGTAACTACGTGCATTACTGATCAATATGTTAGTAGCTCAGCTGCTACATTGTAACTACGTGTATTACAGATCAATATGTTAGTAGCTCAGCTGCTACATTGTAACTACGTGCATTACTGATCAATATGTTAGTAGCTCAGCTGCTACATTGTAACTACGTGCATTACTGATCAATATGTTAGTAGCTCAGCTGCTACATTGTAACTACGTGCATTACTGATCAATATGGTAGTATCTCAGCTGCTACATTGTAACTACGTGCATTACTGATCAATATGTTAGTAGCTCAGCTGCTACATTGTAACTACGTGCATTACTGATCAATATATGTTAGTAGCTCAGCTGCTACATTGTAACTACGTGCATTACTGATCAATATGTTAGTAGCTCAGCTGCTACATTGTAACTACGTGCATTATTGATGTATTGCAATACTATGCATTATATTGCCATGGAATATATCTACTCTGACATTATGTAAATGTAAAGAATAATACACCAAATGAGAAGAAGGGTGGAATCTTTTGCTTTAAGAACTTTTGACCCAACCCATTTTATTTAAACATATGTATTCGTTCGTAGTGTACTGTACATATATATTGCATACAAAACGAAACTGGATTAAATCGAATGTCTATAGCACATTTGACATACTGTTGCCCTGGTGTTGCCATGGTGTTGTCCTGGTGTTGCCATGATGTTGCCAGGCTGTTGCTTGTGGTGTATTATATGAATGTGTATGTACTTTTATTGGCAATAAAGTAGTGTTTAGTCTAATGCGTTCCTGAAATACGCGTTCCGATCTATCTGCACCATACATGGCATGCACATACAATATTGCAGGCATGGCAAGTCTCGGTGCGTTGGCTGTGATACTCCTCGTCCTGTCTACTGTTGGCTTCATTGGTACAAAACTGTACAACATACAAAAGGAATTACTTCGATTGAAAGGAAACAGAATCAAAATCCTAAACGAAGTGATCAGTGGAATTAAGGTGAGGACTAGGAAGCGATCGGTGGAATTAAGGTGCGGATTAGGAAGTGATCAGTGAAATTCAGGTGAGGACTATGAAGAGATCAGTGGAATTAAGATGAGGACTAGGAAGTCATCACTGGAATTAAGGTAAGGACTAGAAAGTGATCAGTGTAATTAAGGTGGCAACTAGGATATGCTCTGTGGAATTAAGGTGGTGACTCGGAAGTGATCAGGAGAATTAAGGTGAGGACTAGGAAGTGATCAGTGGAATTAAGGTGAGGACTAGGAAGTGATCACTGGAATTAAGGTGAGGACTATTAAGTTATCAATAGAATTAAGGTGAGGACTAGGAAGTGATCACTGGACTTAGGGTGAGGACTAAGAAGTTGTCAATGGAATTAAGGTGAGGACTATGAAGTGATCCGTATATTAAGGTGGGTACTAGTAAGCGATCAGTGGAATTAAGGTGAGGACTAGGAAGTGTCAGTGAAATTAAGGTGAGGACTAGGAAGTGATCAGTGGAATTAAGGTGATGACTAGGAAGTGATCCGTATATTAAGGTGAGTACTAGTAAGCGATCAGTGGAATTAAGGTGAGGACTAGGAAGTGTCAGTGAAATTAAGGTGATGACTAGGAAGGGATCAGTGGAATTGAGGTGAGGACTAGGAAGTGATCAGTGGAATTAAGGTGAGGACTCGGAAGTGATCACTGGAATTAAGGTGAGGACTAGGAAGTGATCAGTGGAATTAAGGTGAGGACTAGGAAGTGATCACTGGAATTAAGGTGAGGACTAGGAAGTGATCAGTGGAATCCTGGTGAGTACTAGGAAATGATCAGTGTAATTAAGGCGAGTACTAGGAAGTGATCACTGGAATTAAGGTGAGTACTAGGAAATGATCAGTGTAATTAAGGCGAGTACTAGGAAGTGATCACTGGAATTAAGGTGATTACTAGGAAGCGATCACTGGACTTAAGGTGAAGACTAGGAAGTGATCACTGGAATTAAGGTGAGGACTAGGAAGTGATCCGTGGCATTAAGGTGAGGACTAGGAAGTGTCAGTGAAATTAAGGTGAGGACTAAGAAGGTATCAGTGGAATTAATGTGATGACTAGGAAGTGATCCGTGGCATTAAGGTGAGGACTAGGAAGTGATCCGTGGCATTAAGGTGAGGACTAGGAAGTGATCAGTGGAATTAAGGTGAGGACTAAGAAGTGATCAGTGGAATTAAGGTGATGACTAGGAAGTGATCCGTGGCATTAAGGTGAGGACTAGGAAGTGATCCGTTGCATTAAGGTGAGGACTAGGAAGTGATCAGTGGAATTAAGGTGAGGACTAGGAAGTGATCAGTGGAATTAAGGTGAGGACTAGGAAGTGATGAATGGAATTAAGGCGAGGACTAGGAAGTGATGAATGGAATTAAGGCGAGGACTAGGAAGTGATCAGTGGAATTAAGGTGAGGACTAGGAAGTGATCACTGGAATTAAGGTGAGTACTAGGACGTGATCAGTGGAATTAAGGTGATTACTAGGAAGTGATCAGTGGAATCCTGGTGAGTACTAGGAAATGATCAGTGTAATTAAGGCGAGTACTAGGAAGTGATCACTGGAATTAAGGTGATTACTAGGAAGCGATCACTGGAATTAAGGTGAGGACTAGGAAGTGATCCGTGGCATTAAGGTGAGGACTAGGAAGTGTCAGTGAAATTAAGGTGAGGACTAAGAAGGTATCAGTGGAATTAATGTGATGACTAGGAAGTGATCCGTGGCATTAAGGTGAGGACTAGGAAGTGATCCGTGGAATTAAGGTGAGGACTAAGACGGGATCAGTGGAATTAAGGTGATGACTAGGGAGTGATCAGTGAAATTGAGGTGAGGACTAGGAAGTGATCAGTGAAATTATTGTGAGGACTAGGAAGTGATGAATGGAATTAAGGTGAGGACTAGGAAGTGATGAATGGAATTAAGGTGAGGACTAGGAAGTGATCACTGGAATTAAGGTGAGGACTAGGAAGTGATGAATGGAATTAAGGTGAGGACTAGGAAGTGATGAATGGAATTAAGGTGAGGACTAGGAAGTGATGAATGGAATTAAGGTGAGGACTAGGAAGTGATCACTGGAATTAAGGTGAGGACTAGGAAGTGATGAATGGAATTAAGGTGAGGACTAGGAAGTGATGAATGGAATTAAGGTGAGGACTAGGAAGTGATGAATGGAATTAAGGTGAGGACTAGGAAGTGATCACTGGAATTAAGGTGAGGACTAGGAAGTGATGAATGGAATTAAGGTGAGGACTAGGAAGTGATGAATGGAATTAAGGTGAGGACTAGGAAGTGATGAATGGAATTAAGGTGAGGACTAGGAAGTGATCACTGGAATTAAGGTGAGGACTAGGAAGTGATGAATGGATTGGTCACTGGGGTTAAGGTGGGGACCCTAAAGTGATCCGTGGAATTAAGGTGAGGACTAGGAAGTGATCATTGGAATTAAAGTGAGGACTATGAAATAATCCGTGGAATTAAGGTGATGACTAGGAAGTGATGAATGGAATTAAAGTGAGGACTAGGAAGTTTTAGTGGCATTAAGGTGAGGACTAGGAAGCAATCAGTGGAATTAAGTTGATGAATAATAAGTGATTTAATGTGATGTTTTAGCAGGCATAATTGTTTAAAGTGATGACTATTTTGAATGTGAAGGTCTTAACTTTCCAGGTGGTTGTTCATAAGATTAAAGCTGTAGATTTGAAATTTTGGAAAACATAGTAGTTGTTTAAAAAATCGTCTAAACTTTATTTATTTTAGAACGATTGCGAAGCAAGTTTTAACAGCTTATATTAATCACTCTCGTTGGCGCAGATGGAAGCTTAAATGTAGTCATTAGTGTGGGAGGAAACCGGAGTACCCGGAGAACACCCACCTGTCCGATCTTGCGACCACCATACCATCGCACATACTTCCCGGTGGTTTATATATTCGAAGGATATACTTGATGTGATTTACTGATTAAATGTGCAGATGATCATAAATGTTTGAGTAGTCAGTCATAAATTAACAATATAATATATTGTAAGCTAAATCTTAACATTCATAGTATGAGTGTATACATTATGTATTAATTCCATAGTATTCCCCTTACAGGTGTTGAAAATGTATGCTTGGGAACCTTCCTTTATGAAACAAATTCAAGCCATCCGCAAGTCCGAAATCAACTGTCTATGGACATATGCTCTGTATACGACCACTACAATCCTGTTTTCCGTACATAGTCCATTTATGGTAAGTAAGCATACAGTCTACATCTGTTATGTCGAATTCCGTCGGACCGAACAAAATAATTCGACATAACCGAAGTTATCAGATCCAGTTATATATAAAATGATCAATAAATGATATAAAAACAGGACATAACCGTATAATTCGACATAACCGACTTCGACATAACCGTAGAATTCGACATAACCGACTTCGACATAACCGTAGAATTCGACATAACCGACTTTGACAAGTATGTAGACTGTATATGTGTAGTTGCTTCATTTCTCCGGAAATTTACTCTTTACTCCTTGCATGCGCATAAACAGTGCCATGTCTAGGTGGGAATTGGTTAATTCCGCGGATTTCGGAAACATTTACAAATATCATATATGTCTGATTAGCGCAGTGGTTAGAACACTCGTTTCTCACCAATGTAACCCGGGTTCAATCATCAGATAGGGAAGTTTGAGATGGTACGGTGGTCGCACGATCGGACATGTGGGATTTATTCGGGTACTCCAGTTCCCTCCCACATGAATGACCACATATACGCTTTCATCCACGTCAACGAGAGTGATTAATAAAAGTTGGTTAAGCTTGTTTTAAAGCAATTTTAAAATAACTAAAGAATATATGTATAATAACATATCAATGATATTAATATACAGAGGTAATGTACGTCAAATAAGTTTCATCTCATAAAATAATCTAATTTCAAATTATAACATTTAGAAGAATTGCTGGCGTGTCAGTGGTCCAGGTTCGAACTCCCGTCTGGCCCTAATAATATTAACAGTCTTTCAGTTGGGATTCTAAACTGAGCTCTCGTGTCAGTGCTTTACACCGTGCATATAAAAGAACCATAGAGACTATGCAATGTGTCTCTGTCTGTATCATTACACTAACATCCGAAATCTAAAATGACTAATCTCTCCAGGAGGCGTCGTTGATATGGGCAACTGGCTGTCCGATTAGCGCAGTGGTTAGCACGCTCGTTTCTCACCAATGCAACCCGGGTTCGAACCTCGGACCGGGAAGAATGTGAGATGGTATAGTGGTCACCATATCGGACAGGTGGGTTTTCTCCGGATACTCCGGTTTCGAATGACCACACCTGGGTACAACTATTGGGCCTCATTGGCTGGGAACAGGCGTTAATATATTTTGCCTGGTCATTCATATAAATTGATTTTAATATCAAGATCTGGCACCAATACTAGTTGGAGAATCGCATTATGACCTAAGCTATATCCGCCTTCGTGGTCGAGTGGTTTAGGTCGCTGATTTGTATACCACTATAACCAGTGTAACACTGTAATCATCACCGATGGTTACTAGTTCGAGCCACGCTCAGGCCGTGTCTCTTTATATCAACAAGTTGGCAGTTTTGTATGGAGGTCGGTGCACCAATTACTGGTTAACCGCTGAAGCCTGCCCAGGAAATGTGTTGGTTGGTAAACTGTCCGTCAGTCAAATGATCAATCGTAAAATAAACTTAAAATAAAAAAGAGACCTAAGCGCTGGGTGCGAATTCAAACCCGAAAACAATTGAAGGAAAGTGTAGAAAACAAACAAACCAAAACTGTGCCTGTTTTGGAAATTATCCTAACAAATATAAATTTATCAATAACGTAATAGCATTTGATATACTATCTCTGACTTACAAAAGTGCTGACAAAAACCCGCTTTTGGGATAATTAATAACAGGTTAATGTTTATTTATTTTACAACGATTGCGTAGCAAGTTTTAGCAACTTATATTAATCACTCTCATTGGCGTGGATGAAAGCGTATATGTGAGAGGAAACCGGAGTACCCGGAGAAAACCCACATGTCCGATCTGGCGACCACCGTACCATCTCACATACGTCCCGGTCCGAGGATCGAACCTGGGTTGCATTAATTGGTGAGAAGCGAGCGCACTAACCACTGCGCTAATGGGGCAGCTATTAACATTAACCGGGAAGATAAATTATAACAATAGCATTGAATATAATTGAACCGGTAACAGGTGCGAGGATTTATAACAGTAATATATGGGTGCATTTATAACATTAACTACTGTATGTTTATTTCTCCAGTATTAACCTACGAGTGCGAGAAGGGGAACTTATAGCAGTTGTGGGGTAAGTTGGCAGCGGAAAGTCTTCACTGATATCTGCTTGTTTGGGAGAGATGGTGCGGGGCAGTGGAACTGTCACATTAAACGTAATATATATAGTAGTACACTGTGTGTTTCACGTTTATTTATCGTTGCTATCGGTTTCCCATATGAGCGACGCCTCCTGAAGAGATTAGTCATTTTAGATGTTTGGAGGATAGTACAATGATACAGTCAGAGACCCATTCCAGAGTCTCCTGTGTTTTTTTTACGTGCACGGTGTAAGGCACCGACACGAGACATTGGTTTAAATTCCCATCTGAAAGACTGTTGATTGTATTATGGTAAGATGGGTGATCCAACCTGCAATCCCTGGATTACCAGTCTAGCGTGTTAACCACTGGACTACAGAAACGGTTTCTTAATACCTGATAATTAACAACTAATGATATGTAGCTGACATGCGCGCTCGAAGTTACGGGCATGCGCATCACAGTGTTAGGCAGCGTACATCACGAGAAAGGCGTGTCATACAGTTTACGCTGTTCTATTTTACCTGTTCCGGCAAACGGTAAGTTGAAAATCATGGACTAAAAGATTTTAAATGCAAAGTGTGCTATATTTTCTTTGTGTCATTGAAAATAATAATTAATGTAACTATATGTAAGGAATCGCGTGTTTTCTGTCTCCACACACGTTAACCACGCCCAATATAGTCCTTAGACGCCGATGGAAACTATTAACCCAAGATTCATTCCTTAAATAGTAAACCGGCAAACCGAACCACTGATGCCACCTAACCGGCACACCGAACCACCGATGCCACCTAACCGGCAAACCGAACCACCGATGCCACCTAACCAGCAAACCGAACCACTGATGCCACCTAACCGGCAAACCGAACCACTGATGCCACCTAACCGGCACACCGAACCACCGATGCCACCTAACCGGCAAACCGAACCACCGATGCCACCTAACCGGCAAACCGAACCACTGATGCCACCTAACCGGCAAACCAAACCACTGATGCCACCTAACCGGCAAACCGAACCACTGATGCCACCTAACCGGCAAACCGAACCACTGATGCCACCTAACCGGCAAACCGAACCACCGATGCCACCTAACCGGCAAACCGAACCACCGATGCCACCTAACCGGCAAACCGAACCACCGATGCCACCTAACCGGCAAACCGAACCACCGATGCCACCTAACCGGCAAACCGAACCACCGATGCCACCTAACCGGCAAACCGAACCACTGATGCCACCTAACCGGCAAACCGAACCACTGATGCCACCTAATATCACGATGAACTCCCGGGTATTTGGTGTTGACACTTTATATCAAATTGAACTGGATAAATGGTTACATTTGGAACATTGGATATTTCGTTAATATTTCCCGAAACAGTCAGTATGACATCTACTTTACTAGTTCTATGGCCATCTTAAGCACATTACGACAACATGTTTACGAATACAACGTTGGACTGTATTCTAACTTCATGTAACTTCATTTATTCATAGCAATTTGTATGCAATGCATAAATTATATTCTTAACAAAGTGACACCAGTGGCGGAGAGGTTACGGTCGTCGACTTCAAATCACTTGTCCCTCACCGCTGTAGATTCGAATCCCACTGTGAGTGTCGAATTATTTCATGTGAGAAAGCTATCGAGGTGACTTGTGGTGGGCCGGTGTCTGTCCGTGCCAGCAATACTGATTGGAGGGTATCCTGGGTATTACTCCTCCAAGTTAGTTTAAACTTTATTTATTTTACAACGAATACCAAGCAAGTTTTAACAAGTTATATTAATCACTCTCGTTGGCGCGGATGAAAGCGTATATGTGGTCATTCGTGAGGGAAAACCCACCTATCCTATCTGGCGACCACCATACCATCTCACATTCTTCCCGGTCCGAGGATAGAACCCGGCTTGCATTGGTGAGAAGCGAGCGTGCTAACCACTGCGCTAATCGGACAGCCACCAACTTAGTTGACGTTAACGACCTTAACAACTCAGCCACAGAGACCTCAGTTTAAAATATGCCCTGTAGCATGAGGTACAACAGATACATGGATTCCGAATATTGTAATTAGATATTAATTCGTATACACGAAAATATAGTTTGATCCCCTAATTAAATGACAAGAATACTAATTCTAGTCGACGGAACCGTACAGGTAATGTCCGTTTCTAGTCAACTGAGCCGTGCCGGTAATGGTCGGTTCTAGTCTACGGAGCCGTTTCCAGTCATATATGGCATAACGGCTGTAATTGGATATTTGGATATTAATTTTATCCAGGGCAAAGTAGCATACGTTCCACAAGAGGCGTGGATTCAGAACATGACGTTACGAGATAATATTCTGTTTGGCAAGAAATTCCAGGAAAGGAAATACAGAAAGGTGCTGGAGGCATGCGATCTGCTACAGGACTTGGAGATACTTGCAGGTGGAGACTTGACTGAAATAGGGGAAAAGGTGAGCGCTATACTGACCAACATATCCGAATATTGCCTTAATTAACCGGAAACCACTAAATCCAATTGATGTCGTTAATTGTGGTTATCTATTCTAAATGCCTTGCATATTGGCACAATTGTAACGGCTACATCTGGGGCATGAACATCGGGCCTTTCATATGAAGTCAACGCGCTACCATTGCGCAGTCAATACTACACTATGAACAAGTGGTACTGCTTGTGTGGCAGTCGCAAGATAGAGTCGACTATGTTGACTATACCATATGTATCGTTAAGAATAGCGCAACTGTTATTACCAGACACTTTTATTACGGAACATAGCATAATTGAAATTTGTAGATAAAACATCGATTCCATTCAACATCCAGTCATTCCGTTTTCCGACGTGGTCATTTGTAAATCTCTTTTTTATTATTATTATTTTCTCAGTATGATCATGATTAATATTCACAACTATGCTATGCTTTCCTATTAAATGTGTTGTTCCACCGATTGAAAGCAGTTGATTAAAACATATTTTCTTTGGCTTTCCAATGAAAAATATAAATGTATCAGTGTTATTCCATTAATTGAAAACAGTGGAAGAACACGTTTTATTTCTCACTGGTTTGCACTATTGGTACCTGGCAGCTGCATATTGAAATGTTGTCAACGCGAAGCTGTTAGTGGCATCATTTATTACGTCTGTCTTTGGTGTCATTTCTAACGTCAATTAGCGCACAGTTGCATCGCTTTCTATCATCAAACTCTTTTCAGCCTAAAATAAAAAGAATATTGGTTTGTTCCCATTAATACAATGTATCAAATGATAACCGTTGCCACCTCTACTATTATATATTGAGGGATTATGTTTCATAGCTAGTTTCACTTATTTAAAGAAACGAGCCATCATTCATTCTAAACTACAGTTCTATTGAAATTTGTCTTTCACAGGGAATAAACATAAGCGGTGGACAGAAACAAAGGGTGAGCCTGGCGAGATCTGTCTACAATAATGCGGACGTTTACTTCCTGGACGACCCACTCAGCGCCGTAGACTCCCACGTAGGCAAACATTTGTTTCAGAAGGTGATCGGTAAAGAAGGACTATTAAAAAACAAGGTATTGTTCCAAAATATATTCACAAATCATGTATGTATGTTCCGTTCATGTCAAACCTCTTGCGGTGACCTAGACATGTTTTCCTGGGAATGCTTAGCCGCTAATAGCGGTTAACCAGTACTAAGCAATGTATGTGAGGTGCCTTGCTCAATGACACTACATACGTGGCCTGACAGAGTATCGAACCCGGACTGTTCGATTCCAAATCCGACGATCTACCATTGTGCCACAGATGCCACATTAATCACTGTAGATTAATGAGATACAGAGTGTGTTTCCATATCCTCACTTAGACAGACACAAATTCTTTCTGAGAAATTTGGTGAATATTTCTTGTCATTTCGTCATGCATTCATTTGTGTAACATTGAAGATTAATTCTTGTCATTCGTCTTGCATTCATTGGTGTAACATTGAAGATTTATTCTTGTCATTTCTTCGTGCATTCATTGGTGTAACTTTGGAGATTAATTCTTGACATTTCTTCATGCATTCATTGATGTAGCATTGAAGATTGATTCTTGTCATTTCTTCTTGCATTCATTGGTGTAACATTGAAGATTGATTCATGTCATTTCTTCTTGCATTCATTGGTGTAGCATTGGAGATTAATTATTGTGATTTCCTTATGCATACATTGGTGTAACTTTGGAGATTTATTCTTGTCATTTCTTCATACATTCATTGGTGTAACTTTGGAGATTAATTCTTGCCATTTCTTCATACATTCATTGGTGTAAATCTGGTGATTAATTCTTGTAAATTAGCCTTGCTTTCATTGGTGTAACTTGAAGACTAATTCTTGTAATTTCTTCTTGCATTCATTTGTGTAACCTTGGAGATTAATTCTTGTAAATTCCTCTTGCATTCATTGGTGTACCTTTCGAGATTAATTATTGTCCTTTCTTTTTGCATTCATTGGTGTATATTTGGAGATTAATTTTTGTAAATTATTCTTGCATTCATTGGTGTAACTTTAGAGATTAATTCTTGTCATTTCGTCTTGCATTCATTGGTGTAACTTATGAGAATAATTCTTGTCATTTCTACATCCATTGGTATTTCAGACGCGGATTCTGGTAACACATGGAGTACATTGGTTACCTATGGTAGATAGAATTGTGGTCCTTATTGATGGCATCATATCCGAAGTAGGGTCTTACGAGCAACTGATATGTCACGACGGGGCGTTTGCCAAGTTTCTACATCAATATCTTCAACTAGATGATGACGATGGCGATATTGATCCAGAGAGTGAGTAGGGAGAAGATTACCTGTACCACTGTATTAGGAAATATTTAGGTAGTTTCCGGGTAGTGTACATTTCAGTACTGACCTGCCAGGAGTAGAACCGTTTTCGCAGTGAAAGAAACTGTTATTTTTCAGGAAGACGGCAATTTCTGTGTCACTGCCTGGGTTTTGTATTCGTCCGCGGTTGGGTGTACTTTTGTATTTTAGCTATTTTCTGACAATCGTGAACAGTTAATCAGTTAATTATAAAGTAATATATTGTAGTGAATTTGTTTGTCTGTGATTTTTAATTTGGACAGCAAACAGAAACAAACATAAACATTAAATAGGAACTACTTCCTCTTACGAACTTTCACACTAACATACGGGGTTGTATGGGTGTATATTGTAGTGAATTGAGGCTCCGACAGGGGCAATTAAATAAATTAAATTTGATAACAAATATTATATTAGCCAATATCATTGGAAATCATAAAGAAAAGTGATCACCGAAATATGTATTTATTCTCGTGGCTAACGCCACTCGGTAAACACATTTTAGAAATAAAATCCAATCTAATAATCATAAATATCCTCTTGTGCTTTGTTGACAGAGTTATCACTCATAAAATATACTAGAATTACAGTAGCGTGTCATGGGATTCATAAACTATGATTAATTAAACGTTTCATTTATGATTAAATAGCGTTCTTTAAGAAATTACACACAATATATGCTCTTCTGTACCTTACACAATACCTATACTTTCAAGAAACGTAAAATCATGTAAAACTGGTATTGCCGTTTCCTGGAAATTATGTGGTTTTATAACCATATTCTGAGTCGCCATCGATATTATGCTGATAGTATGTAATAATGTGTTATAGTATATGATGCAGTTCATTATGTGTATGAACCTAAGTTGTTGAATAAAGTTGGAAAGTTGAAAATACATGCCTTGTACTGTTTGCATGTATTGTCATATTTAATGCAATGCATTTTGAGGATGTGGTTGAGTAAGATTAGCCTGGGAACAGGCGTCGATATATTTTGCCTGGTCAGTCAAATAGATATATTTTAACACCGAGACTATTAATTGGGCCGTATTGAGTTTCTGATCATATCATTTTGCCAGAAGTTAAAAAGTGAAACATCGACAGACTGGATCCCAGGCTAGAGTAAGATGGTAACACTTACAATGCGCATACTGTATCTTTCCTATTACAATAGTACAAGAAATAAAAGAGGCAATACGAAGTCAGATTGACGAACCGAAATCAGATGGAGGAATTACATCCGAGGATGATGCATGCCCTACCAGTGGACGCATGTGAGTTTAATTTCATAAACAGCGTCACGCTGCGGCTGATCTGGATCTATGTTGTTTGCAAAAACCTTTAAATGTATCCAGAATGAAATGGGCTAAAGTATACATTGCGGTTGCATTCACGTCGATCTATCGAGTATCGATGCAATTTAATCTATCGATATCATTTAATGAATAGTTAAGTTTAAGGTTTTATTTTTCAATTCCTTTAAGCTAAAATAACCATGCGTACATTATTTGCTTGATATAGACGAACACTGAATTAGCAAATAATTATACATTTAGTAAATATTTCATATAGTTTTTAATTTTCGATTCATTTAGGCTAAAATGCCCATCATGACAAAATCTGCATGATTTAGACGAACAGTGAATTATCAAATAAATATAAATATGTCATATAGAGTACATGTTAATAACTGATTGAATTCAATGGAGAAGGTTACAGAGATAATTTAAAATGTTTCAAAGTACACTGAATAGAACTGCATGCAATGACTTTTCAAGCGAATGCTTCAATGTATATATGTGTTGTTCAATGGCGAACTATTTACTATTAGTTAAAATATGGAGAAAAACGTCTTAATATTTAACAAGATTAAAACATAGCAATCGACCGCGGAGGAGGATTAACATTGTATATAAAGAGACACGGTTTGAGTGAGTGGGACTCGAGCCCATGCCAATCATCATATAAATGTAAACATTGTAGTGCCATAATCGTTTTTGTTAAAAAATATGTCATAAATTTATTCAGTTCATTGTTTACAAATATATACAAGAACAATACACGCATGTATTATATCAACAACCATACATTCTAATTCAATGTATATGTATAATACAACATGCATATATGTATATATATATATTATTATATTATATAAGATTACTAAAATTTAATATGTTAAATTTTCCGAAATAACCAAGTGTTTTTCTTACGTTTAAAATAGGCCTGTATAATAGTTATTTCACTTTTCAATATTTAGATTATATCAACATATTTCCGTCTGTTTTCACTACTAATATAAGACTTGTAAACATTGTAACGTCAATTTAAGTGCATGCATAATCAATAATTAGATTCCTTATTGCTCGCTTCTCATCAGTGCAACCCAGGTTCGATCCTCGGACCGGGAGGTATGTGAGATGGTACGGTGATCGCCAGATTGGACATGTGGGTTTTCTCCTGGTACTCCCGTTTCCTCCCACACGAATGACCAAATATACGCTTTCATCCACGCCAACAAGAGTGGTTAATATAAAGTTGTTAAAACTTGTTTCGCAATCGTTGTAAAATAAATAAATATTAAACTTTTTTAAAATTTTCCTCATTCTTATAGACGACGAAGACCAGATCGTAGCATCGCATTCACTGCATCCAGGTATATCTCTAAGCACAAGGACTCTACAATGTCTACTGCAGATGATCTGCGTCGCCTTACTGTCGAGGAAACATCGCAACAAGGAGCGGTATGTCATAATGTGTTCCTGTTTATTCAACGATGAAGGTTTTCTCATCAGAACCGTGGGTTTTAAAAAAGAATAAAACACTGAAGAGCAAGCCAACCACTAATCTAATGCGCATTTAAAAAACGTGTTAAGAAATAAATTCAATTGTATTGTATTTATATTTATGTTGCAGATAAAAGGGTCGGTTCTATGGACATACATGAAAGCTATGGGTGTTTCCATTGTGTGTGTTGCCTTTATGTACATGATCATATTCCAAAGCATGAACGTGTTTTCTAACTTCTGGTTGACGTACTGGACTGAGGATGAGGTCCTGAAGAATGTCAGCCTATCTGGAACGCTGGAATACGAGAACACATACAAATACTATCTCCTAATGTATCTCGGAATGGGTGTTCTGCAAGGTATAAACTACTATCTACTAATGTATCTCGAATGGGTGTTCTGCAAGGTAAAACTACTATCTATATGTATCTGGAATGGGTGTTCTGCAGGTATAAACTACTATCTACTATGTATCTAATGGGTGTTCTGCAAGGTATAAACTACTATCTACTAATGTATCTCGGAATGGGTGTTCTGCAAGGTATAACTACTATCTCTAATGTATCTCGAATGGGGTTCTGCAAGTAAAACTCTATCTAATTATTCGGAATGGGTGTTCTGCAAGTAAACTATATTTAATGTATCTCGGAATGGTGTTCTGCAGGTAAAATCTATTCTATTTCTCGGATGGGTTCTGAAGGTAATCATTTCTGAATGGGTGTTCTGCAAGGTATAAACTACTATCTACTAATGTATCTCGGAATGGGTGTTCTGCAAGGTAAAACTGCTATCTACTAATGTATCTCGCAATGGGTGTTCTGCAAGGTATAAACTGCTATATCCTAATGTATCTCGCAATGGGTGTTCTGCAAGGTATAAACTACTATATACTAATGTATCTCGGAATGGGTGTTCGGCAAGGTATAAACTACTATCTACTTATGTATCTCGGAATGGGTGTTCTGCAAGGTAAAACTACTATCTACTAATGTATCTGGGAATGGGTGTACTGCAATGAATAAACTGCTATCTACTAATGTATCTCGGAATGGGTGTTCTGCAAGGTATAGCACATGCTCCGTATCTGTAGTACAAATACTCAGTTACACTGTAACTTAACCATTTCCTTAATATAGAGTTATGTTAATATACTATAATATATCTATGCAAACAACAGCCATTTAGCTATCAGGCAGTGGATCTGTAGTCGCCATATCTATCCCACCTCCATATATATTACTGGGACTACATAGAGATTTAGGTTAATATACTATTATATCTCCATACAAACGACAACCATTTTGCTATCATGCAGTGGATAAATAGTCGCCATATCTATCCCACCTCCATATATATTACTGGGACTACATAGAGATTTAAGTTAATATACTATTATATCTCCATACAAATGACAGCCATTTAGCTATCATGCAGTGGATAAATAGTCGCCATATATATCTTACCTCCATATATATTACTGCGACTACATAGAGATTTAAGTTAATATACTATTATATCTCCATACAAATGACAGCCATTTAGCTATCATGCAGTGGATAAATAGTCGCCATATCTACACCACCTACATAGGTATTACAGGGACTACATGAGATTCTGGTCTATATTAATGTGAACATTGGTTTGGCGACTACATTGTCAATGTATATCGTATTGGTAAGGGCGTCAAGAAGTGCTTCTATGAGGGAAAGGGTTGATACATGTTACCGGCAAAACTAAGATTTTAGAAATCAGGACTAGGTTCATTAAACTGTCCACTGATCCATTCGTCCTCGTTACTAAGCAACCTTATCTATATAGCACGTAACTAAGCCGGACTTGTTGCAATTGCACAATCAGTTAACTCATTATTAATCACTGTGACAATTTACTATAACAATCAAGACATAACCATGTATTAACAAAACTGATCGAAACATGTCTGCTTAACACGTAATTTAGCAGATCTAGTTTTAAATTTAAATTTAGTGTTATCGTAAACAATGTGGCATATGGTAAACACATGAAATGTATCCTATATATTGAAATGTGCAAAGTGTGGTTTGGAATCAAAACGTGTGATAATTGGAAATGATTAAGCCATGTAAACGATGTAATTTCAGGAATATTTGTTTATATATCGTTCTACATGGCTTTGACGCGTATTGTGAGGGCGTCCGATAGTTTGCATAACTCTATGTTGACGAGTATTCTGCGGTCACCTATGTCATTCTTCGACACGACGCCAATAGGCCGTATGATGAATAGGTATGTATTTCATGTCGAGTGGTATGTTACCGTCATTTATTGAATTAGTCTGTTCTCCGAAATTATTGTTTACATTTTGTCAATTTGCACGTTAGCGTGTTCTCCGAAAGTACCGTTTACATTTTGTCAATATTGCACGTTAGCGTGTTCTCCGAAAGTACCGTTTACATTCTGTCAATTTGCAAGTTAGTGTGTTCTCCGAAAGTACTGTTTACATGCTGTCAATTTGCACGTTAGTGTGTTCTCCGAAAGTATTGTTTACATTTGGTCAATGTGCATGTTAGTGTGTTCTCCGATAGTACTGTTTATATTCTGTCAATGTGCACATTAGTGTGTTGTTCCGATTGTACACTTTACATTCTGTCAATTTGCATGTTAGTGTGTTCTCCGATAGTACTGTTTACATGTTGTCAATGTGCACGTTAGTGTGTTCTCCGAAAGTATTGTTTACATTTGGTCAATTTGCATGTTAGTGTGTTCTCCGAAAGTACTGATTACATGCTGTCAATTTGCACGTTAGTGTGTTCTCCGAAAGTATTGTTTACATTTGGTCAATGTGCATGTTAGTGTGTTCTCCGATAGTACTGTTTACATTCTGTCAATGTGCACATTAGTGTGTTGTTCCGATCGTACACTTTACATTCTGTCAATTTGCATGTTAGTGTGTTCTCCGATAGTACTGTCTACATGCTGTCAATGTGCACGTTAGTGTGTTTTCCGAAAGTGTTGTTTACATTTGGTCAATTTGCATGTTAGTGTGTTCTCCGATAGTACTGTTTACATGCTGTCAATGTGCACGTTAGTGTGTTCTCCGAAAGTGTTGTTTACATTTGGTCAATGTGCATGTTAGTGTGTTCTCCGAAAGTACTGATTACATGCTGTCAATTTGCACGTTAGTGTGTTCTCCGAAATCATTGTTTACATGCTGTCAATTTGTACGTTAGTGTGTTCGCAGAATGTACTGTTTACATGCTGTCAATTTGTACGTTAGTGTGTTCTCAGAATGTACTGTTTCCATTTTGTCAATTTGCACATTAGTATATTCTCCGAAATTATGGTTTCCATTTTTGTGCATTTGCACGTCAATGTGTTCTCAGAAAGTATTGTTTACATTCTGTCAATTTGCACGTTAGTGTGCTCTCAGAAAGTATTGTTTACATTTTGCCAATTTGCACATTAGTGTGTTCTCCGACAGTATTGTTTACATTTGTCAATTTGCACGTTAGTGTGTTCTCAGAAAGTATTGCTTACATTTTGCCAATTTGCACATTAGTGTGTTCTCAGAAAGTATTGTTTCCATTTTGTCAAGTTGCACATTAGTGTGTTCTACGAAAGTATTGTTTCCATTTTTGTCAATTTGCACGTTAGTATATTCTCCGACATTATGGGTTCCATGTTTGTCCATTTGCACGTTAGTGTGTTCTCCGAAAGAATTATTTCTACTTTGCAGGTGTGCACGTCAGTGTGTTCTAGGACATTATTGTTTAAACTTTGGCAATTCGCAAGTTAGTGTGTTCTCAGAAAGTATTGTTTACATTTTGCCAATTCGTACGTTAGTGTGTTCTCAGAAAATATTGCGTCCATTGTTCTTAAATTGTTGGAGTAATCGAATTATATTTTACACATTGACATTCTAAAGTAGTATTTCAGTCAGCCATGTGTAATTCAAGCATACACTGACATGTTCTTGACAATGCCACATGAAATGAAAGATATGTTCTATTAATCTGTTTAAGATTTTCGAGCGATGTAGATATCATGGACAATAAACTGCCCGAGAGTTTCCGAATATGGAGCATTATGGTATTTTCAACAATAGCCGTTGTCGTAGTTGTCGGCATCACTACACCAATATTTATAGCAGCCATATACCTATCGTTATTATCTACTTTTTTTGTGTGGTAATTTATATTTCATATTTCGACATACTCTTTTATATAGTCACATGCCACTTTTGTGTTGTGCTTAATAATTTGTATTATACAGTCTACATCTGATATGTCGAATTCCGTCGAACCGAACAAAATACTTCGACATAGCCTAAGTTTGACTATATATTGACGATATTCGATATAAACAGATCAAGTAATATGTATAATGATAGTGTCTGAAACGGGACTTTGATCCGACTTCGAGATAACCGGATAATTCGACATAACCGACTTTGATATAACGGATGTAGACTGTATGTAGTAAATATTAGATTACGTTTCATATGGACATGTACCTGGTATACGTGCTATACGTATTATTTTGCATTTCATACGAACACGATACATCTTCATTGGTAGAAAATGGTTTATGTTTCATATTATATTAGAGGAATTACTGAGAAATAGCATATCTCCAACCATTTAGTTATACAAATTTATGTTAGCTCGATTGCGAAACAAGTTCTTACAACTTATTACATTAATCACTCTCGATACCTCATTCCTGATGGAATCCATGGCCACGAGGGAGAGAGAAGAAGCAACGTGGACATTAAACGTCTTGCTGTATAAGGGTACAATCGAAACGGCTCCAGCGGGGCTCGAACTCCGGGTCTTTCGCACCTGAAGCGAACGCAGATTCACTGCGCTATCACGACTTCCATAACCATTTACGGACTAGAATAAAGTAAACATCAAATCAACGCACACAATGTAAATTAATAATACCGTATTATATTCATATTTCACAATGATGGTGTTCTCAAATATATAAATGAACAATTTCAAAAGCATAACGTGAATTCCGCTATGACGTTGGCGTGACAAGAAACACCTTAGTACCATAAGAGCTCAGAATCAGGGTCGCAGCTCACATCAAAGACAAACCCATTGCCGGGTAACATCGACCCCGAGCCATGGTGATAGAACATATAAATAATATAGAACGTGTAGTAGAATAATGTTATATTAATACAAAGGTTAACCAGACCTCACAATAATGTTCCGATATCCCAAAAGACAAAAACATTGCTGGGAATCCTCGACCCCGAGCCATCGTGATAGAACATATAAATAATATAGAACGCATAGTAGAATATATTAATACAAAGGTTAACCAGACAAAATCTCTATACGAAACGTTTCTTAATATGTCATCCTAATGCTGCTATGCTCCAGAATATAGTATCTTATGTCATATAGCAATCCACCATCTGTTATTAGTGAATGAATACCTGGGTTCATCTCCGGTTACTTTTTCAAACTGAATGGGCTTCTAAGTGGAACCATCGACATTCCGCATGCCAGCTAGATAGCTTCCCAACATGAACTAATATTTACACCCCAGTGGGATTTGAACATATAGCAGTGGGGGACAAGTGCTTTGAAAACGGTGACTTCATTCAAATTGTCACACAGTCCATTAGGCCGCGGATGCTAAACTAATGACAGCATCTTCTCTAAATGATAATCCTCCTCCGTGGTCTAGTGGTTAAGGTAGCTGACTTGTATACGACTGTAACCTATCAACGCTGATTGTGACAGTGTATCTTTATAGGAACATGTTGGAAGTGTCTCACGGAGGTTGGTGTACCAAGTACTGGTTAACCGCTGGAAAGGTGTTGTTAGGTAAACGGCCCGTCGCTGATATAGGGCAACCGGTAGCGACTTTAAATATAATCATTGCTAATGTTTCAGAAATTCTACTTACCGACAGCAAGGCAGATGCGGCGTACTGAATCCGTTAATCGTTCACCTATATATAACCATTTCAGGTGTGTATAGCTCTGTTATTGTATGCTCTTGTATATTAGATGGCTCTTATGTAAACACATTGACCCAACCAATGCTGCCCTTCCACCTTTAGTTCATCAACATAGTGTATATCGCATCCAATCACGATGTCATCCAGCCTTATGTTGCCCTTCCATCTGTTGTCCATCAATATAGTGTCTATCGCACTCATACATTGATACTACTTGGCTAGGAGAACTGTCCAGGGTTGTGTGGTGTCCGTGGTAGAGCGTCTAATTTGGAATCAAACGGTTCCCGGTTTGATACTCGGTCAGGCCTCGTATGTAATGTCATTGAGCAAGGCACCTAACACACATTGCTTAGTACTGGTTAACCGCTGTGGTGGGCTAAGCATGCCCCGAAAAACATGTCTTAACCGCTTATAGGGCCGGCCGTGGGTTTTTTTCGCACTTTATTTCTTCATAACCTTTTCATTGGCAATGCTAATTATTATGTTCCGAAATACGACTTCTGCATGCACCGGCGACATCGTTGAGCTTTCGTTCGAATATTGGGCACTGTAATGTAAGAATCTAGTGTGAAGGATAATTGTTTGAAGACCGTAAGATATTTAAAAATGGTAAACCCACCGCAGATATATTTATAACGGAATTGCACAGCGTACACTCCGCAAGGCATCATAGTGAGTCGACATGGTAATCCATTATCGCAGTGGTTAGCACGCTCGCGTCTCATCAATGCAACCCGAGTTCGATCCTCTGACCAGGAAGTATGTGTAAAGGTACGGTGGTCGCCAGATGGTACAGGTGTATTTTCTCCGGTAGTAAGGTATGATAAAAGTAAATTGTACACTGTACAATGTTATCATTTGTTTTCTTACCAGTGAGACCATAACTGGTGCAGCGGTGATCCGAGCATACCGATGCACAGATAGGTTCGTGCAGGAATCCAGACAAAGGGTGGATGAAAACATTAAATTCTACTATGCCGCAAATACTGGAGCAAGGTAATAAATAGTGCGTAGGGAAAGTCATGCTGATTGCGTCTGTGGCATCATCTAAGAATAAATATTTGTATATATATATGTATTCATAGAGAGTGACCTAATTAGATCAAATCCCTTAAACGCAGTTTTCAATCTGAATAAAATTGCCGTGAACAGAAATTTACAAAATGATTTGTATACTCTGAATATAAATATTCCATTTATGGAATGAATAGCGGTTTAATAGTTTCCATCGGGATATAAACTACATTGGGCGTGATTAAAGTGTGTGGAGGCCGAAACAATACAAGTACATACATGCTAATTATATTTGCTTTACGTGTGTTCATCATCACTATCGGTTGTCCATATGAGCGACGCCTCCTGAAGAGACTAGTCATTTTAGATGTTTGGTGGATAGTGCAATGATACAGACAGGTACCTATTCCAGAGTCTCCTCTGGTTCTTTTACGTGCACGGTGTAAGGCACCGACACGAGACATTGGTTGAAAGTCCCATCTGAAAGAATGTTAATAGTATTAGGGTCAGACGGGGGATCGAACCGGCGATCCCTGGATTACCAGTTCAACATGTTTACCACTGGACTACATATCTGATCCGTCTGTCTTGCAAGAAGTACTTCATCAACAAGAAATACGTCCTCTACCAATAACAGTTGGAGAGTAGCTACGTGACCTACGCCGTCTGTTCGATTTCCTAAAAACACAGTATGATGCAATTTTATTGAAATACCGTAAAAGAGTTACAAACAAATACATGAGTGTGTCTGATAAGATGGGTCAACATATGATAACACCAATGCTGAGATATCGTAATGTATGCTATGAGGCGAAATAAACAATATTACACTGAAACAATTTTATGGAACATGTTTCAAAGAGGAACGGAGCAGTTTGTGTCCATATTGTGTTTACATCCAATTTGACGTTGTGACGTTCTACGGACCCATGTAGCTGTAAAACCAATGAAGATAAATGCTTGAACATATTAAAAACTAATGAAGACGAATGCCTTACAATATTAAATGCTAACGAAGATAAATGCTTGAAAATATTAAATGCTAATGAAGATGAATGCTTGAAAATATTAAATGCTAATGAAGATGAATGCTTGAACATATTAAATGCTAATGAAGATGAATGCTTGAAAATATTAAAAACTAATGAAGAGAAATGCTTGAAAATATTAAAAACTAATGAAGAGAAATCCTTGAAAATATTAAACACTAATGAAGATAAATGCTTTACAATATTAAATGCTAATGAAGAGAAATGCTTGAAAATATTAAAAACTAATGAAGAGAAATGCTTGAAAATATTAAAAACTAATGAAGATAAATGCTTGAAAATATTAAAAACTAATGAAGATAAATGCTTGAAAATATTAAAAACTAATGAAGAGAAATGCTTGAAAATATTAAAAACTAATGAAGATAAATGCTTGAAAATATTAAAAACTAATGAAGATAAATGCTTGAAAATATTAAAAACTAAAGAAGGTAAATGCTTGAAAATATTAAAAACTAATGAAGATAAATGCTTGAACATATTAAACACTAATGAAGATAAATGCTTGAAAATATTAAATGCTAATGAAGATAAATGCTTGAACATATTAAAAACTAATGAAGATAAATGCTTGAAAATATTAAAAACTAATGAATAGAAATGCTTGAAAATATTAAAAACTAATGAAGATAAATGCTTGAACATATTAAAAACTAATGAAGGTAAATGCTTGAACATATTAAAAACTAATGAAGATAAATGCTTGAACATATTAAAAACTAATGAAGACGAATGCCTTACAATATTAAATGCTAACGAAGATAAATGCTTGAAAATATTAAAAGCTAATGAAGATAAATGCTTGAAAATATTAAAAACTAATGAAGAGAAATGCTTGAAAATATTAAACACTAATGAAGATAAATGCTTTACAATATTAAATGCTAATGAAGAGAAATGCTTGAAAATATTAAAAACTAATGAAGAGAAATGCTTGAAAATATTAAAAACTAATGAAGATAAATGCTTGAAAATATTAAAAACTAATGAAGAGAAATGCTTGAAAATATTAAAATCTAATGAAGATAAATGCTTGAAAATATTAAAAACTAATGAAGGTAAATGCTTGAAAATATTAAAAGCTAATGAAGATGAATGCTTGAAAATATTAAACACTAATGAAGAGAAATGCTTGAAAATATTAAAAACTAATGAAGATGAATGCTTGAACATATTAAAAACTAATGAAGGTAAATGCTTGAAAATATTAAAAGCTAATGACGATAAATGCTTGAAAATATTAAAACCTAATGATGATAAATGCTTGAACATATTATAAACTAATGAAGATAAATGCTTGAAAATATAAAAGCTAATGAAGAGGAATGCTTGAAAATATTAAAAGCTAATGAAGATGAATGCTTGAAAATATTAAAAACTAATGAAGATGAATGCTTGAACATATTATAAACTAATGAAGATAAATGCTTGAACATATTAAAAACTAATGATGAGAAATGCTTGAAAATATTAAAAACTAATGAAGATAAATGCTTGAAAATATTAAAAACTAATGAAGAGAAATGCTTGAACATATTAAAAACTAATGAAGGTAAATGCTTGAAAATATTAAAAACTAATGAAGATAAATGCTTGAAAATATTAAAAACTAATGAAGATAAATGCTTGAACATATTAAAAACTAATGAAGATAAATGCTTGAACATATTAAAAACTAATGAAGGTAAATGCTTGAAAATATTAAAAGCTAATGAATATAAATGCTTGAAAATATTAAATGCTAATGAAGATGAATGCTTGAAAATATTAAATGCTAATGAAGATGAATGCTTGAACATATTAAATGCTAATGAAGATGAATGCTTGAACATATTAAAAACTAATGAAGGTAAATGCTTGAAAATATTAAAAGCTAATGAAGATAAATGCTTGAAAATATTAAAAACTAATGATGATAAATGCTTGAACATATTATAAACTAATGAAGATAAATGCTTGAAAATATAAAAGCTAATGAAGAGGAATGCTTGAAAATATTAAAAGCTAATGAAGATGAATGCTTGAAAATATTAAAAACTAATGAAGATGAATGCTTGAACATATTATAAACTAATGAAGATAAATGCTTGAACATATTAAAAACTAATGAAGATAAATGCTTGAAAATATTAAAAACTAATGAAGATGAATGCTTGAACATATTAAAAACTAATGAAGATGAATGCTTGAAAATATTAAAAACTAATGAAGATAAATGCTTGAAAATATAAAACTAATGAAGATAAATGCTTGAAAATATTAAAAACTAATGAAGATAAATGCTTGAAAATATTAAAAACTAATGAAGATAAATGCTTGAAAATATTAAAAACTAATGAAGATAAATGCTTGAAAATATTAAAAACTAATGAAGATAAATGCTTGAAAATATTAAAAACTAATGAAGATAAATGCTTGAAAATATTAAAAACTAATGAAGATAAATGCTTGAACATATTAAAAACTAATGAAGGTAAATGCTTGAAAATATTAAAAACTAATGAAGATAAATGCTTGAACATATTAAAAACTAATGAAGGTAAATGCTTGAAAATATTAAAAACTAATGAAGATAAATGCTTGAACATATTAAAAACTAATGAAGGTAAATGCTTGAAAATATTAAAAACTAATGAAGATAAATGCTTGAACATATTAAAAACTAATGAAGGTAAATGCTTGAAAATATTAAAAACTAATGAAGATAAATGCTTGAACATATTAAAAACTAATGAAGGTAAATGCTTGAAAATATTAAAAACTAATGAAGATAAATGCTTGAACATATTAAAAACTAATGAAGGTAAATGCTTGAAAATATTAAAAACTAATGAAGATAAATGCTTGAACATATTAAAAACTAATGAAGGTAAATGCTTGAAAATATTAAAAACTAATGAAGATAAATGCTTGAACATATTAAAAACTAATGAAGAGAAATGCTTGAAAATATTAAATGCTAATGAAGATAAATGCTTGAACATATTAAAAACTAATGAAGGTAAATGCTTGAAAATATTAAAAACTAATGAAGATAAATGCTTGAAAATATTAAAAACTAATGAAGATAAATGCTTGAACATATTAAAAACTAATGAAGATAAATGCTTGAACATATTAAAAACTAATGAAGGTAAATGCTTGAAAATATTAAAAGCTAATGAATATAAATGCTTGAAAATATTAAATGCTAATGAAGATGAATGCTTGAAAATATTAAATGCTAATGAAGATGAATGCTTGAACATATTAAATGCTAATGAAGATGAATGCTTGAAAATATTAAACACTAATGAAGAGAAATGCTTGAAAATATTAAAAACTAATGAAGATGAATGCTTGAAAATATTAAAAACTAATGATGATAAATGCTTGAACATATTATAAACTAATGAAGATAAATGCTTGAAAATATAAAAGCTAATGAAGAGGAATGCTTGAAAATATTAAAAGCTAATGAAGATGAATGCTTGAAAATATTAAAAACTAATGAAGATGAATGCTTGAACATATTATAAACTAATGAAGATAAATGCTTGAACATATTAAAAACTAATGAAGATAAATGCTTGAAAATATTAAACACTAATGAAGAGAAATGATTGAACATATTAAAAACTAATGAAGATGAATGCTTGAACATATTAAAAACTAATGAAGGTAAATGCTTGAAAATATTAAAAGCTAATGAAGATGAATGCTTGAAAATATTAAAAACTAATGAAGATGAATGCTTGAACATATTATAAACTAATGAAGATAAATGCTTGAACATATTAAAAACTAATGAAGATAAATGCTTGAAAATATTAAACACTAATGAAGAGAAATGATTGAACATATTAAAAACTAATGAAGATAAATGCTTGAACATATTAAAAACTAATGAAGGTAAATGCTTGAAAATATTAAAAGCTAATGAATATAAATGCTTGAAAATATTAAATGCTAATGAAGATGAATGCTTGAAAATATTAAATGCTAATGAAGATGAATGCTTGAACATATTAAAAACTAATGAAGATGAATGCTTGAACATATTAAAAACTGATGAAGATAAATGCTTGAAAATATTAAAAACTAATGAAGATAAATGCTTGAAAATATTAAAAACTAATGAAGATAAATGCTTGAACATATTAAAAACTAATGAAGGTAAATGCTTGAAAATATTAAAAACTAATGAAGATAAATGCTTGAACATATTAAAAACTAATGAAGGTAAATGCTTGAAAATATTATAAACTAATGAAGATAAATGCTTGAAAATATAAAAGCTAATGAAGAGGAATGCTTGAAAATATTAAAAGCTAATGAAGATGAATGCTTGAAAATATTAAAAACTAATGAAGATGAATGCTTGAACATATTATAAACTAATGAAGATAAATGCTTGAACATATTAAAAACTAATGAAGATAAATGCTTGAAAATATTAAAAACTAATGAAGATGAATGCTTGAACATATTAAAAACAAATGAAGATGAATGCTTGAAAATATTAAAAACTAATGATGATAAATGCTTGAACATATTATAAACTAATGAAGATAAATGCTTGAAAATATAAAAGCTAATGAAGAGGAATGCTTGAAAATATTAAAAGCTAATGAAGATGAATGCTTGAAAATATTAAAAACTAATGAAGATGAATGCTTGAACATATTATAAACTAATGAAGATAAATGCTTGA
>CM026391.1:89039388-89086200 GCA_014843695.1 Archivesica marissinica
CTACAATGTAAGCAGCACACCATACCTTGTACAATCAAACCGCACCCAATGCAAGCAGCCCACCATACCTTGTACAATCAAACCGAACCCAATGCAAGCAGCACACCATACCTTGCACAATCAAACCGCACCCAATGTAAGCAGCACACCATACCTTGTACAATCAAACCGCACCCAATAGAAGCAGCACACCACACCTTGCACAATCAAACCGCACCCAATGTAAGCAGCACACCATACCTTGCACAATCAAACCGCACCCAATGCAAGCAGCACATCATACCTTGCACAATCAAACCGCACCCTCTGCCAGCAGCACATCAACCCTTTCACAATGTAAGCCACCAAACCTTGCACAATGTAAGCCCATCAAACCCGTCCAATGAAGCCAACATAAAACAGAATCCACCAAACCTTGCTCAATGTGAACAACATTTCTCAATCCAATCAGCTGAACATAATCCACCAAACCGTATTGTAAACAACATATCCAATACGCTGAACATAATCCACCAAACCGTATTGTAAACGCCATGTCCATTGCGCTGAACATAATCCACCAACACGTATTGTAAACGCCATGTCCATTGCGCTGAACATAATCCACCAACACGTAGTGTAAACAACATATCCAGTGCGCGGAACATAATCCACCAACACGTATTGTAAACAACATATCCAATGCGCTGAACATAATCCACCAAACCGTATTGTAAACAACATATCCAATGCGCGGAACATAATCACCAAACCATATTGTAAACATGTCCAATGCGCTGAACATAATCCACCAAACCATATTGTAAACATGTCCAATGCGCTGAACATAATCCACCAAACCGTATTGTAAACAACATGTCCAATGCGCTGAACATAATCCACCAAACCGTATTGTAAACAACATATCCAATGCGCGGAACATAATCCACCAAACCGTATTGTAAACAGCATGTCCACTGTGTGGAACATAATCCACCAAACCGTATTGTAAACAGCATGTCCACTGTGTGGAACATAATCCACCAAACCGTATTGTAAACAGCATGTCCAATGCGCTGAACATAATCCACAAATTCATTGTAAACCACATGGCCAATGCGCTGAACATAATCCACCATATCGTATTGTAAACAACATATCCAATGAGCTGAACATAATCCACCAAACCGTATTGTAATCAACATGTATCTATCTTCTTGTAAGATCGAACTCCTCGCGGTGATGTAGACATGTTGCGCGTCAAAAAACCGCAACATATCCAATGCGCTGAACATAATCCACCAAACCGTATTGTAAACAACATACCAATGCGCTGAATATAATCCACCAAACCATATTGTAAACAACATGTCCAATCCGCTGAACATAATCCACCAAACCGTATTGTAAACAACATATCCATTGCGCTGAACATAATCCACCAAACCGTATTGTAAACAACATATCAAATGCGCTGAACATAATCCACCAAACCGTATTGTAATCAACATGTACCTATCTTCTTGTAAGGTCGAACTCCTGGCGGTGGTGTAGACATGTTGCGCGTCAAAAAACCGCAACATATCCAATGCGCTGAACATAATCCACCAAACCGTATTGGTTAACAACATATCCAATGCGCTGAACATAATCCACCAAACCATATTGTAAACAACATGTCCAATCCGCTGAACATAATCCACCAAACCGTATTATTAGCAACATATCCAATATGCGTAGCTACCTCACTAGCCGAATGGTTATGATTATTGACATCACTTGCCCCACACCGCTGTGTGTTCGAATTCCACTGGCTGGTACCGAATTCGTTAATGTGAGGAAGCCATACAGATGGATTGCGGAAGGTTGAGTATTTCTACCCGGGGTATTCATCCACCAACAACAGATGTAATATCACCAAACGACGTTAATCTAATCACAAAGGACAAAACACAAAACCAACCTACTGATCACATGATATCAAACAAATCTCGCCCAATGTAGCCAACAGATACAATCCTCCTATGTGTAACTGTATTAATGATACGTTGTTTTACATGCATAGTTACAAATAACATCATTAGCTACGAGCTGGTCGGTTTGTCAGTGATGCATCTGAACGTTACGGCCATATTTAACCCGCTGGTGAATTCGACAATGTTAAATAGTAAACCAATCATCTAGATTAACTATATTTAATGGTTTCTTTCAATGAAGTCGAAGGGTTAATTGTGATGCATAGATAGATGACTGAAAAAATAATACTAGCGAGCGTCGTTAATTGTGTTTATTAACTCTGAAATACGGACAATGATGACTGATGACTGAAATGGTACGGTTGTCACCAGATAGGACTAGTGGGTTTTCTCCGGGTACTCCGGTTTCCTCCCACACGAATAACCACATATACGCTTTCAGCCGCGCCAACGAGAGTGATTAATATAAGTTATTAGAACTTGCTTCGCAATAGTTGTAAAATAAATAAAGTTTAAAAAAATACTGACTATATTCGCACAACACTAATTCGTGTATTTTCAGACTCCGATTCAGCTACATCGAAGGACTGCATGACATCGTAGTACAGTCAAATATGTGTTATGTAAGCAGCAAGCCAATGGAATCACACAAAGTAGCTGCTTAGCGCAGGTATCTGCATAAATGAGGTCAACTGTATAATAAAACAAAAATAGTGGGAGATTGTGAAACTGGCTGCTTAATAGATGTGATCACTAACACAGTTTTAACTTATATACTAAGTTTTGTGTTTTACGTTTATTTACGTTTATTTACGTTTATTTATCGTCGCTACCGGTTGCCCATATGAGCGACGCCTCCTGAAGAGATTAGCCATTTTCGATTTTTGGAGGATAGTGCTATGATACAGACAGAGACACATTCCAGAGTCTCCTCTTGTTCTTTTAGTAGCGATAAATCGATTGTCGCTGGTATTGATAGAAGCAATAGAGTATGTAAATTATGCAATCAAAATGTAATTGAATCAGAATACCACTTGTGAAAAATACAAAGATATAAGGTTGAACTATTTGGGCTACATAGCATGGCCATCAATCATATACATGCATATACCGGAGAACAATCCTATGAGAGTGAACTAGGTAATGAAGCGAGATGCTATCCTGCTAGTTTGCAGAAGGTCGATGGTTCTACCCGCATGCCCAATCGTCCTGCTCGCAAGGGCACACGGTGTCTCCCTCCACAATAATAGCTAGAGATACGCCATATGACCCCATGATATCAAAAACACCAAGGGTATGATTGATACTAATGGCGAGGTATATTATTCAAATAAAAGGTACATATTAAACTGCTACATTATTTTTGGGTGTGTTTACATTTACTGTCTGTGTGTATTTTATGGTTATGGAGTGTATGTAAAATCAACATATATGACGGGTAATCCATATTTCCTTGATCTAGCGTAAAACAATGATCATATGACTTATAGACGAATAGTTTACAGACTGATGGGGAAGATAGCATACAACATGGACCATCATCATTCAATTAGAGAAATATCCATCGTGTCGAGAGACACTTCCATGCTACACCATACTCTAGAAATATTCAATGAAAATAAACCGTATACTATTTTATTTGCATCGCTATTGCATTTCCTTCGAGGAACGTATATGCCATGATTGTATCCATTTTCATATGACTTTCTTCCTTAATAGTCGAAGTTACGGGCATGCGCACTGGCAGTGATGGGCAGCGTTCCTCACAAGAAAAGGCGTGTCTTATAGATTACGCTGTTCGGTGGTTCTGTGTTCTGAAGTGTGATCTATTTACCCAGGTCCGGCACACGGCAAGTCGCAAATCTGGACTAAATGCATTTCGTCATTGAAAAGAATAATTAATGTAAATATAGGTTAATAGTTTCCATCGGGGTATGAACTACATCGTGCGTGTTTAACGGTGGCGTAGTGATATTCGGCCTCCACACACCAACCACGCCAGACGTAGTTCATACCCCGATGGAAGCTAGTAATCCGCGAGTCATTCCTTAAAATATGTACATATACGACGTTATTGTCATTTTCGGCTAATTTGAGCCGAACGTTATTATGGGTAGGGTGTGATATTGGATTGAACTAGACATGGGTGGTGTTGAATATGTGATATTACAACAGTATGTTTTGCCGAATTATGAATTACAAAATCACAACATTTCGATAATAAGCCTTCAACACCTATCCTGTTCTAAATTTAAAACAGATCTTTAAGACATACACGTCACGGACACGTTAAGGGTTACGGTAAAGTCCCAATGCATGGGCGACCTTTGATGCCTCAGTATATAATATGTTGTTGTTCCTAGTTCTGAATCTGTGATATATAAGTCAAACTCCGGTTATCTCGAAGTCGGACCAAAGTCCCGTGTCAGACACTATCATTTTACATATAACTGGATCTGTTTATATCGAATTTCGTTAAGTCAAACTTCGGTTATGTATTTTGTTCTGTCCGACGGATTTCGACATAGCAGATATAGACTGTACGTGCTTTATTAAACTGCCGGGTAATATTTATTATACCTTTATATTACATGTTCAACTATATTCCAAATTTCGATGTGAAATTCGAATGTTTCTTTTCTGGGACATTTCACCTTTATGTTATTGCATTAAGCTGTGTTTTGTTTTCTTTATTTTGGGGGGCTCAAAGTCCCAACAATAGTTCAGGCCATGTTTCTAATATGTTTGGCGAGGGAAAACCCTTAGTGCCCCTCGGAACAATGATTCAGAAACAGACGTTCACCCGGTTTCAACAACACATCTTCCGCAAGCTGGATAGCTTCCTCATAGGAAATAATTCGACACCCCCAGTGGGATTTGAATAACCCAACTGTCCGATCTGCCGACCACCGTACCACCTCGCATACCTCCCGTTCCGAGGATCGAACCCGGGTTGCATTAGTTTGAAGTTATATATGTTTAAACAAGCACTGTATATGTTACGATTATGTGACTGGCAGTATACATAATTTAAACAAACATCGTATATTAACATGTAAATCAAGAGACAATAATAAGATAACCCCATTAACTTCTACTGTTTATTTATGTACAGTCTACATCCGTTATGTCAAAGTCGGTTATGTCGAATTATCCGGTTGGATGTCGGGTCAAAGTCCCGTTTCAGACACTATCATTATACATATAACGGGCTCCGTAAATATTCGTTAATTTCGAATTTCGTTAAGTGGAATATATTAATGTTTATACATATGCGCTACAGTAAATGTAAGCTTACAATATATTATAGCACATACTAATCAAGTCCCTAATCATTCTAATCCTTGTTTCAAATGTAACACACTCACTTGTTACCGGTAAGTATTTGCATTGACATTATGCTGTGTGTCTTTAGACATATATTTAATTTATTTGGTGGTGTACATTTATTTCTTCTGGGTTGCATGTTATCAGTTATACAACTTTCTATACCGATACTTTGTCTCCTAGCCGTGAGCATTTGTATGCTGACATTAACGGATGTTCAATGAATTTCTTTAGTTGTGAGAACATGCAAGATGCTGGGTGCACATTTTGGCTTCAGATACATATACATTTAGAACCCTTTTCTTTATTACTGTATAACTAACATCACGACAGTTTGGAAATATGAAATGGTAATTGCATTAGAAAACACATAGGACTATGTACATATGTGTACGTGAAATAAACACATGTTCTGTTCTATTGGTATAACATTGGCATTTAAGTATGCACACAGTCTCATTAGCTGAAATTGTGCCCGCCTATTTATCAAGACAGCCTGTTGTTTGAGCTTAGGCATAAACTGTTCTGTTCATTAAAATGATAAACAGTTGATCTCAACACGTTCTGTAAACACGCATGAAATATTAGATAAAAAGTAGTCCGGTCAATATATATGGATGTAGGTAAACATACTACCAGGGAGCATTCGTACTATATTTCCGTATTGCGTTGCAGTACATCCAAGCAATATGTATACTATTTATTGACCTATTCAGTAGTATGCTATTGTTGAGCTGCTACATTCTCTCAGGCACGCAACCCACGAACGTCCCATATTTCCAAACCCAAACCCATTGCTGTTTAGCAAACACTAAGAAGCACGTACACTATAACAACTCTACAAGTTCTTTCACACAAGTCCCGCATTCTTCGCCATGCCGTAGAATACCCCACTCGTGTCTTGTAAGAGTGTTTTCGGAGAGTCAAACTCTTTAATCAATCCAGCATCCAGAACCAATACTCTGCAAGAAAATGGAAACGGTTTTAAATTACAGCATTATGTCAACTATTTGTGGAACTCTACCCCTTACTTTGTATAGTCTTATTTAGGTATTATGTATGTTCCATTGATGTCAAACCCGTTGTGGGGACCTAGACATGTTTTCCTACACAAACAATCGTTATATATTTAGACTTGCTCACATTCTGAGTATCATACAAACACAACGGTTGGGGTTATCAAGTAAAAAAGGACATCAGAAGAAAACATGTCGATCTTAATAAACTACTTAGAAGTACAGGACAGCTTAAGTTCAATAACTCTATTCGTCTGAAAACAGAAGAAATACCAGATGATATTACTAAAACAACAGTATTAAATGTAGATACAAATCATAATGCAATGAATTGCCAACGTTTAAATATAACACTACTATCAAATAGTGTGTGCATAGAAAGAGAGTGTGCGTTTTACGTTTATTTATCGTCGCTACCGGTTACCCATATGAGCGACGCCTCCTGAAGAGATTAGTCATTTTAGATGTTGGATGATAGTGCAATGATACAGACAGAGACCCATTCCAGAGTATCCTCTGGTTCCTTTACGTGCACGGTGTAAAGCACCGACACGATACCTCGGTTTAACGTCCCATCTGAAAGACTGTTTAATTTATTAGGGTCAGACGGGGGATCGAACCTGCGATCCCTGGATTACCAGTCCAGCGTGTTACCACTGTACTACAGATCCGCCTATATATAGCATGTACATGAAATATACACGAGAAAGAACATAAACCTTCATAAACTAATTCTAGCCAATTTGTTTTCTGGTAAGCTCAATTTTCACATTAACTCTCAATTATACGACGCCACTGTCTGGGAGAGTTTTCGAAATCCTTTTGATCACAACTTACAGACGCTCAATGAAATAATAAAATTTATCAAGGGCTCTCTTTATTCGACATAGTCGCCGACTGTCGACGCTATCACTTGACTAAGAACAATACAGCAGACAATAATGCCCAAACGATGATGGAAAATTACAAGGGGAGGTAATTATTTTCGAACTTCGCAATTTATTATTTGCTGGAAATTGTCAGTGTTTGCTGCAAATGAGGGCTCATTATTGAGAGTAATGATGTAATTACTGCGAGATATCTCCATATTTTAATCTATGATTGTTGATGCAGGGCAGTGATGGTAACGACAGTTCGAGTGCGGATTAGTATAATGATAGTGTGTCAATAAGCAATGTTTTTCTGGATTGACGTGCTCTTGTCATGTTGATTATTGCTGAATTTGCACCATTTCAACCCATATGTTGGTAGGCTTACATGAATATTGTACAGTAACAATTAGATATTTGAAGAGTTCTGTCAAAATAAGTTGATTAAATTTGGATAATATATATGTATATGTCATTTGCTTATGGAGGTTTGAATTTGTATATTTAAAAAATAATTATTTACCGGTCATAATCCATGATGGTATTCAGTCTATGAGCAACCGTGAGTACTGTACAATCCTTAAACTGGGTTCGGATAGTGTCTGAAATATAAATATCCTCGTCGGCATCATACTATGACAACATGTAATGTTGATGTATCTAGTTGTTTTCCCATTACACAATATTTATATCGATATTGCGTTTCCTTCAATGAAGGTATGTGCCTTAATTGTATTCATTTTCGTATTAGGTTTCTTACCCAATGGTATGCAGCTGGCATGAGCACTCGAAGTTACGGGCATGTCCGTCGCGAGAAAAGGCGTATCTTACAGTTTACGCTGTTCCATTGATACACTAAGATTCCGATTCACGCCACACGATAATTCGAAAATTTGAACTAAATACCTTTTAATTGGAAAATGTGATATATTTTTCTTGTCTCATAGAAAAGAATAATTAATGTAAATACATGTATAAGTAATGCATCGCGAGTTAATAGTTTCCATTGGACTATGAAATACATTGGGTGTGTTTAAAGTTAGCGTGGATGCCTTCGGCCTCCACACATTTAACAACACCCAATGTAATTCATACCCCGATGGAAACTATTAACCCCCGATTCTTTCCTTAAATAATGCAACCAAAGGTTTTTATGTACATGTATATACATGTCTATCCATCTCTCTATCTCTGAATACTACCAACTTCTCTTGTGAGTGTTACTGGCTGGTCAAATTCAACCGCTCTGCCGCGGAGGCACGGTATCATGAGTATCGCTTATACTCTGAATGCATTGGCAGGAACATTTTAAACTTTATTTATATTACGATTACGATGCAAGTTTTAACAACTTATATTGATCATTCTCGCTGGCGCGGATGAAAGCGTAAATGTGGTCATTCGTGTGGGAGGAAAACGGAGTACCGGGAGAAAACCCACATGTCCCATCTGGCGACCACTATGCCATCTCACATACTTCTCGGTCCGAGGATCGAACCCAGGTTGCATTGGTGAGAAGCGAGCACGCTAACTGCGCTAATCGGACAGCAGGAACATACAACTATGTAGTATTGTGAATGCATATTCTAAAATTCATTTCCACTCCCAAAGTCTGTCGAATTGGAGATTTAATTTCAATATTTGCGTCTATCTGGAACCTAATTCCAAACTGCCTCTTTCTCTCTCCCTCGTGGCTGTGGATTCCACCAGGAATGAGGTATCGAGAGTGATTAATATAAGTTGTAAGAACTGGTTTCGCAGCTAAAATAAATGTGTATAAACTATAAACTAAGCATAGTATGTAACTGTATGTTAAATATATTAAATATGGCCATTTGAGATGAACCAGTGAGATTAGATTGTCTATACCGTGAATAAGATCGTCAGTTTCCATATCAACGGCGGCTGTTGCCTCGTCTAGAATCAAAACTCTCGTCTTGTGTAACAATGTTCTTGCCAGACATATAAGCTGTCGCTGGCCCACGCTAAAATGAAACGTTAAAGCTGCATGGAATTGTACGAAACAGGTACAAACAACATACTTTATGACATGCTACGATGTCCGCATCGTGCACAAGATAGCATGAGTTCCACCTCCGTCATAACAACGGTCGTGTATCCTTAAACAAGACACTAACATCCATATTGTCTATGTGCTCTTCCCATTGGAATAATGTAGGTATCCAGATTGTCTATGCGCTCTTCCCATGGAATGAGGTAGGTATCCATATTGGCTATGCGCTCTTCACATGGAATGAAGTAGGTTATGGTTATAATATGTATTTAACATTGTGTTGATGCAGTTTATTAAAGAATACCATATAAGGACGCAATCCAACGCTTTCTCATTTCTCTCAAACATTCTGACCTAAGATGAGCCTTGGTACTAAGCTGCTACTGTGGTTAATCTGCATCGGTGGTTAGGTAGCACATTCATAAATATTCACAATGCATCATATAGTAGCATACTGTATTTCGCATTTGCATCAGACACACGCGTATATTCATCTCAGACCTCCGTTAATATTTACCTCAGACATACGTTAGTATTTACCTCAGACATCCGTTAGTATTTACCTCAAACATCCGTTGGTATTTACCTCAAACATCCGTTAGTATTTACCTCAAACATCAGTTGGTATTTACCTCAGACATCCGTTAGTATCCGTAAGTATTTACCTCAAACATCCGTTAGTATTTACGTCAAACATCCGTTAGTATTTACCTCAGACATCCGTTAGTATTTACCTCTGACATCCCTTAGTATTTACCTCAAACATTCGTTAGTATCCATTAGTATTTACCTCAGAAATCCGTTAGTATTTACCTCAGAAATCCGGCGTTAGTATTTACCTCAGGTTCTGACCACCTTCGCCACACTCGTAGTTTAAACCATTGTCCACCCCGTTAACAAAATCCTTTAGATGTGCGCATTCCAATGCATACCATATATTCTCGTCATTGTATCGACCAAACGGGTCAAGGTTACTTCTTAATGTACCAGAAAACAAGACAGGATCCTGATAACAAAAAAGGAGCTCATATAAAAATTATTTGAATATTTTACTATTCCGACTTAATAATAGTTACTAGAATGTATACTTGTGGAAGTCGTGATGGTGCAGTGGTAGCACGTTCGCTTCAGGTGCGAAAGGCCCAGAGTTCGAACCCCGTTGGAGCCGTTACGATTGTGTTCTTAGGCAAGGCATTTACATTCCAAGTTGGCTCTTCTCTCTCCCTAGTGTCGACGGAATACATCAGGAATGAGGTCTCGAGAGTGATTAGTATAAGTTGTAAGAACTTGTTTCGCAATCGAGCTATAATAAATTTGTATAATAAAATAGATTATCTACTTATTTTCTTAAGAGCATAATTAGTTAGATAACTGAAATTGCACTTAGAATTTCTTACTTGTGGTAGAATTGTCAATTTCGTCCTTAGATCATGTAGGCCTATCTTTGATATGTCCACACCGTCGATTAGTATAGAACCACCGGCAGATTCTATCAGTCGGAACAAAGAGAGAGTCAATGAAGATTTTCCTGCACCTGTCCTACCAACAACCCCCACCTGAAACAAACCATTTAAGGAATTCATAAGGAACTAGGAACTATAATAGTACATTCTAAGAAACATCACATTAATTTGCAGTGTTTATTTTCATACATTTTTGTTTTCCATTTTTAGGTGTACATGTTTGTAATAATACTAGAAATTTGCATGCATCGATTAACAACACAAAAATAATTCTGAGAAATTTCTCGAATAAGTGTATCATAGCTACAGCTCGTATCTTATGTTGCCAGGACTCTTGAGAAATATACAGTCAAACCTCTTAAGCAGCTTATACATGTTGGTTGCTTAATGGAGGTGACCACAAACGCATGTTTGACTGTATTACATATGTACAGCATAGCTACAGATCGTATTGTATTAATGAAAGACAACTTTACCTTTTCGCCATCTGCTATCGAGCAGTTTATGCCTCTTAGAACTAAATCTAAGCCTTCTCTATAAACTCCAAGTATTTGAATACAAATTGCAATGTATCACAGCACAATTATTAACTCATACCTCCGGGGATCTGGAATACTTTCAGGTGAAGATGCTAACCAGCTGGCTTGCAGAAGGTTGGTTGTTCTACAATTATTAACTTATACCTCCGGGGATCTGGAATACTTTCAGGTGAAGATGCTAACCAGCTGGCTTGCAGAAGGTTGGTTGTTCTACAATTATTAACTCATACCTCCGGGGATCTGGAATACTTTCAGGTGAAGATGCTAACCAGCTGTCTTGCAGAAGGTTGGTTGTTCTACAATTATTAACTCATACCTCCGGGGATCTGGAATACTTTCAGGTGAAGATGCTAACCAGCTGGCTTGCAGAAGGTTGGTTGTTCTACAATTATTAACTCATACCTCCGGGGATCTGGAATACTTTCAGGTGAAGATGCTAACCAGCTGTCTTGCAGAAGGTTGGTTGTTCTACAATTATTAACTCATACCTCCGGGGATCTGGAATACTTTCAGGTGAAGATGCTAACCAGCTGTCTTGCAGAAGGTTGGTTGTTCTACAATTATTAACTCATACCTCCGGGGATCTGGAATACTTTCAGGTGAAGATGCTAACCAGCTGTCTTGCAGAAGGTTGGTTGTTCTACAATTATTAACTCATACCTCCGGGGATCTGGAATACTTTCAGGTGAAGAAGCTAACCAGCTGTCTTGCAGAAGGTTGGTTGTTCTACAATTATTAACTCATACCTCCGGGGATCTGGAATACTTTCAGGTGAAGATGCTAACCAGCTGGCTTGCAGAAGGTTGGTTGTTCTACAATTATTAACTCATACCTCCGGGGATCTGGAATACTTTCAGGTGAAGATGCTAACCAGCTGTCTTGCAGAAGGTTGGTTGTTCTACCCAGGTGTCTGTCCGTGCATGAAACATTGCTGGGAGGGGCACCCGGGGTCTCCACCCACCATTTATAGCTGGAGAAAGTCGCCATGTGATATAAGCCTTTGGTGTGACTTTCAACCCCACAAACAAATAACTCCAATGCCCGTCCCTGAACAGGAAATATTGGCCCGACAGACAGGCAGACATAACTCACATTCTTAGCAACAGTTCAACACGGTGCAGTCAACTTTACAGAACTATATAATTTCAGTTTGTAGAATAATCAGAAATCACTTCATTTGACTAATTATTGTATTTCTCACACTGCACTCAACAACATTCTTAACCGGTCAGTTGATGTTATACACAGACGGATCTGTAGCCCAGTGGTAAAACGCTGGACTGGTAATCCAGGGATCGCAGGTTCGATCCCCCGTCTGACCTAATAAAATTAACAGTATTTCAGATGGGACGTTAAACCGAGGTCTCGTGTCGGTGCTTTACACCGTGCACGTAACTGAACCAGAGGATACTCTGGAATGGGTCTCTGTCTGTATCATTGCACTATCCTCCAACATCTAAAATGACTAAACTCTTCAGGAGGCGTCGCTCATATGGGCAACCGGTAGCGACGATAAATAAACGTAATCACACAAAGTGCTCGTTTAATAGCAAAATTTGCTTCGTTTCATAACATATAGTACAATCTACATCCGTTATGTCGAATTCATCGGACCGATCAAAATACTTCAACATAACCGAAGTTTGACTTAACGAAATTCGATATGAACGGAGCCAGTTATATGTACAATGATAATGTCTGAAACGGGACTTTGATCCGACTTCGAGATAACCGGAGTATTCGACATAACCGACTTTATGGACTCACCACTCATATCCTATATTCTATATTTGTTCAGATCATATGCTTATCGAACGTAAATGATTTGCAATACAGACGTATTCTATATATACCTCTGATGGTAGTACTGTATATTCTGTCACCCTCTCGGCCGATACTACATTCATCTCCATCTCGCTGATTGCAAACACGGCCAAGTTTAACGTCATTGTGATCTAATCAAATACAGTCACATATAATCAAATACATTGAATTATCCATCAAAATGTCACATGTCATGTACTTTTTCATTAATAATTTAAAATATTCAGCAATTAAACTCAATAACAAGCAGTACAACATTAAATAGTATGTAATCTAAATTGTCAAAGTATCATACACATTCTCTGACAAGTTTGTAAAAATCAATTTAACATCTGAATTTACTGGTGTGAATCTATCCTTGTTCGATATACAAATTCTTAGTTCAACGTAAATATTTCTCAATTTATATGTAATATATTTTCATGTTTAAAGTTCCAGCGTACATAGTATTATTAAATTTTAAATGTTAACTATTAAGTCCACTGCTGAAATACACTACTATTAATATTTGATCAAGGATCATTTGTGACCTACTTCATATGTTATATTGTTTGTTTGTATTTGATGAAATAAAAACTTCTTCTTATGGCCAAAACATGTGTTAACATAAATTAATTATTAATAATCAAAAACATTATAGTACAAAACAGAAGAAACATATGTCTTGATACAGCACATATGTTACTAATTTAGTACCTGGACAGCGTATGTGATTGACAGGGCAATCTGTGCACCGTTTAATTCATCGGATACAAGTCCAAGTACGGTGGCTAATAGGGCAATTATACTTCCAAGTAATTCTAGCCGGATTCCAATCCATCTACAGAATAAGCATCACATTTTATTCAGCATCGTATAAATAGTTGTACAATATTTACACTCATATTATAGGTGTTAAACTTATATCCACATCGGCTGTCATTGAGATATCCATGGCCAAGCGGTCGGTTAATAAGGGTGTTGAATCACTTGCTATCACGGTTTTGTACACATAAATATGTTATTTACAATACTTTCACTTATAATGTATCTGTTACACTAAAGTCTTATATCCACATCGGCTGTCATTGAGATATCCATGGCCAAGCGGTCGGTTAATAAGGGTGTTGAATCACTTGCTATCACGGATTTGTACACATAAATATGTTATTTACAATACTTTCACTTATAATGTATCTGTTACACTAAAGTCTTATATCCACATCGGCTGTCATTAAAATATCCATGGCCAAGTTGTAAATGAGGGTGTTGAATCACTTGTAGATCACGTACGATTTATTATTCGAGTCTCACCATGTGTGTCGAATGATTGCATGTGAAGAATGAGCAATATGCATATTATGTAGAGCTTTTAATAGTGTCAAGTATTCATCTTCATTAGTTTTTAATATTTTCAAGCATTTACCTTCATTAGTTTTTAATATGTTCAAGCATTAATTTTACCTTCATTAGTTTTTAATATGTTCAAGCATTAATTTTACCTTCATTAGCTTTTAATATTTTCAAGCATTTATCTTCAATAGTTTTTAATATTTTCAAGCATTTACCTTCATTAGTTTTTAATATGTTCAAGCATTTATCTTCATTAGTTTTTAATATTTTCAAGCATTTACGTTCATTAGCTTTTAATATTTTCAAACATTTACGTTCATTAGCTTTTAATATTTTCAAGCATTTACGTTCATTAGCTTTTAATATTTTCAAGCATTTACGTTCATTAGCTTTTAATATTTTCAAGCATTTACGTTCATTAGCTTTTAATATTTTCAAGCATTTACGTTCATTAGCTTTTAATATTTTCAAGCATTTACGTTCATTAGCTTTTAATATTTTCAAGCATTTACGTTCATTAGCTTTTAATATTTTCAAGCATTTACGTTCATTAGCTTTTAATATTTTCAAGCATTTACGTTCATTATTTTTTAATATGTTCAAGCATTCATCTTCATTAGTTTTTAATATTTTCAAGCATTTATCTTCATTAGTTTTTAATATGTTCAAGCATTTATCTTCATTAGTTTATAATATGTTCAAGCATTCATCTTCATTAGTTTTTAATATTTTCAAGCATTCATCTTCATTAGCTTTTAATATTTTCAAGCATTCCTCTTCATTAGCTTTTATATTTTCAAGCATTTATCTTCATTAGTTTATAATATTTTCAAGCATTTACCTTCATTAGTTTTTAATATGTTCAAGCATTTATCTTCATTAGTTTTTAATATTTTCAAGCATTTACCTTCATTAGTTTTTAATATGTTCAAGCATTTATCTTCATTAGTTTTTAATATTTTCAAGCATTTATCTTCATTAGTTTTTAATATTTTCAAGCATTTATCTTCATCAGTTTTTAATATGTTCAAGCATTCATCTTCATTAGTTTTTAATATGTTCAAGCATTCATCTTCATTAGCATTTAATATTTTCAAGCATTCATCTTCATTAGCATTTAATATTTTCAAGCATTTATATTCATTAGCTTTTAATATTTTCAAGCATTTATCTTCATTAGTTTTTAATATGTTCAAGCATTTATCTTCATTAGTTTTTAATATTTTCAAGCATTTATCTTCATTAGCTTTTAATATTTTCAAGCATTTACCTTCATTAGTTTTTAATATGTTCAAGCATTTATCTTCATTAGTTTTTAATATGTTCAAGCATTTCTCTTCATTAGTGTTTAATATTTTCAAGCATTTATCTTCATTAGTTTTTAATATGTTCAAGCATTTATCTTCATTAGTTTATAATATGTTCAAGCATTCATCTTCATTAGTTTTTAATATTTTCAAGCATTCATCTTCATTAGCTTTTAATATTTTCAAGCATTCCTCTTCATTAGCTTTTATATTTTCAAGCATTTATCTTCATTAGTTTATAATATGTTCAAGCATTTATCATCATTAGTTTTTAATATTTTCAAGCATTCATCTTCATTAGTTTTTAATATTTTCAAGCATTTCTCTTCATTAGTGTTTAATATTTTCAAGCATTCATCTTCATTAGCATTTAATATGTTCAAGCATTCATCTTCATTAGCATTTAATATTTTCAAGCATTCATCTTCATTAGCATTTAATATTTTCAAGCATTTATATTCATTAGCTTTTAATATTTTCAAGCATTTACCTTCATTAGTTTTTAATATGTTCAAGCATTTATCTTCATTAGTTTTTAATATGTTCAAGCATTTATCTTCATTAGTTTTTAATATTTTCAAGCATTTATCTTCATTAGTTTTTAATATTTTCAAGCATTTACCTTCATTAGTTTTTAATATGTTCAAGCATTTATCTTCATTAGCATTTAATATTTTCAAGCATTTCTCTTCATTAGTTTTTAATATGTTCAAGCATTTATCTTCATTAGTTTTTAATATTTTCAAGCATTTACCTTCATTAGTTTTTAATATGTTCAAGCATTTATCTTCATTAGTTTTTAATATTTTCAAGCATTTACCTTCATTAGTTTTTAATATGTTCAAGCATTTATCTTCATTAGTTTTTAATATTTTCAAGCATTTACCTTCATTAGTTTTTAATATGTTCAAGCATTTATCTTCATTAGTTTTTAATATTTTCAAGCATTTACCTTCATTAGTTTTTAATATGTTCAAGCATTTATCTTCATTAGTTTTTAATATTTTCAAGCATTTACCTTCATTAGTTTTTAATATGTTCAAGCATTTATCTTCATTAGTTTTTAATATTTTCAAGCATTTACCTTCATTAGTTTTTAATATGTTCAAGCATTTATCTTCATTAGTTTTTAATATTTTCAAGCATTTATCTTCATTAGTTTTTAATATTTTCAAGCATTTATCTTCATTAGTTTTTAATATTTTCAAGCATTTACCTTCATTAGTTTTAATATGTTCAAGCATTTATCTTCATTAGTTTTTAATATTTTCAAGCATTTATCTTCATTAGTTTTTAATATTTTCAAGCATTTACCTTCATTAGTTTTTAATATGTTCAAGCATTTATCTTCATTAGTTTTTAATATTTTCAAGCATTTACCTTCATTAGTTTTTAATATGTTCAAGCATTTATCTTCATTAGTTTTTAATATGTTCAAGCATTTATCTTCATTAGCTTTTAATATTTTCAAGCATTTACCTTCATTAGTTTTTAATATTTTCAAGCATTTCTCTTCATTAGTGTTTAATATTTTCAAGCATTTCTCTTCATTAGTGTTTAATATTTTCAAGCATTTATCTTCATTAGCATTTAATATTTTAAAGCATTTATCTTCATTAGCATTTAATATTGTAAAGCATTCGTCTTCATTAGTTTTTAATATGTTCAATCATTTCTCTTCATTAGTGTTTAATATTTTCAAGCATTTATCTTCATTAGTTTTTAATATGTTCAAGCATTCATCTTCATTAGTTTTTAATATGTTCAAGCATTTATCTTCATTAGTTTATAATATGTTCAAGCATTCATCTTCATTAGTTTTTAATATTTTCAAGCATTCATCTTCATTAGCTTTTAATATTTTCAAGCATTCCTCTTCATTAGCTTTTATATTTTCAAGCATTTATCTTCATTAGTTTATAATATGTTCAAGCATTTATCATCATTAGTTTTTAATATTTTCAAGCATTTATCTTCATTAGCTTTTAATATTTTCAAGCATTTACCTTCATTAGTTTTTAATATGTTCAAGCATTCATCTTCATTAGCATTTAATATGTTCAAGCATTCATCTTCATTAGCATTTAATATTTTCAAGCATTCATCTTCATTAGCATTTAATATTTTCAAGCATTTATATTCATTAGCTTTTAATATTTTCAAGCATTTACCTTCATTAGTTTTTAATATGTTCAAGCATTTATCTTCATTAGTTTTTAATATGTTCAAGCATTTATCTTCATTAGTTTTTAATATTTTCAAGCATTTATCTTCATTAGTTTTTAATATTTTCAAGCATTTACCTTCATTAGTTTTTAATATGTTCAAGCATTTCTCTTCATTAGTTTTTAATATTTTCAAGCATTTATCTTCATTAGTTTTTAATATTTTCAAGCATTTCTCATCATTAGTTTTTAATATGTTCAAGCATTTATCTTCATTAGTTTATAATATGTTCAAGCATTCATCTTCATTAGTTTTTAATATTTTCAAGCATTCATCTTCATTAGCTTTTAATATTTTCAAGCATTCCTCTTCATTAGCTTTTATATTTTCAAGCATTTATCTTCATTAGTTTATAATATGTTCAAGCATTTATCATCATTAGGTTTTAATATTTTCAAGCATTTATCGTCATTAGCTTTTAATATTTTCAAGCATTTACCTTCATTAGTTTTTAATATGTTCAAGCATTCATCTTCATTAGTTTTTAATATTTTCAAGCATTTCTCTTCATTAGTGTTTAATATTTTCAAGCATTCATCTTCATTAGCTTTTAATATTTTCAAGCATTTACCTTCATTAGTTTTTAATATTTTCAAGCATTTATCTTCATTAGATTTTAATATTTTCAAGCATTTCTCTTCATTAGTTTTTAATATTTTCAAGCATTTATCTTCATTAGTTTTTAATATTTTCAAGCATTTCTCTTCATTAGTTTTTAATATTTTCAAGCATTTCTCTTCATTAGCATTTAATATTGTAAAGCATTTATCTTCATTAGTGTTTAATATTTTCAAGCATTTCTCTTCATTAGTTTTTAATATTTTCAAGCATTTATCTTCATTAGCTTTTAATATTTTCAAGCATTTATCTTCGTTAGCATTTAATATTGTAAGGCATTCGTCTTCATTAGTTTTTAATATGTTCAAGCATTTATCTTCATTAGTTTTTAATATGTTCAAGCATTTATCTTCATTAGTTTTTAATATTTTCAAGCATTTCTATTCATTAGTTTTTAATATTTTCAAGCATTTATCTTCATTAGTTTTTAATATGTTCAAGCATTTATCTTCATTAGCATTTAATATTTTCAAGCATTTATCTTCATTAGTGTTTAATATGTTCAAGCATTTATCTTCATTAGTTTTTAATATTTTCAAGCATTTACCTTCTTTAGTTTTTAATATTTTCAAGCATTTATCTTCATTAGTTTTTAATATTTTCAAGCATTTATCTTCATTAGTTTTTAATATTTTCAAGCATTTCTCTTCATTAGTTTTTAATATTTTCAAGCATTTATCTTCATTAGTTTTTAATATTTTCAAGCATTTATCTTCATTAGTTTTTAATATTTTCAAGCATTTCTCTTCATTAGTTTTTAATATTTTCAAGCATTTCTCTTCATTAGCATTTAATATTGTAAAGCATTTATCTTCATTAGTGTTTAATATTTTCAAGGATTTCTCTTCATTAGTTTTTAATATTTTCAAGCATTTCTCTTCATTAGTTTTTAATATTTTCAAGCATTCATCTTCATTAGCATTTAATATGTTCAAGCATTCATCTTCATTAGCATTTAATATTTTCAAGCATTCATCTTCATTAGCATTTAATATTTTCAAGCATTTATCTTCGTTAGCATTTAATATTGTAAGGCATTCGTCTTCATTAGTTTTTAATATGTTCAAGCATTTATCTTCATTGGTTTTACAGCTACATGGGTCCGTAGAACGTCACAACGTCAAATTGGATGTAAACACAATATGGACACAAACTGCTCCGTTCCTCTTTGAAACATGTTCCATAAAATTGTTTCAGTGTAATATTGTTTATTTCGCCTCATAGCATACATTACGATATCTCAGCATTGGTGTTATCATATGTTGACCCATCTTATCAGACACACTCATGTATTTGTTTGTAACTCTTTTACGGTATTTCAATAAAATTGCATCATACTGTGTTTTTAGGAAATCGAACAGACGGCGTAGGTCACGTAGCTACTCTCCAACTGTTATTGGTAGAGGACGTATTTCTTGTTGATGAAGTACTTCTTGCAAGACAGACGGATCAGATATGTAGTCCAGTGGTAAACATGTTGAACTGGTAATCCAGGGATCGCCGGTTCGATCCCCCGTCTGACCCTAATACTATTAACATTCTTTCAGATGGGACTTTCAACCAATGTCTCGTGTCGGTGCCTTACACCGTGCACGTAAAAGAACCAGAGGAGACTCTGGAATAGGTACCTGTCTGTATCATTGCACTATCCACCAAACATCTAAAATGACTAGTCTCTTCAGGAGGCGTCGCTCATATGGACAACCGATAGTGATGATGAACACACGTAAAGCAAATATAATTAGCATGTATGTACTTGTATTGTTTCGGCCTCCACACACTTTAATCACGCCCAATGTAGTTTATATCCCGATGGAAACTATTAAACCGCTATTCATTCCATAAATGGAATATTTATATTCAGAGTATACAAATCATTTTGTAAATTTCTGTTCACGGCAATTTTATTCAGATTGAAAACTGCGTTTAAGGGATTTGATCTAATTAGGTCACTCTCTATGAATACATATATATATACAAATATTTATTCTTAGATGATGCCACAGACGCAATCAGCATGACTTTCCCTACGCACTATTTATTACCTTGCTCCAGTATTTGCGGCATAGTAGAATTTAATGTTTTCATCCACCCTTTGTCTGGATTCCTGCACGAACCTATCTGTGCATCGGTATGCTCGGATCACCGCTGCACCAGTTATGGTCTCACTGGTAAGAAAACAAATGATAACATTGTACAGTGTACAATTTACTTTTATCATACCTTACTACCGGAGAAAATACACCTGTACCATCTGGCGACCACCGTACCTTTACACATACTTCCTGGTCAGAGGATCGAACTCGGGTTGCATTGATGAGACGCGAGCGTGCTAACCACTGCGATAATGGATTACCATGTCGACTCACTATGATGCCTTGCGGAGTGTACGCTGTGCAATTCCGTTATAAATATATCTGCGGTGGGTTTACCATTTTTAAATATCTTACGGTCTTCAAACAATTATCCTTCACACTAGATTCTTACATTACAGTGCCCAATATTCGAACGAAAGCTCAACGATGTCGCCGGTGCATGCAGAAGTCGTATTTCGGAACATAATAATTAGCATTGCCAATGAAAAGGTTATGAAGAAATAAAGTGCGAAAAAAACCCACGGCCGGCCCTATAAGCGGTTAAGACATGTTTTTCGGGGCATGCTTAGCCCACCACAGCGGTTAACCAGTACTAAGCAATGTGTGTTAGGTGCCTTGCTCAATGACATTACATACGAGGCCTGACCGAGTATCAAACCGGGAACCGTTTGATTCCAAATTAGACGCTCTACCACGGACACCACACAACCCTGGACAGTTCTCCTAGCCAAGTAGTATCAATGTATGAGTGCGATAGACACTATATTGATGGACAACAGATGGAAGGGCAACATAAGGCTGGATGACATCGTGATTGGATGCGATATACACTATGTTGATGAACTAAAGGTGGAAGGGCAGCATTGGTTGGGTCAATGTGTTTACATAAGAGCCATCTAATATACAAGAGCATACAATAACAGAGCTATACACACCTGAAATGGTTATATATAGGTGAACGATTAACGGATTCAGTACGCCGCATCTGCCTTGCTGTCGGTAAGTAGAATTTCTGAAACATTAGCAATGATTATATTTAAAGTCGCTACCGGTTGCCCTATATCAGCGACGGGCCGTTTACCTAACAACACCTTTCCAGCGGTTAACCAGTACTTGGTACACCAACCTCCGTGAGACACTTCCAACATGTTCCTATAAAGATACACTGTCACAATCAGCGTTGATAGGTTACAGTCGTATACAAGTCAGCTACCTTAACCACTAGACCACGGAGGAGGATTATCATTTAGAGAAGATGCTGTCATTAGTTTAGCATCCGCGGCCTAATGGACTGTGTGACAATTTGAATGAAGTCACCGTTTTCAAAGCACTTGTCCCCCACTGCTATATGTTCAAATCCCACTGGGGTGTAAATATTAGTTCATGTTGGGAAGCTATCTAGCTGGCATGCGGAATGTCGATGGTTCCACTTAGAAGCCCATTCAGTTTGAAAAAGTAACCGGAGATGAACCCAGGTATTCATTCACTAATAACAGATGGTGGATTGCTATATGACATAAGATACTATATTCTGGAGCATAGCAGCATTAGGATGACATATTAAGAAACGTTTCGTATAGAGATTTTGTCTGGTTAACCTTTGTATTAATATATTCTACTATGCGTTCTATATTATTTATATGTTCTATCACGATGGCTCGGGGTCGAGGATTCCCAGCAATGTTTTTGTCTTTTGGGATATCGGAACATTATTGTGAGGTCTGGTTAACCTTTGTATTAATATAACATTATTCTACTACACGTTCTATATTATTTATATGTTCTATCACCATGGCTCGGGGTCGATGTTACCCGGCAATGGGTTTGTCTTTGATGTGAGCTGCGACCCTGATTCTGAGCTCTTATGGTACTAAGGTGTTTCTTGTCACGCCAACGTCATAGCGGAATTCACGTTATGCTTTTGAAATTGTTCATTTATATATTTGAGAACACCATCATTGTGAAATATGAATATAATACGGTATTATTAATTTACATTGTGTGCGTTGATTTGATGTTTACTTTATTCTAGTCCGTAAATGGTTATGGAAGTCGTGATAGCGCAGTGAATCTGCGTTCGCTTCAGGTGCGAAAGACCCGGAGTTCGAGCCCCGCTGGAGCCGTTTCGATTGTACCCTTATACAGCAAGACGTTTAATGTCCACGTTGCTTCTTCTCTCTCCCTCGTGGCCATGGATTCCATCAGGAATGAGGTATCGAGAGTGATTAATGTAATAAGTTGTAAGAACTTGTTTCGCAATCGAGCTAACATAAATTTGTATAACTAAATGGTTGGAGATATGCTATTTCTCAGTAATTCCTCTAATATAATATGAAACATAAACCATTTTCTACCAATGAAGATGTATCGTGTTCGTATGAAATGCAAAATAATACGTATAGCACGTATACCAGGTACATGTCCATATGAAACGTAATCTAATATTTACTACATACAGTCTACATCCGTTATATCAAAGTCGGTTATGTCGAATTATCCGGTTATCTCGAAGTCGGATCAAAGTCCCGTTTCAGACACTATCATTATACATATTACTTGATCTGTTTATATCGAATATCGTCAATATATAGTCAAACTTAGGCTATGTCGAAGTATTTTGTTCGGTTCGACGGAATTCGACATATCAGATGTAGACTGTATAATACAAATTATTAAGCACAACACAAAAGTGGCATGTGACTATATAAAAGAGTATGTCGAAATATGAAATATAAATTACCACACAAAAAAAGTAGATAATAACGATAGGTATATGGCTGCTATAAATATTGGTGTAGTGATGCCGACAACTACGACAACGGCTATTGTTGAAAATACCATAATGCTCCATATTCGGAAACTCTCGGGCAGTTTATTGTCCATGATATCTACATCGCTCGAAAATCTTAAACAGATTAATAGAACATATCTTTCATTTCATGTGGCATTGTCAAGAACATGTCAGTGTATGCTTGAATTACACATGGCTGACTGAAATACTACTTTAGAATGTCAATGTGTAAAATATAATTCGATTACTCCAACAATTTAAGAACAATGGACGCAATATTTTCTGAGAACACACTAACGTACGAATTGGCAAAATGTAAACAATACTTTCTGAGAACACACTAACTTGCGAATTGCCAAAGTTTAAACAATAATGTCCTAGAACACACTGACGTGCACACCTGCAAAGTAGAAATAATTCTTTCGGAGAACACACTAACGTGCAAATGGACAAACATGGAACCCATAATGTCGGAGAATATACTAACGTGCAAATTGACAAAAATGGAAACAATACTTTCGTAGAACACACTAATGTGCAACTTGACAAAATGGAAACAATACTTTTCTGAGAACACACTAACGTGCAAATTGACAAATGTAAACAATACTGTCGGAGAACACACTAATGTGCAAATTGGCAAAATGTAAACAATACTTTCTGAGAGCACACTAACGTGCAAATTGACAGAATGTAAACAATACTTTCTGAGAACACATTGACGTGCAAATGCACAAAAATGGAAACCATAATTTCGGAGAATATACTAATGTGCAAATTGACAAAATGGAAACAGTACATTCTGAGAACACACTAACGTACAAATTGACAGCATGTAAACAGTACATTCTGCGAACACACTAACGTACAAATTGACAGCATGTAAACAGTACTTTCGGAGAACACACTAACGTGCAAATTGACAGCATGTAAACAATACTTTCGGAGAACACACTAACGTGCAAATTGACAGCATGTAATCAGTACTTTCGGAGAACACACTAACATGCAAATTGACCAAATGTAAACAATACTTTCGGAGAACACACTAACGTGCACATTGACAACATGTAAACAGTACTATCGGAGAACACACTAACATGCAAATTGACAGAATGTAAAGTGTACAATCGGAACAACACACTAATGTGCACATTGACAGAATATAAACAGTACTATCGGAGAACACACTAACATGCACATTGACCAAATGTAAACAATACTTTCGGAGAACACACTAACGTGCAAATTGACAGCATGTAAACAGTACTTTCGGAGAACACACTAACTTGCAAATTGACAGAATGTAAACGGTACTTTCGGAGAACACGCTAACGTGCAATATTGACAAAATGTAAACGGTACTTTCGGAGAACACGCTAACGTGCAAATTGACAAAATGTAAACAATAATTTCGGAGAACAGACTAATTCAATAAATGACGGTAACATACCACTCGACATGAAATACATACCTATTCATCATACGGCCTATTGGCGTCGTGTCGAAGAATGACATAGGTGACCGCAGAATACTCGTCAACATAGAGTTATGCAAACTATCGGACGCCCTCACAATACGCGTCAAAGCCATGTAGAACGATATATAAACAAATATTCCTGAAATTACATCGTTTACATGGCTTAATCATTTCCAATTATCACACGTTTTGATTCCAAACCACACTTTGCACATTTCAATATATAGGATACATTTCATGTGTTTACCATATGCCACATTGTTTAAGATAACACTAAATTTAAATTTAAAACTAGATCTGCTAAATTACGTGTTAAGCAGACATGTTTCGATCAGTTTTGTTAATACATGGTTATGTCTTGATTGTTATAGTAAATTGTCACAGTGATTAATAATGAGTTAACTGATTGTGCAATTGCAACAACTCCGACTTAGTTACGTGCTATATAGATAAGGTTGCTTAGTAACGAGGACGAATGGATCAGTGGACAGTTTAATGAACCTAGTCCTGATTTCTAAAATCTTAGTTTTGCTGGTAACATGTATCAACCCTTTCCCTCATAGAAGCACCTCTTGACGCCCTTACCAATACGATATACATTGACAATGTAGTCGCCAAACCAATGTTCACATTAATATAGGCCAGAATCTCATGTAGTCCCTGTAATACCTATGTAGGTGGTGTAGATATGGCGACTATTTATCCACTGCATGATAGCTAAATGGCTGTCATTTGTATGGAGATATAATAGTATATTAACCTAAATCTCTATGTAGTCCCAGTAATATATATGGAGGTGCGATAGATATGGCGACTACATATCCACTGCCTGATAGCTAAATGGCTGTTGTTTTCATAGATATATTATAGTATATTAACATAACTCTCTATTAAGGAAATGGTTAAGTTACAGTGTAACTGAGTATTTGTACTACAGATACGGAGCATGTGCTATACCTTGCAGAACACCCATTTCGAGATACAGTAGTAGATAGTAGTTTATACCTTGCAGAACAGCCATTCCGAGATACATTAGTAGATAGTAGTTTATACCTTGCAGAACACCCATTCCGAGATACATTAGTAGATAGTAGTTTATACCTTGCAGAACACCCATTGCGAGATACAGTAGTAGATAGTAGTTTATACCTTGCAGAACACCCATTCCGAGATACATTAGTAGATAGTAGTTTATACCTTGCAGAACACCCATTCCGAGATACATTAGTAGATAGTAGTTTATACCTTGCAGAACACCCATTCCGAGATACATTAGTAGATAGTAGTTTATACCTTGCAGAACACCCATTCCGAGATACATTAGTAGATAGTAGTTTATACCTTGCAGAACACCCATTCCGAGATACATTAGTAATAGTAGTTTATACCTTGCAGAACACCCATTCCGAGATACATTAGTAGATAGTAGTTTATACCTTGCAGAACATCCATTCCGAGATACATTAGTAGATAGTAGTTTATACCTTGCAGAACACCCATTCCGAGATACATTAGTAGATAGTAGTTATACCTTGCAGAACACCCATTCCGAGATACATTAGTAGATAGCAGTTTATACCTTGCAGAACACCCATTCCGAGATACATTAGTAGATAGTAGTTTTACCTTGCAGAACACCCATTCCGAGATACATTAGTAGATAGTAGTTTATACCTTGCAGAACACCCATTCCGAGATACATTAGTAATAGAGTTTTACCTTGCAGAACACCCATTCCGAGATACATTAGTAGATAGAGTTTCCTTGAGAACACCATTCAGATAATTAGTATAGAGTTTTACCTTGCAGAACACCATTCCGAGATAATTAGATAGTAGTTTTACCTTGCAGAACACCATTCGAGATAATTAGATAGTAGTTTTACCTTGCAGAACACCCATTCCGAGATACATTAGTAGATAGTAGTTTATACCTTGCAGAACACCCATTCCGAGATAATTAGTAGATAGTAGTTTTACCTTGCAGAACACCCATTCCGAGATACATTAGTAATAGTAGTTTATACCTTGCAGAACACCCATTCCGAGATACATTAGTAGATAGTAGTTATACCTTGCAGAACACCCATTCCGAGATAATTAGTAGATAGAGTTTTACCTTGCAGAACACCCATTCCGAGATACATTAGTATATAGTAGTTTATACCTTGCAGAACACCCATTGCGAGATACATTAGGATATAGCAGTTTATACCTTGCAGAACACCCATTGCGAGATACATTAGTAGATAGTAGTTTATACCTTGCAGAACACCCATTCCGAGATACATTAGTAGATAGTAGTTTATACCTTGCAGAACACCCATTCCGAGATACATTAGTAGATAGTAGTTTATACCTTGCAGAACACCCATTCCAAGATACATTAGGAGATAGTATTTATACCTGCAGAACCCCATTGAGATAATTAGTTAGAGTTTACCTTGCAGAACCCATCCGAGATACATTAGAGATAGTAGTTTATACCTTGGTTGGTTTGTGGTTTTTTGCAGAACCCATTCGAGATACATTAGTAGATAGTAGTTATACCTTGCAGAACACCCATTCCGAGATACATTAGAGATAGAGTTTATACCTTGCAGAACACCATTAGATATGTGTGTTTTTGGTTTTGTATGTGTTCTCGTATTCCAGCGTTCCAGATAGGCTGACATTCTTCAGGACCTCATCCTCAGTCCAGTACGTCAACCAGAAGTTAGAAAACACGTTCATGCTTTGGAATATGATCATGTACATAAAGGCAACACACACAATGGAAACACCCATAGCTTTCATGTATGTCCATAGAACCGACCCTTTTATCTGCAACATAAATATAAATACAATACAATTGAATTTATTTCTTAACACGTTTTTTAAATGCGCATTAGATTAGTGGTTGGCTTGCTCTTCAGTGTTTTATTCTTTTTTAAAACCCACGGTTCTGATGAGAAAACCTTCATCGTTGAATAAACAGGAACACATTATGACATACCGCTCCTTGTTGCGATGTTTCCTCGACAGTAAGGCGACGCAGATCATCTGCAGTAGACATTGTAGAGTCCTTGTGCTTAGAGATATACCTGGATGCAGTGAATGCGATGCTACGATCTGGTCTTCGTCGTCTATAAGAATGAGGAAAATTTTAAAAAAGTTTAATATTTATTTATTTTACAACGATTGCGAAACAAGTTTTAACAACTTTATATTAATCACTCTTGTTGGCGTGGATGAAAGCGTATATGTGGTCATTCGTGTGGGGGGAAACGGGAGTACCAGGAGAAAACCCACCTCTCCGATCTGGCGATCACCGTACCATCTCACATACCTCCCGGTCCGAGGATCGAACCTGAGTTGCACTGATGAGAAGCGAGCAAAAAGGAATCTAATTATTGATTATGCATGCACTTAAATTGACGTTACAATGTTTACAAGTCTTATATTAGTAGTGAAAACAGACGGAAATATGTTGATATAATCTAAATATTGAAAAGTGAAATAACTATTATACAGGCCTATTTTAAACGTAAGAAAACACTTGGTTATTTCGGAAAATTGAACATATTAAATTTTAGTAATCTTATATAATATAATAATATATATATATACATATATGCATGTTGTATTATACATATACATTGAATTAGAATGTATGGTTTTTGATTTAATACATGCGTGTATTGTTCTTGTATATATTTGTAAACAATGAACTGAATAAATTTATGACATATATTTTAACAAAAACGATTATGGCACTACAATGTTTACATTTATATGATGATTGGCATGGGCTCGAGTCCCAGGCAAACCGTGTCTCTTTATATACAATGTTAATCCTCCTCCGCGGTCGATTGCTATGTTTTAATCTTGTTAAATATTAAGACGTTTTTTTCCATATTTTAACTAATAGTAAATAGTTCGCCATTTAACAACACATTTATACATTGAAGCATTCCCTTGAAAAGTCATTGCACGCAGTTCTATTCAGTGTACTTTGAAACATTTTAAATTATCTCTGTAACCTTCTCCATTGAATTCAATCAGTTATTAACATGTACTCTATATGACATATTTATATTTATTTGATAATTCACTGTTCGTCTAAATCATGCAGATTTTGTCCTGATGGGCATTTTAGCCTAAATGAATCGAAAAATAAAAACTATATGAAATATTTACTAAATGTATAATTATTTGCTAATTCAGTGTTCGTCTATATCAAGCAAATAGTGTACGCATGGGTATTTTAGCTTAAAGGAATTGAAAAATAAAACCTTAACCTTAACTATTCATTAAATGATATCGATATATTAAATTGCATCGATACTCAATAGATCGACGTGAATGCAACCGCAATGTATACTTTAGCCCATTTCATTCTGAATACATTTAAAGGCTTTTGCAAACAACATAGATCCAGATCAGCTGCAGCGTGACGCTGTTTATGAAATTAAACTTACATGCGTCCACTGGTAGGGCATGCATCATCCTCGGATGTAATTCCTCCATCTGATTTCGGTTCGTCAATCTGACTTCGTATTGCCTCTTTTATTGCTTGTACTATTGTAATATGAAAGATACAGTATGCGCATTGTAAGTGTTACCATCTTACTCTAGCCTGGGATCCAGTCTGTCGATGTTTCACTTTTTAACTTCTGGCAAAATGATATGATCAGAAACTCAATACGGCCCAATTAATAGTCTCGGTGTTAAAATATATATATTTGAGTGACCAGGCATATATTTTATATCGACGCCTGTTCCCAGGCTAATCTTACTCAACCACATCCTCAAAATGCATTGCATTAAATATGACAATACATGCAAACAGTACAATGCATGTATTTTCAACTTTCCAACTTTATTCAACAACTTAGGTTCATACACATAATGAACTGCATCATTATACTATAACACATTATTACATACTATCAGCATAATATCGATGGCGACTCAGAATATGGTTATAAAACCACATAATTTCCAGGAAACAGCAATACCAGTTTTACATGATTTTACGTTTCTTGAAAGTATAGGTATTGTGTAAGGTACAGAAGAGCATATAACACGCTATTGTAATTCTAGTATATGTTATGAGTGATTACTCTGTCGACAAAGCATAAGAGGATATTTATGATTATTAGATTGGATTTTATTTCTAATATGTGTTTACCGAGTGGCGTTAGCCACGAGAATAAATGCATATTTCGGTGATCACTTTCCTTTATGATTTCCAATGATATTGGCTAATATAATATTTGTTATCAAATTTAATTTATTTAATTGCCCCTGTCGGAGCCTCATTTCACTACAATATACACCCATACAACCCCTTATGTTAGTGTGAAAGTTCGTAAGAGGAAATAGTTCCTATATAATGTTTATGTTTGTTTCTGTTTGCTGTCAAAATTAAAAATCACAGACAAACAAATTCACTATAGTATATTACTTTATAATTAACTGATTAACTGTTCACGATTGTCAGAAAATAGCTAAAATACAAAAGTACACCCAACCGCGGACGAATACAAAACCCAGGCAGTGACACAGAAATTGCCGTCTTCCTGAAAAATAACAGTTTCTTTCACTGCGAAAACGGTTCTACTCCTGGCAGGTCAGTATTGAAATGTACACTACCCGGAAACTACCTAAATATTTCCTAATACAGTGGTACAGGTAATCCTCTCCCTACTCACTATCTGGATCAATATCGCCATCGTCATCATCTAGTTGAAGATATTGATGTAGAAACTTGGCAAACGCCCCGTCGTGACATATCAGTTGCTCGTACGACCCTACTTCGGATATGATGCCATCAATAAGGACCACAATTCTATCTACCATAGGTAACCAATGTACTCCATGTGTTACCAGAATCCGCGTCTGAAATACCAATGTATGTAGAAATGACAAGAATTATTCTCATAAGTTACACCAATGAATGCAAGACGAAATGACAAGAATTAATCTCCAAAGTTACACCAATGACTGCAACACGAAATGACAAGAATTAATCTCCAAAGTTACACCAATGAATGCAAAAAGAAATGACAAGAATTAATCTTCAATGTTACACCAACGAATGCATGAAGAAATGACAAGACATAATCTCCAAAGTTACACCAATGAATGCAAGAAGAAATGGCAAGAATTAATCGCCAAAGTTACACCAATGAATGCAAGAAGAAATGGCAGGAATTAATATTCAATGTTACACCAATGAATGCATGAAGAAATGACAAGAATTAATCTTCAATGTTACACCAATGAATGCATGAAGAAATGTCAAGACTTAATCTCCAAAGTTACACCAATGAATGCAAGAAGAAATGACAAGAATTAATCTTCAATGTTACACCAATGAATGCATGAAGAAATGACAAGAATTAATCTCCAAAGTTACACCAATGAATGTAAGACGAATGACAAGAATTAATCTCCAAAGTTACACCAATGAATGCATGACGAACTGACAAGAATTAATCTCCAATGTTATACCAATGAATGCAAGAAGAAATGGCAAGAATTAATCTTCAATGTTACACCAATGAGTGCATGAAGAAATAACATGAATTAATCTTCAATGTTACACGAATGAATGCATGAAGAAATGACAAGAATTAATCTCCAATGTTACACCAATGAATGCAGGAAGAAATGACAAGAATTAATCTTCAATGTTACACCAATGAGTGCATGAAGAAATAACATGAATTAATCTTCAATGTTACACCAATGAATGCATGAAGAAATGACAAGAATTAATCTTCAATGTTACACCAATGAGTGCATGAAGAAATGGCAAGAATTAATCTCCAAAGCTACATCAATGAATGCAAGACGAATGACAAGAATTAATCTTCAATGTTACACAAATGAATGCATGACGAAATGACAAGAAATATTCACCATATTTCTCGGAAAGAATTTGTGTCTGTCTAAGTGAGGATATGGAAACACATTCTGTATCTCATTAATCTACAGTGATTAATGTGGCATCTGTGGCACAATGGTAGAGCGTCGGATTTGGAATCGAACAGTCCGGGTTCGATACTCTGTCAGGCCACGTATGTAGTGTCATTGAGCAAGGCACCTCACACATTGCTTAGTACTGGTGAACCGCTATTGTCGGCTAAGCATTCCCGGGAAAACATGTCTAGGTCACCGCAAGAGGTTTGACATGAACGGAACATACATACATGATTTGTGAATATATTTTGGAACAAATACCTTGTTTTTTAATAGTCCTTCTTTACCGATCACCTTCTGAAACAAATGTTTGCCTACGTGGGAATCTACGGCGCTGAGTGGGTCGTCCAGGAAGTACACGTCCGCATTATTGTAGACAGATCTCGCCAGGCTCACCCTTTGTTTCTGTCCACCGCTTATGTTTATTCCCTGTGAAAGACAAATTTCAATAGAACTGTAGTTTAGAATGAATGATGGCTCGTTTCTTTAAATAAGTGACACTAGCTATGAAATATAATCCCTCAATATATAATAGTATGGGTGGCAACGGTTATCATTTGATACATTGTATTAAAGAGAACAAACCAATATTATTTTTATTTTAGGCTGAAAAGAGTTTGATGATAGAAAGCGATGCAACTGTGCGCTAATTGACGTTAGAGATGACACCAAAGACAGACGTAATACATGATGCCACTAACAGCTTCGCGTTGACAACATTTCAATATGCAGCTGCCAGGTACCAATAGTGCAAACCAGTAAGAAATAAAACGTGTTCTTCCACTGTTTTCAATTAATGGAATAACACTGATACATTTATATTTTTCATTGGAAAGCCAAAGAAAATATGTTTTAATCAACTGCTTTCAATCGGTGGTACAACACATTTAATAGGAAAGCATAGCATAGTTGTGAATATTAATCATAATCTTACTGAGAAAATAATAATAATAATAAAAGAGATTTACAAATGACCACGTCGGAAAACGGATTGAATGGATGTTGAATGGAATCGATGTTTTATCTACAAATTTCAATTACACTATGTTCCGTAATAAAAGTGTCTGGTAATAACTGTTGCGCTAATCTTAACGATACATATGGTATAGTCAACATAGTCGACTCTATCTTGGGACTGCCACACAAGCAGTACCACTTGTTCATAGTGTAGTATTGATTGCGCAATGTTAGCGCGTTGACTTCATATGAAAGGCCCGATGTTCATGCCCCAGATGTAGCCGTTACAATTGTGCCAATATGCAAGGCATTTAGAATAGATAACCACAATTAACGACATCAATTGGATTTAGTGGTTTCCGGTTAATTAAGGCAATATTCGGATATGTTGGTCAGTATAGCGCTCACCTTTTCCCCTATTTCAGTCAAGTCTCCACCTGCAAGTATCTCCAAGTCAGGTAGCAGAGCGCATGCCTCCAGCACCTTTCTATATTTCTTTTCCTGGAATGTCTTGCCAAACAGAATATTATCTCGTAACGTCATGTTCTGAATCCACGCCTCTTGTGGAACATATGCTACTTTGCCATGGGTAAAATTAATATCCAAATATCCAATTACAGCCGTTATGCCATACATGTACTCTTGTCAATTAATTGGGGGATCAAACTATGTTGTCAAGTATACGAATTAATATACAATTACAATATTCGGAATCCATGTATCTATACGCTTTCATCCGCGCCAACGAGGGTGATTAATATAACTTGTTAAAACTTGCTTCGTATTCGTTGTAAAATAAATAAAGTTTAAATTAACTTGGAGGAGTAATACCCAGGATGCCCTCCAATCAGTATTGCTGGCACGGACAGACACCGGCCCCCCACAAGTCACCTCGATAGCTTTCTCACATGAAATAATTCGACACTCACAGTGGGATTTGAATCTACAGCGGTGAGGGACAAGTGATTTGAAGTCGACGACCGTAACCTCTCCGCCACTGGTGTCATTTGTTAAGAATATAATTTATGCATTGCATACAAATTGCTATGAATAAATGAAGTTACATGAAGTTAGAATACAGTCCAACGTTGTATTCGTAAACATGTTGTCGTAATGTGCTTAAGATGGCCATATAACTAGTAACGTAGATGTCATATTGACTGTTTCGGGAAATATTAACGAAGTATCCAATGTTCCAAATGTAACCATTTATCCAGTTCAATTTGATATAAAGTGTCAACACCAAATACCAGGGCGCTCATCGTGATGTTAGGTGGCATCAGTGGTTCGGTTTGCCGGTTTACTATTTAAGGAATGAATCGTGGGTTAATAGTTTCCATCGGCGTCTAAGGACTATATTGGGCGTGGTTAACGTGTGTGGAGACAGAAAACACGCGATTCCTTACATACAGTTACATTAATTATTATTTTCAATGACACAAAGAAAATATAGCACACTTTGCATTTAAAATCTTTTAGTCCATGATTTTCAACTTACTGTTTGCCGGAACAGGTAAAATAGAACAGCGTAAACTGTATGACACGCCTTTCTCGTGATGTACGCTGCCTAACACTGTGATGCGCATGCCCGTAACTTCGAGCGCGCATGTCAGCTAAATATCATTAGTTGTTAATTATCAGGTATTAAGAAACCGTTTCTGTAGTCCAGTGGTTAACACGCTGGACTGGTAATCCAGGGATTACAGGTTGGATCACCCGTCTTACCATAATACAATTAACAGTCTTTCAGATGGGAATTAAAACCAATGTCTCGTGTCGGTGCCTTACACTGTGCACGTAAAAGAACCAGAGGAGACTCTGGAATGTGTCTCTGACTGTATCATTGCACTATCCTCCAAACATCTAAAATGACTAATCTCTTCAGGAGGCGTCGCTCATATGGGAAACCGATAGCGACGATAAATAAACGTGAAACACACAGTGTACTACTATATATATTACCTTTAATGTTACAGTTCCACTGCGCCGCACCATCTCTCCCAAACAAGCAGATATCAGTGAAGACTTTCCGCTGCCAACTTGCCCCACAACTGCTATAAGTTCCCCTTCTCGCACTCGTAGGTTAATACTGGAGAAATAAACATACAGTAGTTAATGTTATAAATGCACCCATATATTACTGTTATAAATCCTCGCACCTGTTACCGGTTCAATTATATTCAATGCTATTGTTATAATTTATCTTCCCGGTTAATGTTAATAGCTGCCCCATTAGCGCAGTGGTTTGTGCGCTCGCTTCTCACCAATTAACGCAACCCAGGTTCGATCCTCGGACCGGGACGTATGTGAGATGGTACGGTGGTCGCCAGATCGGACATGTGGATTTTCTCCGGGTACTCCGGTTTCCTCTCACATATACGCTTTCATCCGCGCCAATGAAAGTGATTAATATAAGTTGCTAAAACTTGCTATGCAATCGTTGTAAAATAAATAAACATTAACCTGTTATTAATTATCCCAAAAGCAGGTTTTTTGTCAGCACTTTTGTAAGTCAGAGATAGTATATCAAATGCTATTACGTTATTGATAAATTTATATTTGTTAGGAAAATTTCCAAAACAGGCACAGTTTTGGTTTGTTTGTTTTCTACATTTTCCTTCAATTGTTTTTGGGTTTGAATTCGCACCCAGCGCTTAGGTCTCTTTTTTATTTTAAGTTTATTTTACGATTGATCATTTGACTGACGGACAGTTTACCAACCAACACATTTCCTGGGCAGGCTTCAGCTGTTAACCAGTATTTGGTGCACCAACCTCCATACAAAACTGCCAACTTGTTGATATAAACAGACACGGCCTGAGCGTGGCTCGAACTAGTAACCATCGGTGATGATTACAGTGTTACACTGGTTATAGTGGTATACAAATCAGCGACCTTAACCACTCGACCACGAAGGCGGATATAGCTTAGGTCATAATGCGATTCTCCAACAATATTGGTGCCAGATCTTGGTATTAAAATCAATTTATATGTATGACCAGGCAAAATATATTAACGCCTGTTCCCAGCAAATGAGGCCCAATAGTTGTACAGGTAAGACAGAAATCTGCTAGTGTACACATGTACTCGTATGCATTGTATATTAAACCGTAATCTTTATCAAACATGCTATCCGATTAGCGCAGTGGTTAGCGTGCTTGCTTCTCACCAATGCAACCCGGATTCGATCCTCAGACTACCGGGACGTATATGAGATGGTACGGTGGTCGCCAGATCGGACAGGTGAGGTTTCTCCGGGTACTCCGGTTTCCTCCCACACTAATGACCACATTTACGCTTTCATCCGCGTCAACGAGAGTGATTAATATAAGTAGTTAGAACTTGCTTCGCAATTGTTGTAAAATAAATAAAGTTTAAACGTTATCAAATATGCTACCATCTGTTAATATTATGCCTACTTAGTCAGGACTGATTTTTGAATATCGTCATTCCAAGCAAAGTTTCCATTTTCAATAGTAACGGGATTATCTGTGAAAGAAGGATATGAGAATAGTGTTAGTACATAGTTGATGAAAATACATATATATAGTCTACATCCGCTATGTCAAAGTCGGTTATGTCGAACTATCCAGTTATCTCGAAGTCGGATCAAAGTCCTGTTTCAGACACTATCATTTTACATATAACTGGCTCTGTTTATATCGAATTTCGTTAAGTCAAATTTCGGTTATGTCGAAGTATTTTGTTCGGTCCGAAGGAATTCGACATAACGGATGTATACTGTATAAAACCTGACTTGTAAAGAAAATATTGATATATTTTATGTGCATGGTTGAAGTGAGAACACTAGTAATTTAATACTTTATTTTTGTACCTGCTTGCTTCACGATATTCACGTTGTCTGTCTTAATGTCGTCCGTCCAGAGGAATTCTTGTATTCTTCCAATAGAAACGTATCCCTAAATTTGTATTGAAATACGGGGTTAATATAATGTATCATATATTCTCTAGGTATTCAAACATCAATTTCATACTGCCGAACAATCAGCGACGATTATGATAGACGCTAATCTAGAATAATGTGTTAATCAAAAATGTTATGTGCAAGTCTAGAAGATAAAAGGATCTACAAAGCAATAGCTAAAAGCAAACAGTCTAAAGGTTAGGAGTTAATGTACGAGTCCAGACTGCCAACAAAAGTCGGCAGACTGGGACTCTACTATATAGTTGTTGGTAGACTGTTCCATAGCCTGATTGTCCTTGTGGGAACTGATGTGGCGTGGTATTGGTGGTTTGAATGTGGAATTAGATAGTTAAGATGTAGTGTTGGTGTTAGTTGATGGTGATCTACATCGACTAGTTAATTTCTTATTTGGTAAAACATTATCAATGAGGCTTGATTTCGTCTATGTTCTAAAGTTTTCCCATTGAGGATGAACACCATTTGTGATACACTAATAGAGTTGTTGTAATTGTTAAGTATATATCGGGCTGTATATCTTTGTACCAATTCGAGTTCGTATGCAAGATTTATATTTGGATCAAACCGCGATATAAATGTGTCATATATTCCCCCTACAAATAGACATACACCTTCAAATGTGTCTAAACACGCCTACAATATGCTACATATATTCCCACAATAGATATACCCATACACGTGCATCTCTATTTATTTCAAGTAAGACTTTCAAATTTAAAACAATTAAAATGTATGTTAGATAGTTTTTTCCTAGAATGACAACATTTTCAAACGAAAGTTTACCTGTACGATTCCGTTGACTAGAAACGGACATTACCTGCACGGTTCCGTTAACTAGAAACGGACATTACCTGCACGACTTCATTGACTAGAAACGGATATTACCTGCACGACTTCGTTGACTAGAAACGGACATTACCTGCACGGTTCCGTTAACTAGAAACGGACATTACCTGCACGACTTCGTTGACTAGAAACGGACATTACCTGCACGGTTCCGTTAACTAGAAACGGACATTACCTGCATGACTTCGTTGACTAGAAACGGACATTACCTGCACGGTACCGTCGACTAGAAACGGACTTTACCTGCACGGTACCGTCGACTAGAAACTGACATTACCTGCACAGCTCCGTTGACTAGAAACGGACATAATGCAATTGGGTATCTGATGATGTTAATAATCGACAGGGCTGTGAAGGTTTCCTCTGCACCCAGAGAATGTGTGGGCGATGTCATTACGTAAATGAGAATCAACACAAAGTTTATCTGAAATGAAAACACAGTGAACAGCAATTGTGCGTGTGGTTTGCATTTCTTTAAGTCGCTACCAGTTTAGTTTAACATATTTATTTTACAACGATTGCGAAGCAAGTTCTAACAACTTATATCAATCACTCTCGTTGGCGCGGATGAAAGCGTATATGTGGTCATTCGAAACCGGAGTATCCGGAGAAAACCCACCTGTTCGATATGGTGACCACCATACCATCTCACATTCTTCCCGGTCCGAGGTTCGAACCCGGGTTGCATTGGGAATCGAGCATGCTAACCACTGCGCTAATCGGACAGCCAGTTGCCCATATCAGCGACGCCTCCTGGAGAGATTAGTCATTTTAGATTTCGGATGTTAGTGTAATGATACATACAGAGACAAATTGCATAGTCTATATGTGTCTGCTATATGCACGGTGTAAAGCACTGACACGAGAGCTCAGTTTAGAATCCCAACTGAAAGACAGTTAATATTATTAGGGCCAGACGGGAGTTCGCATCTTCGATCCCCGGATTCGCGTTCAAACCTGGACCACTGACACGCCAGCAATTCTTCTAAATGTTATAATTTGAAATTAGGTTATTTTATGAGATGAAACTTATTTCACGTAAATTACATCTTTATATTAATATCATTGATATGTTATTAGACATATATTCTTTAGTTATTTTAAAATTGCTACAAAAAACAAGCTTCACAAACTTTTATTAATCACTCTCGTTGACGTGAATGAAAGCCCATATGTGGTCATTCATGTGTGAGGGAACTGGAGTACCTGAATAAATCCCACATGTCCGATCCTGCGACCACCGTACCATCTCAATCTTCCCTATCTGATGATTGAACCCGGGTTACATTGGTGAGAAACGAGCATTGTAACCACTGCGCTAATCAGACATATATGATATTTGTAAATGTTTCCGAAATCCGCGGAATTAACCAATTCCCACCTAGACATGGCACTGTTTATGCGCATGCAAGGAGCAAAGAGTAAATTTCCGGAGAATTGAAGCAACTACACATATACAGTCTACATACTTGTCAAAGTCGGTTATGTCGAATTATACGGTTATGTCGAAGTCGGTTATGTCGAATTATACGGTTATGTCAAAGTCAGTTTTGTCGAATTATACGGTTTTGTCGAAGTCCGATCAAAGTCCTGTTTTTATATCATTTATTTATCATTTTATATATAACTGGATCTGTTTATATGTCGAAGAATTGTGTTCGGTCCCACGGAATTCGACATAACAGACTGTATGCTTACTTACCATAAATGGACTATGTACGGAAAACAGGATTGTAGTGGTCGTATACAGAGCAGATCTCCATAGACAGTTGATTTCGGACTTGCGGATGGCTTGAATTCGTTTCATAAAGGAAGGTTCCCAAGCATACATTTTCAACACCTGTAAGGGGAATACTATGGAATTAAATACAAGTTACCATAATGTATACATTCATACTATGAATGTTAAGATTTAGCTTAACATATATTATATTGTTAACTTATGACTGACTACTCAAACATTTATGATCATCTGCACATTTAATCAGTAAATCAAATCAGTATATCCTTCGAATATATAAACCACCGGGAAGTATGTGCGATGGTATGGTGGTCGCAAGATCGGACAGGTGGGTGTTCTCCGGGTACTCCGGTTTCCTCCCACACTAATGACTACATTTAAGCTTCCATCAGCGCCAACGAGAGTGATTAATATAAGCTGTTAAAACTTGCTTCGCAATCGTTGTAAAATAAATAAAGTTTAGACGTTTTTTTAAACAACTACTATGTTTTCCAAAATTTCAAATCTACAGCTTTAATCTTATGAACAACCACCTGGAAAGCTAAGACCTTCACATTCAAAATAGCCATCACTTTTAACAATTTTGCCTGCTAAAACACCACATTAAATCACTTATTATTCATCACCTTAATTCCACTGATCGCTTCCTATTCCTCACCTTAATGCCACGGATCACTTCCTAGTCCTCACCTTAATTCCACTAAATACTTCCTAGTCCTCACTTTAATTCCATTCATCCCTTCCTAGTCATCACCTTAATTCCATTCATCACTTCCTAGTCCTCACCTTAATTTCACGGATTATTTCATAGTCCTCACTTTAATTCCAATGATCACTTCCTAGTCCTCACCTTAATTCCACGGTTCACTTTAGGGTCCCCACCTTAACCCCAGTAACCCCAGTGATCACTTCCTAGTCCTCACCTTAATGCCAGTGACCACTCCCTAGTCCTCACATTATTTCCACTGATCACTTCCTAGTCCTCGCCTTAATTCCATTCATCACTTCCTAGTCCTCACCTTAATTCCAGTGATCACTTCCTAGTCCTCACAATAATTTCAGTGATCACTTCCTAGTCCTCACCTCAATTCCACTGATCACTTCCTAGTCATCACCTTAATTCCACTGTTCCCTTCTTAGTCCTCACCTTAATTTCACTGACACTTCCTAGTCATCACCTTAATTCCACTGATCCCTTCTTAGTCATCACCTTAATTTCACTGACACTTCCTAGTCATCACCTTAATTCCACTCATACCTTCTTAGTCCTCACCTTAATTCCACTTATCCCTTCTTAGTCCTCACCTTAATTTCACTGACACTTCCTAGTCATCACCTTAATTCCACTGATACCTTCTTAGTCCTCACATTAATTCCACTGATCCCTTCTTAGTCCTCACCTAATTTCAATAATCGCTTCCTCGTAATCACCTTAATTCCAGTGATCACTTCCTAGTACTCGCCTTAATTACACTGATCATTTCCTAGTACTCACCAGGATTCCACTGATCACTTCCTAGTAATCACCTTAATTCCACTGATCACGTCCTAGTACTCACCTTAATTCCAGTGATCACTTCCTAGTCCTCACCTTAATTCCACTGATCACTTCCTAGTCCTCACCTTAATTCCACTGATCACTTCCTAGTCCTCACCTTAATTTCACTGACACTTCCTAGTCATCACCTTAATTCCACTGATCACTTCCTAGTCCTCACCGCAATTCCACTGATCACTTACTAGTACTCACCTTAATATACGGATCACTTCATAGTCCTCACCTTAATTCCATTGACAACTTCTTAGTCCTCACCCTAAGTCCAGTGATCACTTCCTAGTCCTCACCTTAATTCCACTGATCACTTCATATTCCTCACCTTAATTCTACTGATCACTTCCTAGTTCTCAACTTAATTCCACTCAGATCACTTCCTAGTCCTCACCTTAATTCTATTGATAACTTAATAGTCCTCACCTTAATTCCAGTGATCACTTCCTAGTCCTCACCTTTATTCCACTGATCACTTCATAGTCCTCACCTTAATTCCCCTGATCACTTCCTAGTCCTCACCTTAATTCCCCTGATCACTTCCGAGTCACCACCTTAATTCCACAGAGCACATCCTAGTCGCCACCTTAATTACACTGATCACTTTCTAGTCCTTACCTTAATTCCAGTGATGACTTTCTAGTCCTTACCTTAATTCCAGTGATGACTTCCTAGTCCTCATCTTAATTCCACTGATCTCTTCATAGTCCTCACCTTAATTTCACTGATCACTTCCTAATCCACACCTTAATTCCAACGATCGCTTCCTGGTCCTCACCTTAATTCCACTGATCACTTCGTTTAGGATTTTGATTCTGTTTCCTTTCAATCGAAGTAATTCCTTTTGTATTTTGTACAGTTTTGTACCGATGAAGCCAACAGTAGACAGGACGATGAGTATCACAGCCAACGCACCGAGACTTGCCACGCCTGCAATATTGTATGTACATGCCATGTATGGTGCAGATAGATCGGAACGCGTATTTCAGGAACGCATTAGACTAAACATACTTTATTGCCAATAAAAGTACATACACATTCATATACTACACCACAAACAACAGCATGGCAACATCATGGCAACACCAGGACAACACCATGGCAACACCAGGGCAACAGTATGTCAAATGTGCTATAAACATTCGATTTAATCCAGTTTCGTTTTGTATGCAATATATATGTACAGTACACTATAAACGAATAAATATGTTTAAATAAAATGGGTTGGGTCAAAAGTTCTTAAAGCAATAGATTCCACCCTTCTTCTCATTTGGTGTATTATTTTTTACATTTACATAATGTCAGAGTAGATATATTCCATGGCAATATAATGCATAGTATTGCAATACATCAATAATGCACGTAGTTACAATGTAGCAGCTGAGCTACTAACATATTGATCAGTAATGCACGTAGTTACAATGTAGCAGCTGAGCTACTAACATATTGATCAGTAATGCACGTAGTTACAATGTAGCCGCTGAGCTACTAACATACATTGATCAGTAATGCACGTAGTTACAATGTAGCAGCTGAGCTACTAACATATATTGATCAGTAATACACGTAGTTACAATGTAGCAGCTGAGCTACTAACATATTGATCAGTAATGCACGTAGTTACAATATAGCAGCTGAGCTACTAACATATTGATCAGTAATGCACGTAGTTACAATGTAGCAGCTGAGCTACTAACATATTGATCTGTAATGCACGTAGTTAGAGTGTAGCAGCTGAGCTACTAACATATTGATCTGTAATGCACGTAGTTAGAGTGTAGCAGTTGATCTACTGTGATGATGATAATGATAAGAAAACGTACAAACCCATCAGATCCCACAGCTGATCTACTGCGATGATAATAAAACTGTACAAACACATCAGATCCCACAGCTGATCTACTGCGATGATAATAAAACTGTACAAACACATCAGATCCCACAGCTGATCTACTGCGATGATAATAAAACTGTATAAACCCATAAGATCCCACAGCTGATCTACTGCGATGATGATAATGATAAGAAAACTGTAAAAACCCATCAGATCCCACAGCTGACCTACTGTGATGATGATAATGATAATAAAACTGTACAAACCCATCAGATCCCACAGCTGACCTACTGCGATGATGAGAATGATGAATATGCACACGATATAGAAGGAGAACGTGAAAGAGTCTTGGATTCTCTGACAGTCCACGCTCATTAGGTTCACTATCTCCCCTACAGTGGTAGATTTCAGTCCGCTTCTGTTCATTTTGATAGCCTGCAATTGATACATATGCCTATTGATAGTTGTAGATTATACGATATGTCACGCAACATTTGACAGGACACTAACGTAGATTATACGATATGAACTTGCTTTGTCAATACAACATTTGACAAACAGGGCATTAAGGTAGATTATACGATATGTCAATACAATATTTGACAGGGCACTAACGTAGATTATACGATATGTCAAGGCAACATTTGACAGGGCACTAACGTAGATTATACGATATGTCAATACAATATTTGACAGGGCACTAACGTAGATTATACGATATGTCAATACAATATTTGACAGGGCACTAACGTAGATTATACGATATGTCAATACAATATTTGACAGGGCACGAACGTAGATTATACGATATGTCAATACAACATTTGACAGGGCACGAACGTAGATTATACGATATGTCAAGGCAACATTTGACAGGGCACTAACGTAGATTATACGATATGTCAATACACTATTTGACAGGGCACTAACGTAGATAATACGATATGTCAATACAACATTTGACAGGGCACTAACGTAGATTATACGATATGAACTTACATTGTCAATACAACATTTGACAAACAGGGCATTAAAGTAGATTATACGATATGTCAATACAATATTTGACAGGGCACTAACGTAGATTATACGATATGAACTTGCATTTGACAAACAGGGCATTAAAGTAGATTATACGATATGAACTTGCATTTGACAAACAGGGCATTAACGTAGATTATACGATATGAACTTACATTTAACAAACAGGGCACTAACGTAGATTATACGATATGAACTTGCATTTGACAAACAGGGCACTAACGTAGATTATACGATATGAACTTACATTTGACAAACAGGGCACTAACGTAGATTATACGATATGAACTTACATTGTCAATACAACATTTGGCAAACAGGGCATTAAGGTAGATTATACGATATGTCAATACAATATTTGACAGGGCACTAACGTAGATTATACGATATGTCAATACAATATTTGACAGGGCACTAACGTAGATTATACGATATGAACTTGCATTTGACAAACAGGGCACTAACGTAGATTATACGATATGTCAATACAACATTTGACAAACAGGGCACTAACGTAGATTATACGATATGTCAATACAACATTTGACAGGGCACTAACGTAGATTATACGATATGTCAAAGCAACATTTGACATGGCACTAACGTAGATTATACGATATGTCAATACAACATTTGACAGGGCACTAACGTAGATTATACGATATGTCAATACAACATTTGACAGGGCACTAACGTAGATTATACGATATGTCAATACAACATTTGACAGGGCACTAACGTAGATTATACGATATGTCAATACAACATTTGACAAACAGGGCACTAACGTAGATTATACGATATGTCAATACAACATTTGACAGGGCACTAACGTAGATTATACGATATGTCAAAGCAACATTTGACATGGCACTAACGTAGATTATACGATATGTCAAAGCAACATTTGACAGGGCACTAACGTAGATTATACGATATGTCAAAGCAACATTTGACAGGACACTAACGTAGATTATACGATATGAACTTACATTGTCAGTACAACATTTGACAAACAGGGCACTAAAGTAGAGTATACGATATGTCAATACAACATTTGACAAACAGGGCAGTTAAGTAGATTATACGACATGTCAATTCAACATTTGACAAACAGGGCACTAATTTCCAAGCTCTAAAATACCAACGTCAGTTAATAACAATAGTTGTTGTTTCCTTTATCGACAGTCATTGGTGATATTATTGTGATCCTGTATGTGCTTTACGTTTATTTTTCGTCGCTACCGGTTGCCAGTTATATGTAAAAGTAGTGTCTGTAACGGAACTGTGATCCTATTTCGAGATAACCGGAGAATTCGACATAACTAACTTTGACATAACGGATGTAGACTGTAACTGTATGTGAATCAATCAAATAGCCTTATTGTATAACACGATTGGCTCATTTAGTTTCCAACTTACCTCTGGCTCTACTCTTAAGTTTCACATACCTCGTACCTTAGTTTAGATCGCTTCAGAAAATTATAACATATAAATCTCACTATAAAACATTTGGTATTATGCTATAAAACATTCTATATGTGTTCATACAATACAATGTTTTGTATTTGCATATTTGTATACTATCACCTTCTTGTAGATCAAACAAATCAGCGCGGCTTTAATTTTCAATCCGAGTGTCATCATGTGATGGAAAGACACGTGATACATGAACGAGTTGATACACAATGCTATAAATTGTAACACTGCGTAGAGATATCCCTTCCACTCAGCTTCCGTTGGACCTTCGCTCTCGATCATTTGAATGATATACCTGAAGCATAAGATTATCAATGAAAATCCTATCTTACACCTATACACACACATCTTCTTTTTCTTTTAGGATTTCCAATGATTTTGGCTAATATAATATTTGTTTTCAAATTGTATTCATTTTAACTGCCCTGTCAGGAGCCTCATTGCACTACAATACACAACCGCAAATGTGTGTGTAGACCGAAGGCATCCAAGCTAACTATAAACACGCCCATATTATGTTTTAAATGACACAACGAAAATATAGCATACTTTGCATTTGAAATGTGTTTAGTCCATATTTGCATGTTACCGTGTGCCGGAACAGGTAGATATATCTTTCTTGGAAAAACGTAAGTTATAAGACGCGCCCGTTCTCGCGTTAAACGCTACCTAACACTGCTAGTGCGCATGTCGGTAACTTGGTGTATCATTATTTGGGAAAACTCATAGGAAAATGTATACAATCAGGGCACATACGTTCATCGAAGGTAATGCAATAGCGATGTAAATGTTACCGAATGGCAGATGATTTCATCATTCTCGTTTGATATGGCTGAGTTTTCAAAAAGGATAACCCTTGGTTTAAACATATTTATTCATTCATAATGTACAGCTACATATCTATTGTATACAGAATGAAAATGAATTTAATCGAAAGCGTAACTCTTATTGAGATTATCTCCATTACATTTATAAACAAGTGACTATAGGCGACTAAGTCGTAAACGTATTGGGTACTAAGACCAAAATCAATAATAAGTGTATGAAATTATAACTAGATAAACGGAGAATGGAAGGGGATAGAAAGCGATGAAATAACACATACAGTGTTTATGGTGTATCACTATGCAAGCGTGTCGGTCCCTGTTTACATACATATTGTTAAAAACGTTTAGACTTTTCTATGAATCTATGGACAGCTAAGACTATTATTTCATTATGTCCAGGTGCCAAGGTAATATCACCAAATATGATAACTGTTAGAGATATTGGACTAAGTTACGAAATCGTGTTGACTAGTTCAATGCGTATAATTATGGTAGTATTTGTACCATTCAAAGAAATAATGATACATTGACTCAGTATGGCCGCATGTGCATAGTGGTGAATCGATTATGTTTTAGAGAAGAGATCATCTATTAAATAACCCTTGAAAACACACTGCAATGCATGCTGATATCATTTATCAGTGACCTTATGCTACCTATGTAGATCTACTCTAGGTTCATACGCACTGTACGCAGTGTGGGTATTAAAATCGTTTATACGGTATCTACATCTCAATATTTTCCAGGGGGAGCATGCTCCTGGACCCCCC
>CM026391.1:89087200-89109683 GCA_014843695.1 Archivesica marissinica
AGTTTGCAGAAGGTCGATCGTCCTTGGGAAACTGCTCGCAAAGGCACACGGTGTCTCCCTCCACAATAATAGCTAGAGATACGCCATATGACCCCATGATAGCAAAAACACCACGGGTATGATTGATATGATGGCGATGTATATTATTCAAATAAAAGGTACATATTAAACTGCTACATTATTATTGGGTGTGTTTACATATACTGGCTGTGTGTATTTTGTGGTTATGGAGTGTATGTAAAATCAACATATATGACGGGTAATCCATATTTCCTTGATCTAGCATTGTCGTAAAACAATGATCATATGACTTGTAGACGAATAGTTTGGACCATCATCATTCAAGTAGAGAAATATCCATCGCGTCGAGAGACACTTCCATGCTACACCATACTCTAGAAATATTCAATGACAATAAACCGTAAACTATTTTATTTACATCGCTATTGCATTTCCTTCGAGGAACGTATATGCCATGATTGCATCCATTTTCATATGACTTTCCTCATTAATAGTCGAAGTTACGGGCATGCGCACTAGCAGTGATGGGCAACGTTCCTCACAAGAAAATGCGTGTCTTATAGATTACGCTGTTCTGTGGATCTGTGCTCTGATGTGTGATCTATTTACCAAGCTCCGGCACACGGCAAGTCACACAGTGTGCTTATCGGCATTGGGTCATTGAAAAGAAACACATGTTCTGTTCTATTGGAATACCATTGGCATTTAAGTATACACTCCGTCTCATTAGCTGAAATTGTGCCCACGCATGAAATATTAGATAAAATGTAGTCCGGTCATTATATATGGATGTAGGTAAACATACTACGAGGGAGCATTCGTACTATATTTCAGTATTGCGTTACAGTACATCCAAGCAATATGTATACTATTTATTGACCTATTCAGTAGTATGCTATTTTTGAGCTCCTACATTCTCTCAGGCACGCAACCTACGAACGTCCCATATTTCCAAATCCTTTGCTGTTTAGCAAACACTAGGAAGCACGTACAATATAACAACTCTACAAGTTCTTTCACACAAGTCCCGCATTCTTCGCCATGCCATAGAATACCCCACTCGTGTCACACTGAGTTTGCGGAGAGTCAAACTCTTTAATCAATCCAGCATCCAGAACCAATACTCTGCAAGAAAATGTAAACGGTTTTAAATTACAGCATTATGTCAACTATTTGTTGAACTCTACCCTTACTTTGTATAGTCTTATTTATGTATGTATGTTCCATTAATGTCAAACCCCTTGTGGGGACCTAGACATGTTTTCCTGGTAACAGTACGTTCGATGATAACGATAAAAACTTGTAACACAAACCATCGTTATATATTCAGACTTGCTCACATTCTGATTAGCATACAAACACAACTGTTGGGGTTATCAAGTAAAAAAGGACATCAGAAGAAAACATGTCGATCTTAATAAACTAATGTATAAGTACAGGACATCTTAAGTTCAATAACTCTATTCATCTGGAAACATTAAACCAAGAAGAAATACCAGATGATATTACTAAAACAACAGTATTAAATGTAGATACAAATCATAATGCAATGAATTGCCAACGTTTAAATATAACACTACTATCAAATAGTGTGTGCATAGAAAGAGAGTGTGCGTTTTACGTTTATTTATCGTCGCTACCGGTTGCCCATAATGAGCGACGCCTCCTGAAGAGATTAGTCATTTTAGATTTCGGAGGATAGTGCAATGATACAGACAGAGACCCATTCCAGAGTATCCTCTGGTTCCTTTACCTGCACGGTGTAAAGCACCGACACGATACCTCGGTTTAACGTCCCATCTGAAAGACTGTTTAATTTATTAGGGTCAGACGGGGGATCGAACCTGCGATCCCTGGATTACCAGTCCAGCGTGTTGCCAATGTACTACAGATCCGCATATAGATAGCATGTACATGAAATATACACGAGAAAGAACATAAACCTTCATAAACTAATTCTAGCCAATTTGTTTTCAGGTAAGCTCAATTTTCACATTAACTCTCAATTATACGACGCCACTGTCTGGGAGAGTTTTCGAAATCCTTTTGATCACAACTTACAGACGCTCAATGAAATAATACAATTTATCAAGGGCTCTCTTTATTCGACATAGTCGCCGACTGTCGACGGTATCGCTTGACTAAGCACAATACAGCAGACAATAATGCCCAAACGATGATGGAAAATTACAAGGGGAGGTAATTATTTTCGAACTTTGCAATTTATTATTTGCTGGAAATTGTCAGTGTTTGCTGCAAATGAGGGCTCATTATTGAGAGCTGTTTTTCTGTACATAATTTAACATATAGTAGAAATGTACACACAATGATGTAATTACTGCGAGATATCTCCATATTTTAATCTATGATTGGTGATGCAGGTCAGTGATGGTAAGGACAGTGCGGAGTGCGGATTAGTATACTGATATTGTGTCAAGAAACAATGTTTTTTCTGGATTGACGTGCTCTTGTCATGTTGATTATTGCTGAATTTGCACCATTTCAACCCATATGTTGGTAAGATTACATGCATATTGTATTTATGACAGTAACAATTAGATATTTGAAGAGTTCTGTCAAAATAAGTTGATTAAATTTGGATAATATATATTTCGGATATTACATCATACATGTTCTATGCATAGCTTGGTGATTTTACAGTACTGTTTATATCATATGTCATTCATGGGCTTGTATGACATTTATATAAACATGTATATGTCATTTGCTTATGGAGGTTTGAATTTGTATATATAAAAACAAATTATTTACCGGTCATAATCCATGATGGTATTCAGTCTATGAGCAACTGTGAGTACTGTACAATCCTTAAGCTGGGTTCGGATAGTGTCTGAAATATAAATATCCTCGTCGGCATCATACTATGACAACATGTAATGTTGATGTATCTAGTTGTTTTCCCATTACACAATATTTATATCGATATTGCGTTTCCTTCAATGAAGGTATGTGCCTTAATTGTATTCATTTTCGTATTAGGTTTCTTACCCAATGATATGCAGCTGGCATGATCACTCGAAGTTACGGGCATGTCCGTCGCGAGAAAAGGCGTGTCTTACAGTTTACGCTGTTCCATTGATACACTAAGATTCCGATTCACGCCACACGATAATTCGAAAATTTGACCTAAATACCTTTTAATTGGAAAATGTGATATATTTTTCTTGTCTCATAGAAAAGAATAATTAATGTAAATACATGTATAAGTAATGCATCGCGAGTTAATAGTTTCCATTGGACTATGAAATACATTGGGTGTGTTTAAAGTTAGCGTGGATGCCTTCGGCCTCCACACATTTAACAACGCCCAATGTAATTCATACCCCGATGGAAACTATTAACCCCCGATTCTTTCCTTAAATAATGCAACCAAAGGTTTTTATGTACATGTATATACATGTCTATCCATCTCTCTATCTCTGAATACTACCAACTTCTCTTGTGAGTGTTACTGGCTGGTCAAATTCAACCGCTCTGCCGCGGAGGCACGGTATCATGAGTATCGCTTATACTCTGAATGCATTGGCAGGAACATTTTAAACTTTATTTATATTACGATTACGATGCAAGTTTTAACAACTTATATTGATCATTCTCGCTGGCGCGGATGAAAGCGTAAATGTGGTCATTCGTGTGGGAGGAAAACGGAGTACCGGGAGAAAACCCACATGTCCCATCTGGCGACCACTATGCCATCTCACATACTTCTCGGTCCGAGGATCGAACCCAGGTTGCATTGGTGAGAAGCGAGCACGCTAACTGCGCTAATCGGACAGCAGGAACATACAACTATGTAGTATTGTGAATGCATATTCTAAAATTCATTTCCACTCCCAAAGTCTGTCGAATTGGAGATTTAATTTCAATATTTGCGTCTATCTGGAACCTAATTCCAAACTGCCTCTTTCTCTCTCCCTCGTGGCTGTGGATTCCACCAGGAATGAGGTATCGAGAGTGATTAATATAAGTTGTAAGAACTGGTTTCGCAGCTAAAATAAATGTGTATAAACTATAAACTAAGCATAGTATGTAACTGTATGTTAAATATATTAAATATGGCCATTTGAGATGAACCAGTGAGATTAGATTGTCTATACCGTGAATAAGATCGTCAGTTTCCATATCAACGGCGGCTGTTGCCTCGTCTAGAATCAAAACTCTCGTCTTGTGTAACAATGTTCTTGCCAGACATATAAGCTGTCGCTGGCCCACGCTAAAATGAAACGTTAAAGCTGCATGGAATTGTACGAAACAGGTACAAACAACATACTTTATGACATGCTACGATGTCCGCATCGTGCACAAGATAGCATGAGTTCCACCTCCGTCATAACAACGGTCGTGTATCCTTAAACAAGACACTAACATCCATATTGTCTATGTGCTCTTCCCATTGGAATAATGTAGGTATCCAGATTGTCTATGCGCTCTTCCCATGGAATGAGGTAGGTATCCATATTGGCTATGCGCTCTTCACATGGAATGAAGTAGGTTATGGTTATAATATGTATTTAACATTGTGTTGATGCAGTTTATTAAAGAATACCATATAAGGACGCAATCCAACGCTTTCTCATTTCTCTCAAACATTCTGACCTAAGATGAGCCTTGGTACTAAGCTGCTACTGTGGTTAATCTGCATCGGTGGTTAGGTAGCACATTCATAAATATTCACAATGCATCATATAGTAGCATACTGTATTTCGCATTTGCATCAGACACACGCGTATATTCATCTCAGACCTCCGTTAATATTTACCTCAGACATACGTTAGTATTTACCTCAGACATCCGTTAGTATTTACCTCAAACATCCGTTGGTATTTACCTCAAACATCCGTTAGTATTTACCTCAAACATCAGTTGGTATTTACCTCAAACATCCGTTAGTATTTACCTCAAACATCAGTTGGTATTTACCTCAAACATCCGTTAGTATTTACCTCAAACATCAGTTGGTATTTACCTCAGACATCCGTTAGTATCCGTAAGTATTTACCTCAGACATCCGTTAGTATTTACGTCAAACATCCGTTAGTATTTACCTCAGACATCCGTTAGTATTTACCTCTGACATCCCTTAGTATTTACCTCAAACATTCGTTAGTATCCATTAGTATTTACCTCAGAAATCCGTTAGTATTTACCTCAGAAATCCGGCGTTAGTATTTACCTCAGGTTCTGACCACCTTCGCCACACTCGTAGTTTAAACCATTGTCCACCCCGTTAACAAAATCCTTTAGATGTGCGCATTCCAATGCATACCATATATTCTCGTCATTGTATCGACCAAACGGGTCAAGGTTACTTCTTAATGTACCAGAAAACAAGACAGGATCCTGATAACAAAAAAGGAGCTCATATAAAAATTATTTGAATATTTTACTATTCCGACTTAATAATAGTTACTAGAATGTATACTTGTGGAAGTCGTGATGGTGCAGTGGTAGCACGTTCGCTTCAGGTGCGAAAGGCCCAGAGTTCGAACCCCGTTGGAGCCGTTACGATTGTGTTCTTAGGCAAGGCATTTACATTCCAAGTTGGCTCTTCTCTCTCCCTAGTGTCGACGGAATACATCAGGAATGAGGTCTCGAGAGTGATTAGTATAAGTTGTAAGAACTTGTTTCGCAATCGAGCTATAATAAATTTGTATAATAAAATAGATTATCTACTTATTTTCTTAAGAGCATAATTAGTTAGATAACTGAAATTGCACTTAGAATTTCTTACTTGTGGTAGAATTGTCAATTTCGTCCTTAGATCATGTAGGCCTATCTTTGATATGTCCACACCGTCGATTAGTATAGAACCACCGGCAGATTCTATCAGTCGGAACAAAGAGAGAGTCAATGAAGATTTTCCTGCACCTGTCCTACCAACAACCCCCACCTGAAACACACCATTTAAGGAATTCATAAGGAACTGTAATAGTACATTCTAAGAAACATCACATTAATTTGCAGTGTTTATTTTCATACATTTTTGTTTTCCATTTTTAGGTGTACATGTTTGTAATAATACTAGAAATTTGCATGCATCGATTAACAACACAAAAATAATTCTGAGAAATTTCTCGAATAAGTGTATCATAGCTACAGCTCGTATCTTATGTTGCCAGGACTCTTGAGAAATATACAGTCAAACCTCTTAAGCAGCTTATACATGTTGGTTGCTTAATGGAGGTGACCACAAACGCATGTTTGACTGTATTACATATGTACAGCATAGCTACAGATCGTATTGTATTAATGAAAGACAACTTTACCTTTTCGCCATCTGCTATCGAGCAGTTTATGCCTCTTAGAACTAAATATAAGCCTTCTCTATAAACTCCAAGTATTTGAATACAAATTGCAATGTATCACAGCACAATTATTAACTCATACCTCCGGGGATCTGGAATACTTTCAGGTGAAGATGCTAACCAGCTGTCTTGCAGAAGGTTGGTTGTTCTACCCAGGTGTCTGTCCGTGCATGAAACATTGCTGGGAGGGGCACCCGGGGTCTCCACCCACCATTTATAGCTGGAGAAAGTCGCCATGTGATATAAGCCTTTGGTGTGACTTTCAACCCCACAAACAAATAACTCCAATGCCCGTCCCTGAACAGCAAATATTGGCCCGACAGACAGGCAGACATAACTCACATTCTTAGCAACAGTTCAACACGGTGCAGTCAACTTTACAGAACTATATAATTTCAGTTTGTAGAATAATCAGAAATCACTTCATTTGACTAATTATTGTATTTCTCACACTGCACTCAACAACATTCTTAACCGGTCAGTTGATGTTATACACAGACGGATCTGTAGCCCAGTGGTAAAACGCTGGACTGGTAATCCAGGGATCGCAGGTTCGATCCCCCGTCTGACCTAATAAAATTAACAGTATTTCAGATGGGACGTTAAACCGAGGTCTCGTGTCGGTGCTTTACACCGTGCACGTAACTGAACCAGAGGATACTCTGGAATGGGTCTCTGTCTGTATCATTGCACTATCCTCCAACATCTAAAATGACTAAACTCTTCAGGAGGCGTCGCTCATATGGGCAACCGGTAGCGACGATAAATAAACGTAATCACACATCACACAAAGTGCTCGTTTAATAGCAAAATTTGCTTCGTTTCATAACATATAGTACAATCTACATCCGTTATGTCGAATTCATCGGACCGATCAAAATACTTCAACATAACCGAAGTTTGACTTAACGAAATTCGATATGAACGGAGCCAGTTATATGTACAATGATAATGTCTGAAACGGGACTTTGATCCGACTTCGAGATAACCGGAGTATTCGACATAACCGACTTTATGGACTCACCACTCATATCCTATATTCTATATTTGTTCAGATCATATGCTTATCGAACGTAAATGATTTGCAATACAGACGTATTCTATATATACCTCTGATGGTAGTACTGTATATTCTGTCACCCTCTCGGCCGATACTACATTCATCTCCATCTCGCTGATTGCAAACACGGCCAAGTTTAACGTCATTGTGATCTAATCAAATACAGTCACATATAATCAAATACATTGAATTATCCATCAAAATGTCACATGTCATGTACTTTTTCATTAATAATTTAAAATATTCAGCAATTAAACTCAATAACAAGCAGTACAACATGTAATATGTAGTATGTAATCTAAATTGTCAAAGTATCATACACATTCTCTGACAAGTTTGTAAAAATCAATTTAACATCTGAATTTACTGGTGTGAATCTATCCTTGTTCGATATACAAATTCTTAGTTCAACGTAAATATTTCTCAATTTATATGTAATATAGTTTCATGTTTAAAGTTCCAGCGTACATAGTATTATTATTATTAAATTTTAAATGTTAACTATTAAGTCCACTGCTGAAATACACTGTACTATTAATATTTGATCAAGGATCATTTGTGACCTACTTCATATGTTATATTGTTTGTTTGTATTTGATGAAATAAAAACTTTTTCTTATGGCCAAAACATGTGTTAACATAAATTAATTATTAATAATCAAAAACATTATAGTACAAAACAGAAGAAACATATGTCTTGATATAGCACATATGTTACTAATTTAGTACCTGGACAGCGTATGTGATTGACAGGGCAATCTGTGCACCGTTTAATTCATCGGATACAAGTCCAAGTACGGTGGCTAATAGGGCAATTATACTTCCAAGTAATTCTAGCCGGATTCCAATCCATCTACAGAATAAGCATCACATTTTATTCAGCATCGTATAAATAGTTGTACAATATTTACACTCATATTATAGGTGTTAAACTTATATCCACATCGGCTGTCATTGAGATATCCATGGCCAAGCGGTCGGTTAATAAGGGTGTTGAATCACTTGCTATCACGGTTTTGTACACATAAATATGTTATTTACAATACTTTCACTTATAATGTATCTGTTACACTAAAGTCTTATATCCACATCGGCTGTCATTAAAATATCCATGGCCAAGTTGTAAATGAGGGTGTTGAATCACTTGTAGATCACGTACGATTTATTATTCGAGTCTCACCATGTGTGTCGAATGATTGCATGTGAAGAATGAGCAATATGCATATTATGTAGAGCTTTTAATAGTGTCAAGTATTTACCTTCATTAGTTTTTAATATGTTCAAGCATTAATTTTACCTTCATTAGTTTTTAATATGTTCAAGCATTAATTTTACCTTCATTAGTTTTTAATATGTTCAAGCATTAATTTTACCTTCATTAGCTTTTAATATTTTCAAGCATTTACGTTCATTAGTTTTTAATATTTTCAAGCATTTCTCTTCATTAATGTTTAATATTTTCAAGCATTTCTCTTCATTAGTGTTTAATATTTTCAAGCATTTATCTTCATTAGCATTTAATATTGTAAAGCATTTATCTTCATTAGCATTTAATATTGTAAAGCATTCGTCTTCATTAGTTTTTAATATGTTCAATCATTTCTCTTCATTAGTGTTTAATATTTTCAAGCATTTATCTTCATTAGTTTATAATATGTTCAAGCATTCATCTTCATTAGTTTTTAATATGTTCAAGCATTTATCTTCATTAGTTTATAATATGTTCAAGCATTCATCTTCATTAGTTTTTAATATTTTCAAGCATTCATCTTCATTAGCTTTTAATATTTTCAAGCATTCCTCTTCATTAGCTTTTATATTTTCAAGCATTTATCTTCATTAGTTTATAATATGTTCAAGCATTTATCATCATTAGGTTTTAATATTTTCAAGCATTTATCGTCATTAGCTTTTAATATTTTCAAGCATTTACCTTCATTAGTTTTTAATATTTTCAAGCATTTATCTTCATTAGATTTTAATATTTTCAAGCATTTCTCTTCATTAGTTTTTAATATTTTCAAGCATTTATCTTCATTAGTTTTTAATATTTTCAAGCATTTCTCTTCATTAGTTTTTAATATTTTCAAGCATTTCTCTTCATTAGCATTTAATATTGTAAAGCATTTATCTTCATTAGTGTTTAATATTTTCAAGCATTTCTCTTCATTAGTTTTTAATATTTTCAAGCATTTATCTTCATTAGCTTTTAATATTGTCAGCTTTATATTTCATTACTTTTATATTTTCAGCATTTCTCTCAGTGTTTTTTAAAATATTTTCAGCATTTATGTCATTAGTTGTTAATATTTTCAAGCTTTGCTCTTTCCGTAGTTTGTATAATTATGTTCAAGCCATTTACTTCATTAGTTTTTAATATGTCAAGCCTTTCTCGTCATTAGTTTTTAATATTTTTCAAGCCTTTATCTTTCATTATTTTTTAATATTTTCAAGCATTTTATCTTCATTAGTTTTTATAATTTTCAAGCGTTATATTCATTAGTTTTTTAATCTGTTCAAGCATTTCTCTTCATTAGTTTTTAATATTTTCAAGCATTTATATTCATTAGTTTTTAATATTTTCAAGCATTTCTCTTCATTAGTTTTTAATATTTTCAAGCATTTATCTTCATTAGTTTTTAATATTTTCAAGCATTTACCTTCATTAGTTTTTAATATGTTCAAGCATTTCTCTTCATTAGTTTTTAATATTTTCAAGCATTTCTCTTCATTAGTGTTTAATATTTTCAAGCATTTATATTCATTAGCTTTTAATATGTTCAAGCATTTACGTTCATTAGTTTTTAATATTTTCAAGCATTTCTCTTCATTAGTGTTTAATATTTTCAAGCATTTATCTTCATTAGCATTTAATATTTTCAAGCATTTATCTTCGTTAGCATTTAATATTGTAAGGCATTCGTCTTCATTAGATTTTAATATGTTCAAGCATTTATCTTCATTGGTTTTACAGCTACATGGGTCCGTAGAACGTCACAACGTCAAATTGGATGTAAACACAATATGGACACAAACTGCTCCGTTCCTCTTTGAAACATGTTCCATAAATTGTTTCAGTGTAATATTGTTTATTTCGCCTCATAGCATACATTACGATATCTCAGCATTGGTGTTATCATATTTTGACCCATCTTATCAGACACACTCATGTATTTGTTTGTAACTCTTGTACGGTATTTCAATAAAATTGCATCATACTGTGTTTTTAGGAAATCGAACAGACGGCGTAGGTCACGTAGCTACTCTCCAACTGTTATTGGTAGAGGACGTATTTCTTGTTGTTGAAGTACTTCTTGCAAGACAGACGGATCGGATATGTAGTCCAGTGGTAAACATGTTGAACTGGTAATCCAGGGATCGCCGGTTCGATCCCCCGTCTGACCCTAATACTATTAACATTCTTTCAGATGGGACTTTCAACCAATGTCTCGTGTCGGTGCCTTACACCGTGCACGTAAAAGAACCAGAGGAGACTCTGGAATAGGTACCTGTCTGTATCATTGCACTATCCACCAAACATCTAAAATGACTAGTCTCTGCAGGAGGCGTCGCTCATATGGACAACCGATAGTGATGATGAACAAACGTAAAGCAAATATAATTAGCATGTATGTACTTGTATTGTTTCGGCCTCCACACACTTTAATCACGCCCAATGTAGTTTATATCCCGATGGAAACTATTAAACCGCTATTCATTCCATAAATGGAATATTTATATTCAGAGTATACAAATCATTTTGTAAATTTCTGTTAACGGCAATTTTATTCGGATTGAAAACTGCGTTTAAGGGATTTGATCTAATTAGGTCACTCTCTATGAATACATATATATATACAAATATTTATTCTTAGATGATGCAACAGACGCAATCAGCATGACTTTCCCTACGCACTATTTATTACCTTGCTCCAGTATTTGCGGCATAGTAGAATTTAATGTTTTCATCCACCCTTTGTCTGGATTCCTGCACGAACCTATCTGTGCATCGGTATGCTCGGATCACCGCTGCACCAGTTATGGTCTCACTGGTAAGAAAACAAATGATAACATTGTACAGTGTACAATTTACTTTTATCATACCTTACTACCGGAGAAAATACACCTGTCCCATCTGGCGACCACCGTACCTTTACACATACTTCCTGGTCAGAGGATCGAACTCGGGTTGCATTGATGAGACGCGAGCGTGCTAACCACTGCGATAATGGATTACCATGTCGACTCACTATGATGCCTTGCGGAGTGTACGCTGTGCAATTCCGTTATAAATATATCTGCGGTGGGTTTACCATTTTTAAATATCTTACGGTTTTCAAACAATTATCCTTCACACTAGATTCTTACATTACAGTGCCCAATATTCGAACGAAAGCTCAACGATGTCGCCGGTGCATGCAGAAGTCGTATTTCGGAACATAATAATTAGCATTGCCAATGAAAAGGTTATGAAGAAATAGTGCGAAAAAAACCCCACGGCCGGCCCTATAAGCGGTTAAGACATGTTTTTCGGGGCATGCTTAGCCCACCACAGCGGTTAACCAGTACTAAGCAATGTGTATTAGGTGCCTTGCTCAATGACATTACATACGAGGCCTGACCGAGTATCAAACCGGGAACCGTTTGATTCCAAATTAGACGCTCTACCACGGACACCACACAACCCTGGACAGTTCTCCTAGCCAAGTAGTATCAATGTATGAGTGCGATAGACACTATATTGATGGACAACAGATGGAAGGGCAACATAAGGCTGGATGACATCGTGATTGGATGCGATATACACTATGTTGATGAACTAAAGGTGGAAGGGCAGCATTGGTTGGGTCAATGTGTTTACATAAGAGCCATCTAATATACAAGAGCATACAATAACAGAGCTATACACACCTGAAATGGTTATATATAGGTGAACGATTAACGGATTCAGTACGCCGCATCTGCCTTGCTGTCGGTAAGTAGAATTTCTGAAACATTAGCAATGATTATATTTAAAGTCGCTACCTGTTGCCCTATATCAGCGACGGGCCGTTTACCTAACAACACCTTTCCAGCGGTTAACCAGTACTTGGTACACCAACCTCCGTGAGACACTTCCAACATGTTCCTATAAAGATACACTGTCACAATCAGCGTTGATAGGTTACAGTCGTATACAAGTCAGCTACCTTAACCACTAGACCACGGAGGAGGATTATCATTTAGAGAAGATGCTGTCATTAGTTTAGCATCCGCGGCCTAATGGACTGTGTGACAATTTGAATGAAGTCACCGTTTTCAAAGCACTTGTCCCCCACTGCTATATGTTCAAATCCCACTGGGGTGTAAATATTAGTTCATGTTGGGAAGCTATCTAGCTGGCATGCGGAATGTCGATGGTTCCACTTAGAAGCCCATTCGGTTTGAAAAAGTAACCGGAGATGAACCCAGGTATTCATTCACTAATAACAGATGGTGGATTGCTATATGACATAAGATACTATATTCTGGAGCATAGCAGCATTAGGATGACATATTAAGAAACGTTTCGTATAGAGATTTTGTCTGGTTAACCTTTGTATTAATATATTCTACTATGCGTTCTATATTATTTATATGTTCTATCACGATGGCTCGGGGTCGAGGATTCCCAGCAATGTTTTTGTCTTTTGGGATATCGGAACATTATTGTGAGGTCTGGTTAACCTTTGTATTAATATAACATTATTCTACTACACGTTCTATATTATTTATATGTTCTATCACCATGGCTCGGGGTCGATGTTACCCGGCAATGGGTTTGTCTTTGCTGTGAGCTGCGACCCTGATTCTGAGCTCTTATGGTACTAAGGTGTTTCTTGTCACGCCAACGTCATAGCGGAATTCACGTTATGCTTTTGAAATTGTTCATTTATATATTTGAGGACACCATCATTGTGAAATATGAATATAATACGGTAATATTAATTTACATTGTGTGCGTTGATTTGATGTTTACGTTATTCTAGTCCGTAAATGGTTATGGAAGTCGTGATAGCACAGTGAATCTGCGTTCGCTTCAGGTGCGAAAGACCCGGAGTTCGAGCCCCGCTGGAGCCGTTTCGATTGTACCCTTATACAGCAAGACGTTTAATGTCCACGTTGCTTCTTCTCTCTCCCTCGTGGCCATGGATTCCATCAGGAATGAGGTATCGAGAGTGATTAATGTAAGTTGTAAGAACTTGTTTCGCAATCGAGCTAACATAAATTTGTATAACTAAATGGTTGGAGATATGCTATTTCTCAGTAATTCCTCTAATATAATATGAAACATAAACCATTTTCTACCAATGAAGATGTATCGTGTTCGTATGAAATGCAAAATAATACGTATAGCACGTATACCAGGTACATGTCCATATGAAACGTAATCTAATATTTACTACATACAGTCTACATCCGTTATATCAAAGTCGGTTATGTCGAATTATCCGGTTATCTCGAAGTCGAATCAAAGTCCCGTTTCAGACACTATCATTTTACATATAACTGGATCTGTTTATATCGAATATCGTCAATATATAGTCAAACTTAGGCTATGTCGAAGTATTTTGTTCGGTTCGACGGAATTCGACATATCGGATGTAGACTGTATAATACAAATTATTAAGCACAACACAAAAGTGGCATGTGACTATATAAAAGAGTATGTCGAAATATGAAATATAAATTACCACACAAAAAAAGTAGATAATAACGATAGGTATAATGGCTGCTATAAATATTGGTGTAGTGATGCCGACAACTACTACAACGGCTATAGTTGAAAATACCATAATGCTCCATATTCGGAAACTCTCGGGCAGTTTATTGTCCATGATATCTACATCGCTCGAAAATCTTAAACAGATTAATAGAACATATCTTTCATTTCATGTGGCATTGTCAAGAACATGTCAGTGTATGCTTGAATTACACATGGCTGACTGAAATACTACTTTAGAATGTCAATGCGTAAAATATAATTCGATTACTCCATCAATTTAAGAACAATGGACGCAATACTTTCTGAGAACACACTAACGTGCGAATTGGCAAAATGTAAACAATACTTTCTGAGAAAACACTAACTTGCGAATTGCCAAAGTTTAAACAATAATGTCTTAGAACACACTGACATGCACACCTGCAAAGTGGAAATAATTCTTTCGGAGAACACACTAACGTGCAAATGGACAAACATGGAACCCATAATTTCGGAGAATATACTAACGTGCAAATTGACAAAAATGGAAACAATACTTTCGTAGAACACACTAATGTGCAACTTGACAAAATGGAAACAATACTTTTCTGAGAACAAACTAACGTGCACATTGACAAATGTAAACAATACTGTCGGAGAACACACTAATGTGCAAATTGGCAAAATGTAAACAATACTTTCTGAGAGCACACTAACGTGCAAATTGACAGAATGTAAACAATACTTTCTGAGAACACATTGACGTGCAAATGCACAAAAATGGAAACCATAATTTCGGAGAATATACTAATGTGCAAATTGACAAAATGGAAACAGTACATTCTGAGAACACACTAACGTACAAATTGACAGCATGTAATCAGTACTTTCGGAGAACACACTAACGTGCAAATTGACAGCATGTAAACAGTACATTCTGAGAACACACTAACGTACAAATTGACAGCATGTACACAATGCTTTTGGAGAACACACTAACGTGCAAATTGACAGTATGTAATCAGTACTTTCGGAGAACACACTAACATGCAAATTGACCAAATGTAAACAATACTTTCGGAGAACACACTAACGTGCACATTGACAGCATGTAAACAGTACTATCGGAGAACACACTAACATGCAAATTGACAGAATGTAAAGTGTACGATCGGAACAACACACTAATGTGCACATTCACAGAATGTAAACAGTACTATCGGAGAACACACTAACATGCACATTGACCAAATGTAAACAATACTTTCGGAGAACACACTAACGTGCACATTGACAGCATGTAAACAGTACTTTCGGAGAACACACTAACTTGTAAATTGACAGAATGTAAACGGTACTTTCGGAGAACACGCTAACGTGCACTATTGACAAAATGTAAACGGTACTTTCGGAGAACACGCTAACGTGCAAATTGACAAAATGTCAATAATTTCGGAGAACAGACTAATTCAATAAATGACGGTAACATACCACTCGACATGAAATACATACCTATTCATCATACGGCCTATTGGCGTCGTGTCGAAGAATGACATAGGTGACCGCAGAATACTCGTCAACATAGAGTTATGCAAACTACCGGACGCCCTCACCATACGCGTCAAAGCCATGTAGAACGCTATATAAACAAATATTCCTGAAATTACAACGTTTACATGGCTTAATCATTTCCAATTATCACACGTTTTGATTCCAAACCACACTTTGCACATTTCAATATATAGGATATATTTCATGTTTTTACCATATGCCACATTGTTTAAGATAACACTAAATTTAAATTTAAAACTAGATCTGCTAAATTACGTGTTAAGCAGACATGTTTCGATCAGTTTTGTTAATACATGGTTATGTCTTGATTGTTATAGTAAATTGTCACAGTGATTAATAATGAGTTAACTGATTGTGCAATTGCAACAACTCCGACTTAGTTACGTGCTATATAGATAAGGTTGCTTAGTAACGAGGACGAATGGATCAGTGGACAGTTTAATGAACCTAGTCCTGATTTCTAAAATCTTAGTTTTGCTGGTAACATGTATCAACCCTTTCCCTCATAGAAGCACCTCTTGACGCCCTTACCAATACGATATACATTGACAATGTAGTCGCCAAACCAATGTTCACATTAATATAGGCCAGAATCTCATGTAGTCCCTGTAATACCTATGTAGGTGGTGTAGATATGGCGACTATTTATCCACTGCATGATAGCTAAATGGCTGTCATTTGTATGGAGATATAATAGTATATTAACCTAAATCTCTATGTAGTCCCAGTAATATATATGGAGGTGCGATAGATATGGCGACTACATATCCACTGCCTGATAGCTAAATGGCTGTTGTTTTCATAGATATATTATAGTATATTAACATAACTCTCTATTAAGGAAATGGTTAAGTTACAGTGTAACTGAGTATTTGTACTACAGATACGGAGCATGTGCTATACCTTGCAGAACACCCATTTCGAGATACAGTAGTAGATAGTAGTTTATACCTTGCAGAACAGCCATTCCGAGATACATTAGTAGATAGTAGTTTATACCTTGCAGAACACCCATTCCGAGATACATTAGTAGATAGTAGTTTATACCTTGCAGAACACCCATTGCGAGATACAGTAGTAGATAGTAGTTTATACCTTGCAGAACACCCATTCCGAGATACATTAGTAGATAGTAGTTTATACCTTGCAGAACACCCATTCCGAGATACATTAGTAGATAGTAGTTTATACCTTGCAGAACACCCATTCCGAGATACATTAGTATATAGTAGTTTATACCTTGCAGAACACCCATTCCGAGATACATTAGGAGATAGTAGTTTATACCTTGCAGAACACCCATTCCGAGATACATTAGTAATAGTAGTTTATACCTTGCAGAACACCCATTCCGAGATACATTAGTAGATAGTAGTTTATACCTTGCAGAACACCCATTCCGAGATACATTAGTAGATAGTAGTTTATACCTTGCAGAACACCCATTCCGAGATACATTAGTATATAGTAGTTATACCTTGCAGAACACCCATTCCGAGATACATTAGTAGATAGTAGTTTATACCTTGCAGAACACCCATTCCGAGATACATTAGTAGATAGTAGTTTATACCTTGCAGAACACCCATTCCGAGATACATTAGTAGATAGTAGTTTATAACCTTGCAGAACACCCATTCCGAGATACATTAGGATATAGTAGTTTATACCTTGCAGAACACCCATTGCGAGATACATTAGTAGATAGTAGATTATACCTTGCAGAACACCCATTCCGAGATACATTAGTAGATAGCAGTTTATACCTTGCAGAACACCCATTCCGAGATACATTAGGATATAGTAGTTTATACCTTGCAGAACACCCATTGCGAGATACATTAGGATATAGTAGTTTATACCTTGCAGAACACCCATTGCGAGATACATTAGTAGATAGTAGATTATACCTTGCAGAACACCCATTCCGAGATACATTAGTAGATAGTAGTTTATACCTTGCAGAACACCCATTCCGAGATACATTAGGATATAGTAGTTTATACCTTGCAGAACACCCATTGCGAGATACATTAGTAGATAGTAGATTATACCTTGCAGAACACCCATTCCGAGATACATTAGTAGATAGCAGTTTATACCTTGCAGAACACCCATTCCGAGATACATTAGGATATAGTAGTTTATACCTTGCAGAACACCCATTGCGAGATACATTAGGATATAGTAGTTTATACCTTGCAGAACACCCATTGCGAGATACATTAGTAGATAGTAGATTATACCTTGCAGAACACCCATTCCGAGATACATTAGTAGATAGTAGTTTATACCTTGCAGAACACCCATTCCGAGATACATTAGGAGATAGTAGATTATACCTTGCAGAACACCCATTCCAAGATACATTAGGAGATAGTAGTTTATACCTTGCAGAACTCCCATTCCGAGATACATTAGTAGATAGCAGTTTATACCTTGCAGAACACCCATTCCGAGATACATTAGTAGATAGTAGTTTATACCTTGCAGAACACCCATTCCGAGATACATTAGGAGATAGCAGTTTATACCTTGCAGAACTCCCATTCCGAGATACATTAGTAGATAGTAGATTATACCTTGCAGAACACCCATTCCGAGATACATTAGTAGATAGTAGTTTATACCTTGCAGAACACCCATTCCGAGATACATTAGTAGATAGTAGTTTATACCTTGCAGAACACCCATTCCTAGATACATTAATAGATAGTAGTTTTACCTTGCAGAACACCCATTGCGAGATACATTAGTAGATAGCAGTTTATACCTTGCAGAACACCCATTCCGAGATACATTAGGATATAGTATTTGTATTTGTTCTCGTATTCCAGCGTTCCAGATAGGCTGACATTCTGCAGGACCTCATCCTCAGTCCAGTACGTCAACCAGAAGTTAGAAAACACGTTCATGCTTTGGAATATGATCATGCACATAAAGGCAACAAACACAATGGAAACACCCATAGCTTTCATGTATGTCCATAGAACCGACCCTTTTATCTGCAACATAAATATAAATACAATACAATTGAATTTTTTTCTTAACACGTTTATTAAATGCGCATTAGATTAGTGGTTTTCTTGCTCTTCAGTGTTTTATTCTTTTTTAAAACCCACGGTTCTGATGAGAAAACCTTCATTGTTGAATAAACAGGAACACATTATGACATACCGCTCCTTGTTGCGATGTTTCCTCGACAGTAAGGCGACGCAGATCATCTGCAGTAGACATTGTAGAGTCCTTGTGCTTAGAGATATACCTGGATGCAGTGAATGCGATGCTACGATCTGGTCTTCGTCGTCTATAAGAATGAGGAAAATTTTAAAAAAGTTTAATATTTATTTATTTTACAACGATTGCGAAACAAGTTTTAACAACTTTATATTAACCACTCTTGTTGGCGTGGATGAAAGCGTATATTTGGTCATTCGTGTGGGAGGAAACGGGAGTACCAGGAGAAAACCCACATGTCCAATCTGGCGATCACCGTACCATCTCACATACCTCCCGATCCGAGGATCGAACCTGGGTTGCACTGATGAGAAGCGAGCAATAAGGAATCTAATTATTGATTATGCATGCACTTAAATTGACGTTACAATGTTTACAAGTCTTATATTAGTAGTGAAAACAGACGGAAATATGTTGATATAATCTAAATATTGAAAAGTGAAATAACTATTATACACGCCTATTTTAAACGTAAGAAAAACACTTGGTTATTTCGGAAAATTTAACATATTAAATTTTAGTAATCTTATATAATATAATAATATATATATATACATATATGCATGTTGTATTATACATATACATTGAATTAGAATGTATGGTTGTTGATATAATACATGCGTGTATTGTTCTTGTATATATTTGTAAACAATGAACTGAATAAATTTATGACATATTTTTTAACAAAAACGATTATGGCACTACAATGTTTACATTTATATGATGATTGGCATGGGCTCGAGTCCCACTCACTCAAACCGTGTCTCTTTATATACAATGTTAATCCTCCTCCGCGGTCGATTGCTATGTTTTAATCTTGTTAAATATTAAGACGTTTTTCTCCATATTTTAACTAATAGTAAATAGTTCGCCATTGAACAACACATATATACATTGAAGCATTCGCTTGAAAAGTCATTGCATGCAGTTCTATTCAGTGTACTTTGAAACATTTTAAATTATCTCTGTAACCTTCTCCATTGAATTCAATCAGTTATTAACATGTACTCTATATGACATATTTATATTTATTTGATAATTCACTGTTCGTCTAAATCATGCAGATTTTGTCATGATGGGCATTTTAGCCTAAATGAATCGAAAATTAAAAACTATATGAAATATTTACTAAATGTATAATTATTTGCTAATTCAGTGTTCGTCTATATCAAGCAAATAATGTACGCATGGTTAGTTTAGCTTAAAGGAATTGAAAAATAAAACCTTAAACTTAACTATTCATTAAATGATATCGATAGATTAAATTGCATCGATACTCGATAGATCGACGTGAATGCAACCGCAATGTATACTTTAGCCCATTTCATTCTGGATACATTTAAAGGTTTTTGCAAACAACATAGATCCAGATCAGCCGCAGCGTGACGCTGTTTATGAAATTAAACTCACATGCGTCCACTGGTAGGGCATGCATCATCCTCGGATGTAATTCCTCCATCTGATTTCGGTTCGTCAATCTGACTTCGTATTGCCTCTTTTATTTCTTGTACTATTGTAATAGGAAAGTTACAGTATGCGCATTGTAAGTGTTACCATCTTACTCTAGCCTGGGATCCAGTCTGTCGATGTTTCACTTTTTAACTTCTGGCAAAATGATATGATCAGAAACTCAATACGGCCCAATTAATAGTCTCGGTGTTAAAATATATCTATTTGACTGACCAGGCAAAATATATCGACGCCTGTTCCCAGGCTAATCTTACTCAACCACATCCTCAAAATGCATTGCATTAAATATGACAATACATGCAAACAGTACAAGGCATGTATTTTCAACTTTCCAACTTTATTCAACAACTTAGGTTCATACACATAATGAACTGCATCATATACTATAACACATTATTACATACTATCAGCATAATATCGATGGCGACTCAGAATATGGTTATAAAACCACATAATTTCCAGGAAACGGCAATACCAGTTTTACATGATTTTACGTTTCTTGAAAGTATAGGTATTGTGTAAGGTACAGAAGAGCATATATTGTGTGTAATTTCTTAAAGAACGCTATTTAATCATAAATGAAACGTTTAATTAATCATAGTTTATGAATCCCATGACACGCTACTGTAATTCTAGTATATTTTATGAGTGATAACTCTGTCGACAAAGCACAAGAGGATATTTATGATTATTAGATTGGATTTTATTTCTAAAATGTGTTTACCGAGTGGCGTTAGCCACGAGAATAAATACATATTTCGGTGATCACTTTTCTTTATGATTTCCAATGATATTGGCTAATATAATATTTGTTATCAAATTTAATTTATTTAATTGCCCCTGTCGGAGCCTCAATTCACTACAATATACACCCATACAACCCCGTATGTTAGTGTGAAAGTTCGTAAGAGGAAGTAGTTCCTATTTAATGTTTATGTTTGTTTCTGTTTGCTGTCCAAATTAAAAATCACAGACAAACAAATTCACTACAATATATTACTTTATAATTAACTGATTAACTGTTCACGATTGTCAGAAAATAGCTAAAATACAAAAGTACACCCAACCGCGGACGAATACAAAACCCAGGCAGTGACACAGAAATTGCCGTCTTCCTGAAAAATAACAGTTTCTTTCACTGCGAAAACGGTTCTACTCCTGGCAGGTCAGTACTGAAATGTACACTACCCGGAAACTACCTAAATATTTCCTAATACAGTGGTACAGGTAATCTTCTCCCTACTCACTCTCTGGATCAATATCGCCATCGTCATCATCTAGTTGAAGATATTGATGTAGAAACTTGGCAAACGCCCCGTCGTGACATATCAGTTGCTCGTAAGACCCTACTTCGGATATGATGCCATCAATAAGGACCACAATTCTATCTACCATAGGTAACCAATGTACTCCATGTGTTACCAGAATCCGCGTCTGAAATACCAATGGATGTAGAAATGACAAGAATTATTCTCATAAGTTACACCAATGAATGCAAGACGAAATGACAAGAATTAATCTCTAAAGTTACACCAATGAATGCAAGAATAATTTACAAAAATTAATCTCCAAATATACACCAATGAATGCAAAAAGAAAGGACAATAATTAATCTCGAAAGGTACACCAATGAATGCAAGAGGAATTTACAAGAATTAATCTCCAAGGTTACACAAATGAATGCAAGAAGAAATTACAAGAATTAGTCTTCAAGTTACACCAATGAAAGCAAGGCTAATTTACAAGAATTAATCACCAGATTTACACCAATGAATGTATGAAGAAATGGCAAGAATTAATCTCCAAAGTTACACCAATGAATGTATGAAGAAATGACAAGAATAAATCTCCAAAGTTACACCAATGTATGCATAAGGAAATCACAATAATTAATCTCCAATGCTACACCAATGAATGCAAGAAGAAATGACATGAATCAATCTTCAATGTTACACCAATGAATGCAAGAAGAAATGACAAGAATCAATCTTCAATGCTACATCAATGAATGCATGAAGAAATGTCAAGAATTAATCTCCAAAGTTACACCAATGAATGCACGAAGAAATGACA
>CM026391.1:89110683-89232876 GCA_014843695.1 Archivesica marissinica
CATACATATATGAAGAGTGTTAGACTGATGGTAGATATACAAGTCGTGCATATATGAAGAGTGTTAGACTGATGGTAGATATACAAGTCGTACATATATGAAGAGTGTTAGACTGTTGGTAGATATACAAGTCGTACATATATGAAGAGTGTTAGACTGCTGGTAGATATACAAGTCATACATATATGAAGAGTGTTAGACTGCTGGTAGATATACAAGTCATACATATATGAAGAGTGTTAGACTGCTGGTAGATATACAAGTCATACATATATGAAGAGTGTTAGACTGCTGGTAGATATACAAGTCATAGATATATGAAGAGTGTTAGACTGCTGGTAGATATACAAGTCGTACATATATGAAGAGTGTTAGACTGCTGGTAGATATACAAGTCATACATATATGAAGAGTGTTAGACTGATGGTAGATATACATGTGATTACAATGTTTCCAATGTTACAGTGTTGTAATATATCCATGCGTGGGTAGAATATCGGCCCGACTAGCTCAGTTGATAGCGCTGTGCGACTAGTGTTCGGGAGGTCGTGGGTTCGAGTCACACGTCGGGATATATGGCAAAGGAGTAGGGGTGCGGCTCCAGGGATCGGAGTGCGGCTCCTAAAGAATAAAATGGGGAATATTGTAGTGTATTTCGGCGTGGGTAGAACATCGGCATAGCTAGCTCAGTTGGTAGAGCTGTCCGACCAGTGTCCGGCCAGTGTTCGGGGTGTCGTGAGTTCGAGTTCCACGTCGGGTCACTAACTTTTCATCTCTTTCTTTGCTTAGTCACTTTAGTGTTATTAAAGATACATATAGGAATTGTATGTAGAGCAGATTAAATTGAAATTATCAAAATGTATGGTGTTATACATATGATGGTGTTATGGGCACAGCGTGTTAGGTAGCTATATAAAATGCTACGCGTGGTGGTTAAGGTGTGTGGAGGCCGAAGGCATCGCCGCCATCTATTAACATGATTAGGTATGTAATGTAAATGCAAATAGCAAATACAATATGATTAAACTAACTAACCCATTTGCTTTCATTTGTCAATCTTTGTACTTGTGTATATGTGTGTATAATGCAATAACATATGATTAAACTAACTAACCCATTTGTTTTCATTTGTCAATCTTTGTACTGGTGTATATGTGTGTATAATGCAATAAAATATGATTAAACTAACTAACCCATTTGTTGTCATTTGTCAATCTTTGTACTGGTGTATATGTGTGTATAATGCAATACAATATGATTAAACTAACTAACCCATTTGTTTTCATTTGTCAATCTTTGTACTTGTGCATATGTGTGTATAATGCAATAACATATGATTAAACTAACCCATTTGTTTTCATTTGTCAATCTTTGTACTGGTGTATATGTGTATATAATGCAATACAATATTATTAAACTAATGTTTTACGTTATTAATTTCAGCTTTGGACAATACTGTTGCAACAAATACAACGCACTAGGGGAGTTAAAACGTCGGGCGTGCCGTTCGTGTTCTGGCTTGCTCTAATTGCATGTGAGCTATTTCAACTGTATACGCATACGCAGAGAGAGGTACACGTATGTCATTATATTGTTAATAGCAGTATTTCAAAAATCATTTTAAAAGGTGCTAACTCGCAATCATGTTTTGTATATGAAGCCTCAAAAACGTTTCATAGGCAATATTTATTTAACCATATTTTATTGCAAATCAATAGTACATACATTTTTTATGTCATACACATAAAGATACAATGCATAGCATGAACATACAAATGGCTTGGGCCACACGTTTTAACAACATTAGACAACGACCCGCACCATAGCATTATTTTATCATCCCCGGTGGGGAACGTGGGCTCTTCATCAAGTGATGTAAGCTGATGAAAGGAACAGTATACATACTACTTATGATGACGTTCCTCGTGCCACATGTAACTGTTCTAACTGGTTATGATATTTGCAGTGTATATTTGCAGTGTATATTTGCAGTATATATTTGCAGTGTATATTTGCAGTGTATATTTGCAGTGTATATTTGCAGTGTATATTTGCAGTATATATTTGCAGTGTATATTTGCAGTGTATATTTGCAGTGTATATTTGCAGTGTATATTTGCAGTGTATATTTGCAGTGTATATTTGCAGTGTATATGTGCAGTGTATATGTGCAGTGTATATTTGCAGTGTATATTTGCAGTGTATATTTGCAGTGTATATTTGCAGTGTATATTTGCAGTGTATATGTGGTGTTTTTGCAGTGTATATTTGCAGTGTATATTGTTTGACTCTTGGTGAAAATGGGTAGTGGGTCAACTTTGAATCGGGACGATGAGCGGTCAAGTGTCATCGTACATTTTCTCAACAGTGTAATAACCGTTTAGTTTATTCCAAGTTAATTTAGCTCGATTGCGAAACAAGTTCTTTCAACTTATATTAATCACTCTCGCTGAAGGAATCCATCGCCACGAGAAAGATAGAGAGAGAAGAGGTAATGTGGCATTTAGATGCCTTGTCTAATGGCACGATGGTAACGGCCCCAGCGGGGCTCGAACTCAGGACTTTTCGCATCCACTGCGCTATTACGAATTCCACATTTAATATATGGATACACGTACTATGTTTTCATGTTAATAGTTCACTTTGCGTGACAAACATTGTTTGTTCTGGGGAGAGTGTTACATGACAGGACTCTCGTAGGTATGGATTGGCCCAACCACTGGACCGGTTACATTCCATGACCTGGACAAAACCTCATTCTTTTCGAAACATTAGCTCACCATCTTGCATAATATATTTGTCATGATATTTGTAAACTGTATGCTAGTTTGTACTATATGTTTGTACAGTCAAACCTGTGTTAGTGGTCACCTCCATTAAGTAGTCAACCTGTATTAAGCCGCCAGTTTTCAGATTCCCCATCGATTGATTTAGTATAAATTTGACCTCTATTAAGCAGCCACATGTGCTAAGCAGCCACTTTCTCTGACTCCTTTGGCTGGCTGTTTGAGGCAGGTTTAACTGTAAACATCCCAGGAGACGACACTAGAGGTTTAGTTAAGATTTGGATTAATGCTATGTTCTGTTGTAAGTGAATATAAGTATACAGTGTTTATTATACATCCACGTGTGCTAAGCAGCCACTTTCTGTGATTTCATTGGCTGGCTGCTTAAGACAGTTATGACTGGATGTGAACTAACTATTCGTGTACTAGCCTATTATTATTTGTAATTGCAGGGCACCTGTGGGGAAGATGTTGTATTCTACGTTTATTTCGCTCTGTTGTGTTTACAGCTTATATTGCACTCCTTCGCAGAGCAATATTCCGTGCAAGGGTACAACGAATTGGATGACGATGTAAGCATATATGTCAACCACATACTCCTGTTCTATACGTGGCATACGTAGCCTATGGTGAAGGTCGTTTACTTTAAACTGTATTTAATATACAATGATTGCGAAGAAAGTCTTAGTTAGCAACTTATATTAATCACTCTCATTGGCGCGGACGAAAGCGTATATGTGGTCATTCATGTGGTAGGAAACCGGAAAACCCGGAGAATATCCACCTGTCGAACACGGGTTGCATTGGCGAGAGGCGAGCGCGCTAACCACTGCGCTAAACAGACAGTCGATGAATTCAAATCACGTACCCTTCACCGCTCTGGGTAACACTTTCTTTTGAGTGAGGAATTTCGGTTGTTCAACCTGCGTGCCAGTCCATGCAGGTCAGGCACCTGGATTCGTCCTCCATATATAATAGCTGTAGAGTGACAAAATCAGTATTACACGTCAAGTTGTTCAGAATAAAGAAATCCATCATTTCTAACAATTGTATTGTACGTGAACATTGTTGAAAAATACACAATCGGGATAGATAAATGTGTGGCTACAGGTTGCTCATATAAGCAACGCCCCCTGAAGAGATTAGTTATTCTATTCTTTGGATAGTTCAATGACACAGACATATACCTATTCCAGAGTCTCCTCTTGTTCGATTGCATACACGGTGTAAAGAATCGACACGAGACCTCGATTTAAAGTTTCATCGGAGACTGGGAATATTGCTAGGGTCAGACGGGGGTCGAACCTGCGAGCCCTGGATTGTCAGTCTTAAGTGTTAACCACTGACTGGATTACTGTCCCGCCAGATACATGTTATTTATTTATAGAGGGTAACCCCCCACTTTTATTTCTTTATACATTTATCTTCATATATAGGTTTTTGTTTTACGTTTATTTATCGTCGCTACCGGTTGCCCATATGAGCGACGCCTCTGTGTAATGATACAGACAGATACCCAATCCAGAGTCTCATCTGGTTCTTTGTCGTGCACGGTGTATAGCACCGACAAGAGACGTCGGTTTAAAGTCCCATTTAAAAAACTATTAATATTATTAGGGTCAGGCGGGGGAACGAACCTGCGATCCCTGGATTTCCAGTCCAACGTGTTAATTTAAACAATATTTGATTTCAAGATATAACACAGTAATAGGTGTATTATAGTCCGGCAGTGAAACAATGACTTTATTTTCTCTTGGTATTTATCTATGGGACATATATAATGATATCCAGGTGGCGGCCATTTTGAATTTCAAAATGGCTACATCTGCCAATTGACCCACATTATTAAATATGTGTCTTCTATAATTATTTATTATAGAATGTATGTATACTATTTGGGTTTATGCATAACTATTAAGACTGTACATGCCTTATTAGCGAATATATTGCTAAACCCGGCTAGTTTGAGAATCTTGAATATTTCAAATTGCTCAAAGGTGAGAACTTCATACCCACCTGGATATCATTATATATGTCCGATAGATAAATAATCAACAGAGAAAGAAACTGTATCCAGGAATTGTGGGCTTAGGCCGAGCCGAGCCGCCGAACTAGTAGCAAGGAAAAATGATACATAGTAACAATGTCTTGAACCAAAATTATTGTAGCTCGATTGCGAAACTTATATTAATTACTCTCGAGACCTCATTCTAGCGAACATTCTTGTCAATTTCAGAACCCTTGTCCAGATGAGAATGCGTCAGTTCTACGACGGGTATTATACGACTGGCTAACTCCGTAAGTAAATAGGCCCATAAACAGTGGGATGTGATGGGTGCGTATGAATCCCCTTAATCTGCCGATGTCTGCCTTATGGCGATTAATTTGTTAAAATTTAAACTTCGTATTTCCACGTTATGAAGCCCTAATATCATATTATTGCTATAATTCAAATCAATATATGATTGTCGCCTAGTTTTAAATCTACAGTCTACATCCGTTAGGTCAAATTCGGTTATGTCGAATTCTCCGGTTATCTCGAAGTCGGATCAAAGTCCCGTTTCAGACACTATCATTTTACATATAACTGAATCTGTTTACATCGAATTTCGTTACCTCAAACTTCGGTTATATCGAAATATATTTGTTCGGTCCGACGGAATTCGACATAACGGATGTAGACTGTAATTAAGTACAATATATACACAAAACAACCCGCACACATGCATTGGTGCTTCCAAAACGCCCTGGGGAGAACCTCCAAACTACAAACGATGCGGGTCCCTACTCACGGGGGATTGGACTAACAGCTGAAAATCTGAAAACAAAATTAAGCACATATCTATGCAAAATCATGTGTACAGGCCTGTACATTATCGTTGCAATAAATCTAACAAAGTGTCGACATAGTTGTCTACACCACGACCAGGCATTCGAATCCCAGCCGAGTGGTATGCGAAATTAAAGAAATACGTAGGTGTGCCTGTATCTGCGTGGTTAATGCTGTTGACTAGCCTGGGTTCCAGTCTGTCGGATTTTCACTTTTTAACTTCTGGCCAAATGACTATGAGAAGCTCAATGCGGCCCAATTAATAGTCTCAGTGTTAAAATATATTTATTCGACTGACCAAGCAAAATATATCAAAGCCTGTTCCCAGGGGGCTATGTTTTGACTTCAGTGGAAGATCGGTGGTTATATCTGGTTTCCCGTCCGTCCGTACTGCCTGCTAGGGGAGGGTCAGTTTGACATTAGATTGTTAGCTTACGATCTATATATAAATTACCGCGATATGAACGACTTACCTAGTTCTCCGGTCCTGACTAAGAAACCCCTCGTACCATTCATGCGATATACTCCATTCATCGTTTCAGAGTCTTAGTTAAATGTTATAAGGGTAAATTCAATGCGGCTGATTTCTGGGACCAAACCAGCCGGCTGAAAGCGGATCACCTCGGTCCTCTGCTAGAAGAGGCATGGAAAGACGAACTTAACCGATGTGAGAGAGAAAGGTATGTCCTGCTATTAGTTTATACATTTAGCAAACACATTGTGAAGATTATCTCCGAATACCACGAGTTATGCCAATTTATGCCGCATGTGTGACAAACTTCAGACATTACAAACATTTTGGTATACAACTCGTTTTGTTAGCTGACCGGGTATGGTTGCACCTCAAAATATATGGTCCTATAAGATAATAGCCACCTAACCAGTTCGCTTTAGGTGGGAAAGGCCCAGAATTCGAGCCCAGCTGTCGATACTACTATTGTGCCCTTAGGCAATGCATTTAATTTCCACATTGCCTCTTCTCTCTCCCTCGTACCGATCCTTTTCGGACGAACCTAATAATTTCAAATTGATAAGACAGTAACATGTAAAGACATGTAACGTAACAAGGGCTGCTTCTGGAATAGGATCGTTTGATGTATCTCACACTGTCCGACATGGTTATACTAATGGAGGCGTCGTCCCACTGATTGATGAGGAGTCGACGATAAATACAATTATTAAACAAATTCTGGTTGCGGGCCATTGTCTAATATTGTCAAAACCTGTGGCCCAAACCATTTATATGTTCGTGCTAGTATTGTATCTTTATGTGTATGCCATATTTACTATTGATTTGCAATAAAATATTATTAAACTAAAATTTAATTGTAAAAGTCGGTTATGTTGAATTATCCGGTTATCTCGAAGTCGGATCAAAGTTCAGTTTCAGACAATATCATGTTATATATAACTGGCTCCGTTTATATCGAATTTCGTTATCAAAGTCAAAATTCGGTTATATCGAAGTATTTTGTTCGGACCGACGGAATTCGACATAGCGGATGTACGTAGACATAACATATATATGTATATATAATGGCTTGAGGTGGTGCTGCTCTGCGCTTTGCCTTGAATCGAGTGCTTGTTAACAAAAACAACATATCATGTCATAGCAAAAACAAATAGCATATTGTTTTCAAAGTATTATAATAACATTGTGCTGTATATTTTGTTTGCAAGAAATATGCTGAAACGGCGTAATAATGAAAACGTCTACCTAAATAATAGAAAGACAGCCAATGGTCGCATTAAGCCACACTATGGAACGGTAACAGAGGAGACGCAGCTACAATCAAGTGGAAAATATCGTTATTCTGGAACAACAGACGCATCAAGTCCAGGTACCATACGTGTTTTACTTTTATTTATCGTCGCTACCGGTTGCCCATATGAACAACGCCTCCTGAAGAGATTAATCATTTTAGATTTTTTGGAGGAAAGTGCAATGACCCATTCCAGAGTCTCCTCTGGTTCTTTTACGTGCACGGTGTACAGCACCAACACGAGACTTCGGTTTAGCGTCCCATCTGAAAGACTGTTAATTTTACTAGGGTCAGACGGGGAATCAAACCCGCGATCCCTCGATTACCAGTCCAAAGTGTTAACCACATACATATTACTGACACCATAACATATTGTGCACTTTGATATTGAGCGTTACTTCTTCGCTACACATTTTAGAATTATGGACTTTACTATCATGAGTTAAGACAATAGTCCTTCACCCATTGCACTTAATTACCCTTATTTCGCTTGGGTTGTCAACTTGGAGATCAAATACATGCTGCACAACATAACAAGTCAAATTCAGATCTCTGAAAATATCCAACACGTAAATATAAATGCCCTAAAGTGCACGTTTGATGTTCTAAGATTCATAATTTCCATATCCCATGTTGTTATATTAAACACTCTCGAGACCTCATTCCTGATGGAATCCATCGCCAGAAGGGAGAGAGAAATGGCAATGTGGAATTTACATGCCTTGCCTAAGGGCATAATGGTAACGGCTCCTACTGATCTGAAGCGAACGCGCTACTACTGCGCTATCACGACTTTCATAAATCTACAGATTCCTCTTCAAAATCTCATCCTTTGCTACTGAATTTATTAACCTAACCTACACATTCAAATTCGCTCATCCTGACGTGTGTACATATAAGAAAATATGTGATGTTTGCATTAAGCAGATTACATGCAAAGTTAATTAATTATTCCGGCGTTTTGGACGTTTAGAAGTGGAGCACAAGCTTTATTCACAAACAAGTATATAATGTAATCTTTATATCACATTTTAATTATTACAATATCCAAACCGAAACGTCCAATAGACTGAACCCAAGCTTGTACAGAACATGATTAACAACATTTCGGTGGGTTTGGTGTGAGGCCACGTCGTACCAAGCACTGGCTCAAGCTTTATGATTATTGTAACCGACCATTTTAAGGTAGGTCATCCTAATATTAATTGAATTTTTCTTTATTATTTACAATCTACATATCCGACAGAGTCAAGTAACGCGAAGCCAAGTCTGTACAAAACTCTATATCGAACATTTGTGCTGGTTTGGTTTGAAGCGACGGCATACATGGCGTGGTCAGAACTGATATGGCTTGTGCAACCCATTTTCTTGAGGTATGTGTATTTTGAGGTATTAACTATAATATGTCAAATTTCGATAATAAATGCAATATGTTGCTATACAATAACAGCTGAACTATTCGATAATAACTGGAACATTGGGTAATAACTACAATATTTAAATATTCGATCATAACTGTGTAATATTTAGTTATTACATAATAACTGTAATATATAAATATTCGATAATAACTGTGTAATATTTCAATATTATATAATAACTGTAATATTTAAATATTCGATAATAACTGTAATATTTAAATATTCGATAATAACTGTAATATTTAAATATTCGATAATAACTGTGTAATATTTCAATATTATATAATAACTGTAATATTTAAATATTAGATAATAACTGTGTAATATTTAAATATTAGATAATAACTGTATAATATTTAACTAGTAGTAGTAGTAATCTTAATTAAACTATATTTTTTACATCATATCTCATCATTGTACGTACAATATATTCAATAATATTACATGTATATTTTACTGTTTATTGTATAATAAAAGTACAATTCCATTCCAACATGGAGTTATAAGGATTGAACAAAATTATATACACTCATTTATCACATTATGTTAGGGATAAAGCTGCAATATCTCTGCAAGTCGAATATTAAAAACTGCTCTAAAACACTTATAAAAACCTGACGCCTCTGTAGAATAATAAAACAGGTTTTGGCACAATTACGAATCATCTCTTGGCTTGAAAACAGGAAACAATAATTATCATAATTGGATATTGAGTAGAAATTGATATTACATGCATATGACTTTGGGAATAAATCTTGTCTTAAATCATTTTAAACTGGACAATTCAATATTACATGCATCTCATTTTCAATAGTAGCATTATCACAAAACGGACACATCATAGAGTCCTCTTATTGTATAATAACTGTATATATTCGATAATAACTGTAATAGTTGGTTTAAACATATTTATTCGACATTATATAACATAATTTACAACAATAATTGTGTACACAATAGATACAAGTGGATTGAAATGAAAGCTAAAAACTTATTGGATTTTTCTCCATAAAATATTTAACTATTCGATAATGACTGTAAAATTTACTATTCAATAACGACTGTAATATGCAATTATTGTATTTTTTTAATACACATTTATTTTAGCTCGATTGCGAAACAAGTCCATACAACTTATATTAATCACTCTTGAGACCTCATTCCTGATGGAATTCATCGCCACGAGGGAGAGAGAAAAGGCAACGTGAAATTTAAATGCCTTGCCTAAGGGCACACTCGTAACGGCTCTAGCGGGGCTCCACATTGATTGACTAGGTTAAGTACCAATTCCCACATCGATCATTAATTTAAGGAATGAATCGCGGGTTAATGGTTTCCATCGGGGTATGAACTATATTGGGTGTTGTTAAAGTCTGTGGAGGCATTCTTGTCAATGACAAAACGCAAATATAGCAAACTTTGCATTTAAAATGTTTTTAGTCCAGATTTGCAACTTACCGTGTCCCGGAACAGGTTAATAGATCATCCTTGGAACAGCGTAAGCTGCAAGACAAGCATTTTATCGCGCAAAATACTGTCTAATAATGCGAATACCCGTCTCTTCGAGTGCGCATGTCAGCTGCATATCATTAGTTGGAAACCCTCACACGAAATTGTATACAATCAGGACGTTGATTGACGGAAATGCAATAGCGATGTAAATATTTAAACGTAAATGCTGTGGTGTTGCAATTAAGAAGGTTGTTCTTAGAAATCAAGTTAAATATAAACGTCACTTCTCTTATTATTATCACAGGCGCGTCGGAAACCAGCTGACATTAGGGCCGCTGATTTTTAAGTGGCTCGAGAGTCTCATTAGTGACTATTTCACTCCAAGTGCATGGAATATCGAGAAAGTTGTCCCCCTTGTAAATTACCCGATAAGCAGATATCGATAGACAATCTCTGGCGTGTTTTCTATAGAGTTATATAGTAACTCGATATATAAATTGCAATAAAGTAATTATTTCATCATAGGACAATCTATTACCACATATACGAAGATAGATAATTTTCTGTACTTTCAAGACGTTGTTTTTATTTTAAAATAAGTATATGTACAGTATAATTAAGCAAATATACATAGACCATCACGTCATATTTCGCCTATATACTACTATGTAAAATTTAGAAAACACTGATATGTACCTGTTGTGTGCTCAAATAGTTTTATTTTGTTGTTCGTTGACAATCTATTACCACATATGACATTCTTCATATTTTCAAGATCTTTTTAATGATGCAAAGTATAATAAAATAAGTTTTTACCTTCAACGATAATTTGCAAATATGCATCCTGAGAATATGAAAAATAAGCTGAAACTGGTATCCATGACAGACCAATAACTTTCATAGTAAACTCTAAATAACATCTTCATTGTTACAAAGCATTCCTGTTATAGCCGTATTCGTCGTTAAATTGTCTTTGGTATAACTTCTGACAAAATCAGTATCAGTATGAAATTGCACATGGTGCCTTAAATATGATATTTGATACCAGGATCGTTTTGATTTATTTATCTATGTTCCTGATGATCCATACACGATATATAAATGGTAGTAGTTTCGTCAACCTTATTTGTATAGTAGTTTACTATTGTGGTCGCGGAGGTGTTTTATCACCTCTGCCTTACAGAACAAACTACTATATAAATTAATAGACGAAACACAAACAAAGCAATTATGCCTATTATTAAAAATGCAATTATGATTGGATTGGTAGATAGATAGAGATAGATACTTTTATTTCCTCTATTTTTGTTTGTTTTGTGATAAAATGATTTAAAATACTCTTATTGACTATTCTGAAATAATTATGTTTTATTAAAATGTGTGATATACTGTATATCAGATGAAACATCCAGTCCAGGTAGTACATAACACCAGTTTGACGAAATTATAGGTTGACGAAACATCCGTAAATCATATAAAGTATCTAGATTGTGTTGAAACATTGTGTTCACCCATAAATTCATTTGGAAACATTGTGTTCACCGCATAAATGCATTTGGGCGATTAAATTATTTTCTTAGAAGATACAATCTAAACATAATTAATAAAGAATTAAAATTACAATAAGAATATTTTTAGAGGGCTACATGGGTTGCATTGATGTGTGTGTTTACCAACTTCGCAAACAATAAAGCTATTTGATTCTTTAGTAGGTTCGATCCTCAATTTTAGTTCCGAAATATGGGGAACACATAAAGCCACGGACATCGAACTTGTCCATACAAAATTCTTGCCCAGAATACTCGGAGTAAAAAAATCAACAAATTTAACTGAGCTATACGGAGAATTAGGTCGATTACCGCTCCATATCTATCGAAAAATTAAACTACTTAAGTATTGGATTAAGATATTAAAACAAGAGGATTCAAGTTTAACAAAACAACTTTATCTATTATTAAAAACGGACGTTGATTTAGGTCACACTTATAACCGAAAAAATTGGGCGTTTGAAATAAAAACAATACTACCAGATCACGGATTTAACAATATCTGGAATGAACAGTTCACCCATGACATCCCTCTGGACATTATTAAGCAACGGATAATCGATACATATCTACAAAAATGATTTAGAACTTCATCACATAACCTTTTTATTGAAACAGGGAGATATAACAACGTGGCTCGTGAACTGAGAACTTGTAAATCATGTACTATGACAAAAATTGAAAGTGAATATCATTTTCTACTTGTATGTCCACATTATCGCGATATAAGAAAGAAATACTTTAAACGCTATTATTGTCATTGGCCGACAATGCATACATTCGATGCTCTAATGTCCGCTACGTCTAATAAAACTATTTGTAACCTATCAAAGTTTATATACTTTGCCAACAAAATACGCATTATCCAAGTACCTTAAATACTGTATCTACCTATTGTATAGTGATTGTTAATCTGCACTGTTAAAAACCCATGCTCTTCTGAAAAAACTTGTGTTCACACTGTATTATATATTATATGTTTGTAAACATTAATATGAAATGTTTAATGCTGAATAAAATATTTGTATTGTATTGTATATTGTATTCATGTTATGTCAATATTGATTATTGGGTTGATAGGTATAAAATCATTAACCGTGACATATTAATACATGTGGATGTGTAATGATAACAAGATCTATAAAGTGATGTGTTGAATTACCCGTGTCGACCCATTTCCTGTAGAACCAGTCATTGAAAGTGCCATAACTGGCCCCAATTCCGCCGGAAACATAATTATCAATGTATTGTGTCAATGTTGAAACTACTGGGGTACGTTAATTATGGTCATACAATATATTTGTTTTATTACTTGGGTCGGTGACACGATGCATAACGGACGTTGTTAATTACAGCTTCGTTCCTGCACCTGCTGTCCTCGATACACAGTCAAACCTGTATTAAGAGGCCAGCTAAGGGAATCACAGAAAGTGGCTGCTTAGCACAGGTGGCTGCTTAATAGATGTTAAATATAGAATAAAGTAACATGGGGAATCTGAAAACTGCCTGCTTAATGCAGGTTGGCTGCTTAATAGAGGTGACCACTAACACAGGTTTGACTGTAGATAAATTCTTTTATTCCTCCACTATAAAGAGAAGTAGCACATTTGCATAATATAAAAAATTTACGTACAATTTGTGACAAAAACATTAAAATATATACAATATTTATATCTTTATTTCAGTCTCATAGATCTATGTACAATACAAGATATCAAAATATAACATATATTCACATAAACACACGTGCATAGCCATGCTTAGATAGAATTACAAGAGACTATGGTCATAATTATCACACTTGTTATAAAATTATCATTGCACAAATAGAGCATTACATTATTAATATATACTGTGTAAGACTGGTACAATGTAATAATAGGCATTACCTTGCGCATTATGAACAATCTCTTATAACCGTTACCAATACATAATAAGGTTTTTATTTTTTAAGTATCACAAAAAACAGCTGCTAATTAGTTCACTCTCGATCTGATCGAGGTTGATAATTGATCTTTTAAAATATTTCTTAATCGGCTAGTGCATTTGTTTTTAATTACAGTGTGTGAAACGTATGCATTTTAATTTATGTAATGTACATGGATGAGCGGTAAATAAAGATCAAAACTTCAATGACCCGGACCATAGAAATGTTTTCTTATCTATAATATTGTTTGTTAATACACGTCTATGTATAATAAAAACTAAAAATGGTAGTACAGTTTTATAATCTATTTTGTTGTTTATGCAATGAAGGTTATCCTCTTTCACGAACAATGGCATAATTATATATACTGACAAAACATGATACCATTGTGTTTACGTCTGCAACAACATCCTCTATACAAGCATTATACGGTATTATCTACCCAGCAAAAACGAATCAACGCGAATTTCATAATTCATGCTTCATTGCCTTTTATTGCCTTAGGCCAATTTACACAGATATCCGCTGATACAATAACCATAAATCGCGTTGATCAAAGGTAGAAAACTCCTACAATGTGATCGCTCGAAATGAACAAGGGACGCTACCTAGTCAAATCTGCTCGAGGAGAAGAATTAAATAAGACTCTGTCTTCCATTCTAATCCTGTTTCTGTATTATGATTATGCGTGGTGTATGCATTGTTCAATATGTATTATATTGGGAAATAAAATATGTTTAAACTAAATCTGCTAAAATAGTCGCTATTGACCAGGGTGGTCCAGGAGCATGCTCCCCCTGGACAATATTGAGATGTAGATACCGTATAAACGATTTTAATACTCACACTGCGTACAGTGCGTAGGAACCTAGGGTAGATCTACATAAGGACGTCACTGATAAATGATATCAGCATACATTGCAGTGTGTTTTCAAGGGTTATTTAAAAGATGATCTCTTCTCTAAAACATAATCGATTCACCACTATGCACATGCGGCCATACTGAGTCAATGTATCATTATTTCTTTGAATGGTACAAATACTACCATAATTATACGCATTGAACTAGCCAACACGATTTCGTAACTTAGTCCAATATCTCTAACAGTTATCCTATTTGGTGATATTACCTTAGCACCTGGACAAAATGAAATAATAGTCTTAGCTGTCCATAGATTCATAGAAAAGTCTAAACGTTTTTAACAATATGTATGTAAACAGGGACCGACACGCTTGCATAGTGATACACCATAAACACTGTATGTGTTATTTCATCGCTTTCTATCCCCTTCCATTCTCCGTTTATCTAGTTATAATTTCATACACTTATTATTGATTTTGGACTTAGTACCCAATACGTTTACGACTTAGTCGCCTATAGTCACTTGTTTATAAATGTAATGGAGATAATCTCAATAAGATTTACGCTTTCGATTAAATTCATTTTCATTCTGTATACAATAGATATGTAGCTGTACATTATGAATGAATAAATATGTTTAAACCAAGGGTCATCCTTTTTGAAAACTCAGCCATATCAAACGAGAATGATGAAATCATCTGCCATTCGGTAACATTTACATCGCTATTGCATTACCTTCGATGAACGTATGTGCCCTGATTGTATACATTTTCGTATGAGTTTTCCCCAAATAATGATACAGCAAGTTACGGACATGCGCACTAGCAGTGTTAGGCAGCGTTTAACGCGAGAACGGGCGCGTCTTATAACTTACGTTTTTCCAAGAAAGATATATCTACTGGTTCCGGCACATGGTAAGATGCAAATATGGACTAAACACATTTCAAATGCAAAGTATGCTATATTTTCTTTGTGTCATTTAAAACATAATATGGGCGTGTTTATAGTTAGCTTGGATGCCTTCGGTCTACACACACATTTGCGGTTGTGTATTGTAGTGCAATGAGGCTCCCGACAGGGCAGTTAAAATGAATACAATTTGAAAACAAATATTATATTAGCCAAAATCATTGGAAATCCTAAAAGAAAAAGAAGATGTGTGTGTATAAGTGTAAGATAGGAGTTTCATTGATAATCTTATGATTCAGGTATATCATTCAAATGATCGAGAGCGAAGGTCCAACGGAAGCTGAGTGGAAGGGATATCTCTACGCAGTGTTACTATTTATAGCATTGTGTATCAACTCGTTCATGTATCACGTGTCTTTCCATCACATGATGACACTCGGATTGAAAATTAAAGCCGCGCTGATTTGTTTGATCTACAAGAAGGTGATAGTATACAAATATGCAAATACAAAACATTGTATTGTATGAACACATATAGAATGTTTTATAGCATAATACAAAATGTTTTATAGTGAGATTTATACATTGTATTGTATGAACACATATAGAATGTTTTATAGCATAATACAAAATGTTTTATAGTGAGATTTATACATTGTATTGTATGAACACAAATATAATGTTTTATAGTAAGATTTATACATTGTATTGTATGAACACATATAGAATGTTTTATAGTGAGATTTATACATTGTATTGTATGAACACATATAGAATGTTTTATAGCATAATACCAAATGTATTATAGTGAGATTTATACATTGTATTGTATGAACACATATAGAATGTTTTATAGCATAATACAAAATGTATTATAGTGAGATTTATACATTGTATTGTATGAACACATATAGAATGTTTTATAGCATAATACCAAATGTATTATAGTGAGATTTATACATTGTATTGTATGAACACATATAGAATATTTTATAGCATAATACCAAATGTATTATAGTGAGATTTATACATTGTATTGTATGAACACATATAGAATGTTTTATAGCATAATACCAAATGTATTATAGTGAGATTTATACATTGTATTGTATGAACACATATAGAATGTTTTATAGCATAATACAAAATGTATTATAGTGAGATTTATACATTGTATTGTATGAACACATATAGAATGTTTTATAGCATAATACCAAATGTATTATAGTGAGATTTATACATTGTATTGTATGAACACATATAGAATATTTTATAGCATAATACCAAATGTATTATAGTGAGATTTATACATTGTATTGTATGAACACATATAGAATGTTTTATAGCATAATACCAAATGTATTATAGTGAGATTTATACATTGTATTGTATGAACACATATAGAATGTTTTATAGCATAATACAAAATGTATTATAGTGAGATTTATACATTGTATTGTATGAACACATATAGAATGTTTTATAGCATAATACAAAATGTATTATAGTGAGATTTATACATTGTATTGTATGAACACATATAGAATGTTTTATAGCATAATACCAAATGTATTATAGTGAGATTTATACATTGTATTGTATGAACACATATAGAATGTTTATAGCATAATACCAAATGTATTATAGTGAGATTTATACATTGTATTGTATGAACACATATAGAATGTTTATAGCATAATACCAAATGTATTATAGTGAGATTTATACATTGTATTGTTTGAACACATATAGAATGTTTTATAGCATAATACCAAATGTATTATAGTGAGATTTATACATTGTATTGTATAAACACATATAGAATGTATTATAGTGAGATTTATACATTGTATTGTATGAACACATATAGAATGTTTTATAGCATAATACCAAATGTATTATAGTGAGATTTATACATTGTATTGTATAAACACATATAGAATGTATTATAGTGAGATTTATACATTGTATTGTATGAACACATATAGAATGTTTATAGCATAATACCAAATGTATTATAGTGAGATTTATACATTGTATTGTTTGAACACATATAGAATGTTTTATAGCATAATACCAAATGTATTATAGTGAGATTTATACATTGTATTGTATAAACACATATAGAATGTATTATAGTGAGATTTATACATTGTATTGTATGAACACATATAGAATGTTTATAGCATAATACCAAATGTATTATAGTGAGATTTATACATTGTATTGTTTGAACACATATAGAATGTTTTATAGCATAATACCAAATGTATTATAGTGAGATTTATACATTGTATTGTATAAACACATATAGAATGTTATAGCATAATACCAAATGTATTATAGTGAGATTTATACATTGTATTGTATGAACACATATAGAATGTTTTATAGCATAATACGAAATGTATTATAGTGAGATTTATACATTGTATTGTATGAACACATATAGAATGTTTTATAGCATAATACGAAATGTATTATAGTGAGATTTATACATTGTATTGTATGAACACATATAGAAATGTTTTATAGCATAATACCAAATGTATTATAGTGAGATTTATACATTGTATTGTATGAACACATATAGAATGTTTTATAGCATAATACCAAATGTATTATAGTGAGATTTATACATTGTATTGTATGAACACATATAGAATGTTTTATAGCATAATACCAAATGTATTATAGTGAGATTTATACATTGTATTGTATGAACACATATAGAATGTTTTATAGCATAATACCAAATGTATTATAGTGAGATTTATATGTTATAATTTTCTGAAGCGATCTAAACTAAGGTACGAGGTATGTGAAACTTAAGAGTAGAGCCAGAGGTAAGTTGGAAACTAAATGAGCCAATCGTGTTATACAATAAGGCTATTTGATTGATTCACATACAGTTACAGTCTACATCCGTTATGTCAAAGTTTGTTATGTCGAATTCTCCGGTTATCTCGAAATAGGATCACAGTTCCGTTACAGACACTACTTTTACATATAACTGGCAACCGGTAGCGACGAAAAATAAACGTAAAACACACACAGGATCACAATAATATCACCAATGACTGTCGATATAGGAAACAACAACTATTGTTATTAACTGACGTTGGTATTTTAGAGCTTGGAAATTAGTGCCCTGTTTGTCAAATGTTGAATTGACATGTCGTATAATCTACTTAACTGCCCTGTTTGTCAAATGTTGTATTGACATATCGTATACTCTACTTTAGTGCCCTGTTTGTCAAATGTTGTACTGATAATGTAAGTTCATATCGTATAATCTACGTTAGTGCCCTGTTTGTCAAATGTTGTATTGACATATCGTATAATCTACGTTAGTGCCCTGTTTGTCAAATGCAAGTTCATATCGTATAATCTACGTTAGTGCCCTGTTTGTCAAATATTGTATTGACATGTCGTATAATCTACTTAACTGCCCTGTTTGTCAAATGTTGTATTGTCATGTCGTATAATCTACTTAAGTACCCTGTTTGTCAAATATTGTATTGACAATGCAAGTTGATATCGTATAATCTACGTTAGTGCCTTGTCAAATGTTGTATTGACATATCGTATAATCTACTTTAATGCCCTGTTTGTCAAATGCAAGTTCATATCGTATAATCTACGTTAGTGCCCTGTCAAATATTGTATTGACATATCGTATAATCTACCTTAATGCCCTGTTTGTCAAATGTTGTATTGACAATGTAAGTTCATATCGTATAATCTACGTTAGTGCCCTGTTTGTCAAATGTAAGTTCATATCGTATAATCTACTTTAATGCCCTGTTTGTCAAATGCAAGTTCATATCGTATAATCTACTTTAATGCCCTGTTTGTCAAATGCAAGTTCATATCGCATAATCTACGTTAGTGCCCTGTCAAATGTTGCCGTGACATATCGTATAATCTACAACTATCAATAGGCATATGTATCAATTGCAGGCTATCAAAATGAACAGAAGCGGACTGAAATCTACCACTGTAGGGGAGATAGTGAACCTAATGAGCGTGGACTGTCAGAGAATCCAAGACTCTTTCACGTTCTCCTTCTATATCGTGTGCATATTCATCATTCTCATCATCGCAGTAGCTCAGCTGTGGGATCTGATGGGTTTGTACAGTTTTATTATCATTATCATCATCACAGTAGGTCAGCTGTGGGATCTGATGTGTGTGTGTGCAGTTTTATTATCATCGCAGTAGGTCAGCTGTGGGATCTGATGGGTTTTACAGTTTTCTTATCATTATCATCATCGCAGTAGATCAGCTGTGCGATCTTATGGGTTTATACAGTTTTATTATCATCGCAGTAGATCAGCTGTGGTATCTGATGGGTTTGTACAGTTTTGTTATCATTACCATCATTGCAGTAGATCAGCTGTTGGATCTGATGTGTTTGTACAGTATTATTATCATCGCAGTAGGTCAGCTGTGGGATCTGATGGGTTTGTACGTTTTCTTATCATTATCATCATCACAGTAGATCAACTGCTACACTCTAACTACGTGCATTACAGATCAATATGTTAGTAGCTCAGCTGCTACATTGTAACTACGTGCATTACTGATCAAGATGTTAGTAGCTCAGCTGCTACATTGTAACTACGTGCATTACTGATCAATATGTTAGTAGCTCAGCTGCTACATTGTAATTACGTGCATTACTGATCAATATATGTTAGTAGCTCAGCTGCTACATTGTAACTACATGCATTACTGATCAATATGTTAGTAGCTCAGCTGCTACATTGTAATTACGTGCATTACTGATCAATATATGTTAGTAGCTCAGCTGCTACATTGTAACTACATGCATTACATATCAATATGTTAGTAGCTCAGCTGCTACATTGTAACTACGTGTATTACTGATCAATATGTTAGTAGCTCAGCTGCTACATTGTAACTACGTGCATTACTGATCAATATGTTAGTAGCTCAGCTGCTACATTGTAACTACGTGCATTACTGATCAATATGTTAGTAGCTCAGATGCTACATTGTAACTACGTGCATTACTGATCAATATGTTAGTAGCTCAGCTGCTACATTGTAACTACGTGCATTACTGATCAATATGTCAGTAGCTCAGCTGCTACATTGTAACTACGTGCATTATTGATGTATTGCAATACTATGCATTATATTGCCATGGAATATATCTACTCTGACATTATGTAAATGTAAATAATAATACACCAAATGAGAAGAAGGGTGGAATCTATTGCTTTAAGAACTTTTGACCCAACCCATTTTATTTAAACATATGTATTCGTTTATAGTGTACTGTACATATATATTGCATACAAAACGAAACTGGATTAAATCGAATGTTTATAGCACATTTGACATACTGTTGCCCTGGTGTTGCCATGGTGTTGTCCTGGTGTTGCCATGATGTTGCCATGCTGTTGTTTGTGGTGTAGTATATGAATGTGTATGTACTTTTATTGGCAATAAAGTAGTGTTTAGTCTAATGCGTTCCTGAAATACGCGTTCCGATCTATCTGCACCATACATGGCATGCACATACAATATTGCAGGCGTGGCAAGTCTCGGTGCGTTGGCTGTGATACTCATCGTCCTGTCTACTGTTGGCTTCATCGGTACAAAACTGTACAAAATACAAAAGGAATTACTTCGATTGAAAGGAAACAGAATCAAAATCCTAAACGAAGTGATCAGTGGAATTACGGTGAGGACTAGGAAGCGATCGTTGGAATTAAGGTGAGGATTAGGAAGTGATCAGTGAAATTAAGGTGAGGACTATGAAGAGATCAGTGGAATTAAGATGAGGACTAGGAAGTCATCACTGGAATTAAGGTAAGGACTAGAAAGTGATCAGTGTAATTAAGGTGGCGACTAGGATGTGCTCTGTGGAATTAAGGTGGTGACTCGGAAGTGATCAGGGGAATTAAGGTGAGGACTAGGAAGTGATCAGGGGAATTAAGGTGAGGACTAGGAAGTAATCAGTGGAATTAAGGTGAGGACTAGGAAGTGATCACTGGAATTAAGGTGAGGACTATTAAGTTATCAATAGAATTAAGGTGAGGACTAGGAAGTGATCTGAGAGGAATTAAGTTGAGGACTAGGAAGTGATCAGTGGAATTAAGGTGAGGACTATGAAGTGATCAGTGGAATTAAGGTGAGGACTAGGAAGTGATCACTGGACTTAGGGTGAGGACTAAGAAGTTGTCAATCGAATTAAGGTGAGGACTATGAAGTGATCCGTATATTAAGGTGAGTATTAGTAAGTAGTAAGTGATCAGTGAAATTGCGGTGAGGACTAGGAAGTGATCAGTGGAATTAAGTTGAGTGCTAAGAAGGGATCAGTGGAATTAAGGTGAGGACTAAGAAGGTATCAGTGGAATTAAGGTGATGACTAGGAAGTGTCAGTGAAATTAAGGTGAGGACTAGGAAGTGATCAGTGGAATAAGGTGAGGAATAGGAAGTGATCAGTGGAATTAAGGTGAGTAATAGGACGTGATCAGTGGAATTAAGGTTATTACTAGGAAGTGATCAGTGGACTCCTGGTGAGTACTAGGAAAAGATCAGTGTAATTAAGGCGAGTACTAGGAAGTGATCACTGGAATTAAGGTGATTACTAGGAAGCGAGTATTGAAATTAATGTGAGGACTAGGAAGTGATCACTGGACTTAAGGTGAAGACTAGGAAGTGATCACTGGAATTAAGGTGATGACTAGGAAGTGTCAGTGAAATTAAGGTGAGGACTAAGAAGGGATCAGTGGAATTAAGGTGATGACTAGGAAGTGATCAGTGGAATTGAGGTGAGGACTAGGAAGTGATCAGTGGAATTAAGGTGAGGACTAGGAAGTGATCACTGAAATTATTGTGAGGACTAGGAAGTGATCACTGGAATTAAGGTGAGGACTAGGAAGTGATGAATGGAATTAAGGCGAGGACTAGGAAGTGATCAGTGGAATTAATGTTAGGACTAGGGAGTGGTCACTGGCATTAAGGTGAGGACTAGGAAGTGATCACTGGGGTTAAGGTGGGGACCCTAAAGTGATCCGTGGAATTAAGGTGAGGACTAGGAAGTGATCATTGGAATTAAAGTGAGGACTATGAAATAATCCGTGGAATTAAGGTGTGGACTAGGAAGTGATGAATGGAATTAAGGTGATGACTAGGAAGTGATGAATGGAATTAAAGTGAGGACTAGGAAGTATTTAGTGGAATTAAGGTGAGGACTAGGAAGTGATCAGTGGAATTAAGGTGATGAATAATAAGTGATTTAATGTGATGTTTTAGCAGGCATAATTGTTTAAAGTGATGGCTATTTTGAATGTGAAGGTCTTAGCTTTCCAGGTGGTTGTTCATAAGATTAAAGCTGTAGATTTGAAATTTTGGAAAACATAGTAGTTGTTTAAAAAAACGTCTATACTTTATTTATTTTACAACGATTGCGAAGCAAGTTTTAACAGCTTATATTAATCACTCTCGTTGGCGCAGATGGAAGCTTAAATGTAGTCATTAGTGTGGTAGGAAACCGGAGTACCCGGAGAACACCCACCTGTCCGATCTTGCGACCACCATACCATCGCACATACTTCCCGGTGGTTTATAAATTCGAAGGATATACTGATGTGATTTACTGATTAAATGTGCAGATGATCATAAATGTTTGAGTAGTCAGTCATAAATTAACAATATAATATATGTTAAGCTAAATCTTAACATTCATAGTATGAATGTATACATTATGGTAACTTGTATTTAATTCCATAGTATTCCCCTTACAGGTGTTGAAAATGTATGCTTGGGAACCTTCCTTTATGAAACGAATTCAAGCCATCCGCAAGTCCGAAATCAACTGTCTATGGAGATCTGCTCTGTATACGACCACTACAATCCTGTTTTCCGTACATAGTCCATTTATGGTAAGTAAGCATACAGTCTGTTATGTCGAATTCCGTGGGACCGAACGAAATTCTTCGACATATAAACAGATCCAGTTATATATAAAATGATAAATAAATGATATAAAAACAGGACTTTGATCGGACTTCGACAAAACCGTATAATTCGACATAACTGACTTTGACATAACCGTATAATTCGACATAACCTACTTCGACATAACCGTATAATTCGACATAACCGACCTTGACAAGTATGTAGACTGTATATGTGTAGTTGCTTCAATTCTCTGGAAATTTACTCTTTACTCCTTGCATGCGCATAAACAGTGCCATGTCTAGGTGGGAATTGGTTAATTCCGCGGATTTCGGAAACATTTACAAATATCATATATGTCTGATTAGCGTAGTGGTTACAATACTCGTTTCTCAACAATGTAACCCGGGTTCAATCATCAGATAGGGAAGTTTGAGATGGTACGGTGGTCGCACGATCGGACATGTGGGATTTATTCGGGTACTCCAGTTCCCTCCCACATGAATGACCACATATGGGCTTTCATTCACGTCAACGAGAGTGATTAATAAAAGTTTGTTAAGCTTGTTTTTTGTAGCAATTTTAAAATAACTAAAGAATATATGTCTAATAACATATCAATGATATTAATATAAAGAGGTAATTTACGTGAAATAAGTTTCATCTCATAAAATAACCTAATTTCAAATTATAACATTTAGAAGAATTGCTGGCGTGTCAGTGGTCCAGGTTTGAACGCGAATCCGCGGATCGAAGATTCGAACTCCCGTCTGGCCCTAATAATATTAACTGTCTTTCAGTTGGGATTCTAAACTGAGCTCTCGTGTCAGTGCTTTACACCGTGCATATAGCAGACACATATAGACTATGCAATTTGTCTCTGTATGTATCATTACACTAACATCCGAAATCTAAAATGACTAATCTCTCCAGGAGGCGTCGCTGATATGGTCAACTGGCTGTTCGATTAGCGCAGTGGTTAGCATGCTCGCTTCCCTATGCAACCCGGGTTCGAACCTCGGACCGGGAAGAATGTGAGATGGTATGGTGGTCACCATATCGGACAGGTGGGTTTTCTCCGGATACTCCGGTTTCGAATGACCACATATACGCTTTCATCCGCGCCAACGAGAGTGATTGATATAAGTTGTTAGAACTTGCTTCGCAATCGTTGTAAAATAAATATGTTAAACTAAACTGGTAGCGACTTAAAGGAACGCAAACCACACACACACTTGCTGTTCACTGTGTTTTCATTTCAGATAAACTTTGTGTTGATTCTCATTTACGTAATGACATCGCCCACACATTCTCTGGGTGCAGAGGAAACCTTCACAGCCCTGTCGATTATTAACATCATCAGATACCCAATTGCACTATGTCCGTTTCTAGTCAACGGAGTTGTGCAGGTAAAGTCCGTTTCTAGTCGACGGTACCGTGCAGGTAATGTCCGTTTCTAGTCAACGAAGTCATGCAGGTAATGTCCGTTTCTAGTTATCGGAACCGTGCAGGTAATGTCCGTTTCTAGTCAACGAAGTCGTGCAGGTAATGTCCGTTTCTAGTCAACGAAGTCGTGCAGGTAATGTCCGTTTCTAGTTAACGGAACCGTGCAGGTAATGTCCGTTTCTAGTCAACGGAATCGTACAGGTAAACTTTCGTTTGACAGTGTTGTCATTCTAGGAAAAAACTATCTAACATACATTTTACTTGTTTTAAATTTGAAAGTCTTACTTGAAATAAATAGTGATGCACGTGTATGGGTATATCTATTGTGGGAATATATGTAGCATATTGTAGGCGTGTTTAGACACATTTGAAGGTGTATGTCTATTTGTAGGGGGAATATATGACACATTTATATCGCGGTTTGATCCAAATATAAATCTTGCATACGAACTAGAATTGGTCCAAAGATATACAGCCCGTTCATCCTCAATGGGAAAACTTTAGAACATAGACGAAATCAAGCCTCATTGATAATGTTTTACCAAATAAGAAATTAACTAGTCGATGTAGATCACAATCAACTAACACCAACAATACATCTTAATTATCTAATTCCACATTCAAACCACCAATACCACGCCACATCAGTTCCCACAAGGACAATCAGGCTATGGAACAGTCTACCAACAACTATATAGTAGAGTCCCAGTCTGCCGACTTTTGTTGGCAGTCTGGACTCGTACATTAACTCCTAACCTTTAGACTGTTTGCTTTTAGCTATTGCTTTGTAGATCCTTTTATCTTCTAGACTTGCACATAACATTTTTGATTAACTCATTATTCTAGATTAGCGTCTATCATAATCGTCGCTGATTGTTCGGCAGTATGAAATTGATGTTTGAATACCTAGAGAATATATGATACATTATATTAACCCCGTATTTCAATACAAATTTAGGGATACGTTTCTATTGGAAGAATACAAGAATTCCTCTGGACGGACGACATTAAGACAGACAACGTGAATATCGTGAAGCAAGCAGGTACACAAATAAAGTATTAAATTACTAGTGTTCTCACTTCAACCATGCACATAAAATATTACAATAGTAGGCTAAAAGTTATCATATCAATATTTTCTTTACAAGTCAGGTTTTATACAGTATACATCCGTTATGTCGAATTCCGTCGGACCGAACAAAATACTTCGACATAACCGAAGTTTGACTTAACGAAATTCGATATAAACAGAGCCAGTTATATGTAAAATGATAGTGTCTGAAACAGGACTTTGATCCGACTTCGAGATACCTGGATAGTTCGACATAACCGACTTTGACATAGCGGATGTAGACTATATATATTTATTTTCATCAACTATGTACTAACACTATTCTCATATCCTTCTCTCACAGATAATCCCGTTACTATTGAAAATGGAAACTTTGCTTGGAATGACGATATTCAAAAATCAGTCCTGACTAAGTAGGCATAATATTAACAGATGGTAGTATGTTTGATAACGTTTAAACTTTATTTATTTTACAACAATTGCGAAGCAAGTTCTAACTACTTATATTAATCACTCTCGTTGATGCGGATGAAAGCGTAACTGTGGTCATTAGTGTGGGAGGAAACCGTAGTACCTAGAGAAACCTCACCTGTCCGATCTGGCGACCACCGTACCATCTCATATACTTCCCGGTCGTCTGAGGATCGAATCCGGGTTGCATTGGTGAGAAGCAAGCACGCTAACCACTGCGCTAATCGGATAGCATGTTTGATAAAGATTACGGTTTAATATACAATGTATACGAGTACATGTGTACACTAGCAGATTTCTGTCTTACCGGTACAACTATTGGGCCTCATTTGCTGGGAACAGGCGTTAATATATTTTGCCTGGTCATTCATATAAATTGAATTTAATACCAAGATCTGGCACCAATACTAGTTGGAGAATCGCATTATGACCTAAGCTATATCCGCCTTCGTGGTCGAGTGGTTAAGGTCGCTGATTTGTATACCACTATAACCAGTGTAACACTGTAATCATCACCGATGGTTACTAGTTCGAGCCACGCTCAGGCCGTGTTTGTTTATACCAACAAGTTGGCAGTTTTGTATGGAGGTTGGTGCACCAATTACTGGATAACAGCTGAAGCCTGCCCAGGAAATGTGTTGGTTGGTAAACTGTCCATCAGTCAAATGATCAATCGTAAAATAAACTTAAAATAAAAAAGAGACCTAAGCCCTGGTTGCGAATTCAAACCCAAAAACAATTGAAGGAAAGTGTAGAAAACAAACAAACCAATACTGTGCCTGTTTTGGAAATTATCCTAACAAATATAAATTTATCAATAACGTAATAGCATTTGATATACTATCTCTGACTTACAAAAGTGCTGACAAAAACCTGCTTTTGGGATAATTAATAACAGGTTAATGTTTATTTATTTTACAACGATTGCGTAGCAAGTTTTAGCAACTTATATTAATCACTCTCATTGGCGCGGATGAAAGCGTATATGTGAGAGGAAACCGGAGTACCCGGAGAAAACCCACATGTCCGATCTGGCGACCACCGTACCATCTCACATACGTCTCGGTCCGAGGATCGAACCTGGGTTGCATTAATTGGTGAGAAGCGAGCACACTAACCACTGCGCTAATGGGGCAGCTATTAACATTAACCAGGAAGATAAATTATAACAATAGCATTGAATATAATTGAACCAGTAACAGGTGCGAGGATTTATAACAGTAATATATGGGTGCATTTATAACATTAACTACTGTATGTTTATTTCTCCAGTATTAACCTACGAGTGCGAGAAGGGGAACTTATAGCAGTTGTGGGGCAAGTTGGCAGCGGAAAGTCTTCACTGATATCTGCTTGTTTGGGAGAGATGGTGCAGTGCAGTGGAACTGTAACATTAAAGGTAATATATATAGTAGTACACTGTGTGTTTCACGTTTATTTATCGTCGCTATCGGTTTCCCATATGAGCGACGCCTCCTGAAGAGATTAGTCATTTTAGATGTTTGGAGGATAGTGCAATGATACAGTCAGAGACACATTCCAGAGTCTCCTCTGGTTCTTTTACGTGCACGGTGTAAGGCACCGACACGAGACATTGGTTTAAATTCCCATCTGAAAGACTGTTAATTGTATTATGGTAAGACGGGTGATCCAACCTGCAATCCCTGGATTACCAGTCCAGCGTGTTAACCACTGGACTACAGAAACGGTTTATTAATACCTGATAATTAACAACTAATGATATTTAGCTGACATGCGCGCTCGCAGTTACAGTGTTAGGCAGCATACATCACGAGAAAGGCGTGTCATACAGTTTACGCTGTTCTATTTTACCTGTTCCGGCATACGGTAAGTTGAAAATCATGGACTAAAAGATTTTAAATGCAAAGTGTGCTATATTTTCTTTGTGTCATTGAAAATAATATTTAATGTAACTATATGTAAGGAATCGCGTGTTTTCTGTCTCCACACACGTTAACCACGCCCAATATAGTCCTTAGACGCCGATGGAAACTATTAACCCACGATTCATTCCTTAAATAGTAAACCGGCAAACCGAACCACTGATGCCACCTAACATCACGATGAGCTCCCGGGTATTTGGTGTTGACACTTTATATCAAATTGAACTGGATAAATGGTTACATTTGGAACATTGGATATTTCGTTAATATTTCCCGAAACCGTCAGTATGACATCTACGTTACTAGTTATATGGCCATCTTAAGCACATTACGACAACATGTTTACGAATACAACGTTGGACTGTATTCTAACTTCATGTAACTTCATTTATTCATAGCAATTTGTATGCAATGCATAAATTATATTCTTAACAAAGTGACACCAGTGGCGGAGAGGTTACGGTCGTCGACTTCAAATCACTTGTCCCTCACCGCTGTAGATTCGAATCCCACTGTGAGTGTCGAATTATTTCATGTGAGAAAGCTATCGAGGTGACTTGTGGGGGGCCGGTGTCTGTCCGTGCCAGCAATACTGATTGGAGGGTATCCTGGGTATTACTCCTCCAAGTTAGTTTAAACTTTATTTATTTTACAATGAATACGAAGCAAGTTTTAACAAGTTATATTAATCACTCTCGTTGGCGCGGATGAAAGCGTATAGATACATGGATTCCGAATATTGTAATTGTATATTAATTCGTATACATGACAACATAGTTTGATCCCCCAATTAATTGACAAGAGTACATGTATGGCATAACGGCTGTAATTGGATATTTGGATATTAATTTTATCCAGGGCAAAGTAGCATATGTTCCACAAGAGGCGTGGATTCAGAACATGACGTTACGAGATAATATTCTGTTTGGCAAGACATTCCAGGAAAGTAAATACAGAAAGGTGCTGGAGGCATGCGCTCTGCTACCTGACTTGGAGATACTTGCAGGTGGAGACTTGACTGAAATAGGGGACAAGGTGAGCGCTATACTGACCAACATATCCGAATATTGCCTTAATTAACCGGAAACCACTAAATCCAATTGATGTCGTTAATTGTGGTTATCTATTCTAAATGCCTTGCATATTGGCACAATTGTAACGGCTACATCTAGGGCATGAATATCGGGCCTTTCATATGAAGTCAACGCGCTACCATTGCGCAGTCAATACTACACTATGAACAAGTGGTACTGCTTGTGTGGCAGTCGCAAGATAGAGTCGACTATGTTGACTATACCATATGTATCGTTAAGATTAGCGCAACTGTTATTACCAGACACTTTTATTACGGAACATAGTGTAATTGAAATGTGTAGATAAAACATCGATTCCATTCAACATCCAGTCATTCCGTTTTCCGATGTGGTCATTTGTAAATCTCTTTTATTATTATTATTATTATTTTCTCAGTAAGATTATGATTAATATTCACAACTATGCTATGCTTTCCTATCAAATGTGTTGTTCCACCGATTGAAAGCAGTTGATTAACACATATTTTCTTTGGCTTTCCAATGAAAAATATAAATGTATCAGTGTTATTCCATTAATTGAAAACAGTGGAAGAACACGTTTTATTTCTCACTGGTTTGCACTAGTGGTACCTGGCAGCTGCATATTGAAATGTTTGCACTATTGGTACCTGGCAGCTGCATATTGAAATGTTGTCAACGCGAAGCTGTTAGTGGCATCATTTATTACGTCTGTCTTTGGTGTCATTTCTAACGTCAATTAGCGCACAGTTGCATCGCTTTCTGTCATCAAACTCTTTTCAGCCTAAAATAAAAATAATATTGGTTTGTTCCCATTAATACAATGTATCAAATGATAACCGTTGCCACCCATACTATTATATATTGAGGGATTATGTTTCATAGCTAGTTTCACTTATTTAAAGAAACGAGCCATCATTCATTCTAAACTACAGTTCTATTGAAATGTGTCTTTCACAGGGAATAAACATAAGCGGTGGACAGAAACAAAGGGTGAGCCTGGCGAGATCTGTCTACAATAACGCGGACGTGTACTTCCTGGACGACCCACTCAGCGCCGTAGATTCCCACGTAGGCAAACATTTGTTTCAGAAGGTGATCGGTAAAGAAGGACTATTAAAAAACAAGGTATTGTTCCAAAATATATTCACAAATCATGTATGTATGTTCCGTTCATGTCAAACCTCTTGCGGTGACCTAGACATGTTTTCCCGGGGATGCTTAGCCGACAATAGCGGTGAACCAGTACTAAACAATGTGTGTGAGGTATCGAACCCGGACTGTTCGATTCCAAATCCGACGCTCTACCATTGTGCCACAGATGCCACATTAATCACTGTAGATTAATGAGATACAGAGTGTGTTTCCATATCCTCACTTAGACAGACACAAATTCTCTCCGAGAAATATGGTGAATATTTCTTGTCATTTCGTCATGCATTCATTTGTGTAACATTGAAGATTAATTCTTGTCATTCGTCTTGCATTCATTGATGTAGCTTTGGAGATTAATTCTTGCCATTTCTTCATGCACTCATTGGTGTAACATTGAAGATTAATTCATGTTATTTCTTCATGCACTCATTGGTGTAACATTGAAGATTAATTCTTGCCATTTCTTCTTGCATTCATTGGTGTAACATTGGAGATTAATTATTGTCAGTTCTTCATGCATTCATTGGTGTAACTTGGAGATTAATTCTTGTAATTTCTTCTTGCATTCATTGGTGTAACTTTGGAGATTAATTCTTGTAAATTCTTCTTGCATTCATTGGTGTAACTTTGGAGATTAATTCTTGTCATTTCTTCTTGCATTCATTGGTGTAACTTTGGAGATTAATTCTTGTCATTTCTTCTTGCATTCATTGGTGTAACTTTGGAGATTAATTCTTGTCATTTCGTCTTGCATTCATTGGTGTAACTTATGAGAATAATTCTTGTCATTTCTACATCCATTGGTATTTCAGACGCGGATTCTGGTAACACATGGAGTACATTGGTTACCTATGGTAGATAGAATTGTGGTCCTTATTGATGGCATCATATCCGAAGTAGGGTCTTACGAGCAACTGATATGTCACGACGGGGCGTTTGCCAAGTTTCTACATCAATATCTTCAACTAGATGATGACGATGGCGATATTGATCCAGAGAGTGAGTAGGGAGAAGATTACCTGTACCACTGTATTAGGAAATATTTAGGTAGTTTCCGGGTAGTGTACATTTCAGTACTGACCTGCCAGGAGTAGAACCGTTTTCGCAGTGAAAGAAACTGTTATTTTTCAGGAAGACGGCAATTTCTGTGTCACTGCCTGGGTTTTGTATTCGTCCGCTGTTGGGTGTACTTTTGTATTTTAGCTATTTTCTGACAATCGTGAACAGTTAATCAGTTAATTATAAAGTAATATATTGTAGTGAATTTGTTTGTCTGTGATTTTTAATTTGGACAGCAAACAGAAACAAACATAAACATTAAATAGGAACTACTTCCTCTTACGAACTTTCACACTAACATACGGGGTTGTATGGGTGTATATTGTAGTGAATTGAGGCTCCGACAGGGTCAATTAAATAAATTAAATTTGATAACAAATATTATATTAGCCAATATCATTGGAAATCATAAAGAAAAGTGATCACCGATATATGTATTTATTCTCGTGGCTAACGCCACTCGGTAAACACATTTTAGAAATAAAATCCAATCTAATAATCATAAATATCCTCTTATGCTTTGTCGACAGTGGTCACTCATAACATATACTAGAATTACAGTAGCGTGTTGAGTGGTCACTCATAACATATACTAGAATTACAGTAGCGTGTCATGGGATTCATAAACGTTTCATTTATGATTAAATAGCGTTCTTTAAGAAATTACACACAATATATGCTCTTCTGTACCTTACACAATACCTATACTTTCAAGAAACGTAAAATCATGTAAAACTGGTATTGCCGTTTCCTGGAAATGATGTGGTTTTATAACCATATTCTGAGTCGCCATCGATATTATGCTGATAGTATGTAATAATGTGTTATAGTATATGATGCAGTTCATTATGTGTATGAACCTAAGTTGTTGAATAAAGTTGGAAAGTTGAAAATACATGCCTTGTACTGTTTGCATGTATTGTCATATTTAATGCAATGCATTTTGTGGATGTGGTTGAGTAAGATTAGCCTGGGAACAGGCGTCGATATATTTTGCCTGGTCACTCAAATAGATATATTTTATCACCGAGACTATTAATTGGGCCGTATTGAGTTTCTGATCATATCATTTTGCCAGAAGTTAAAAAGTGAAACATCGACAGACTGGATCCCAGGCTAGAGTAAGATGGTAACACTTACAATGCGCATACTGTATCTTTCATATTACAATAGTACAAGAAATAAAAGAGGCAATACGAAGTCAGATTGACGAACCGAAATCAGATGGAGGAATTACATCCGAGGATGATGCATGCCCTACCAGTGGACGCATGTGAGTTTAATTTCATAAACAGCGTCACGCTGCGGCTGATCTGGATCTATGTTGTTTGCAAAAGCCTTTAAATGTATCCATAATGAAATGGGCTAAAGTATACATTGCGGTTGCATTCACGTCGATCTATCGAGTATCGATGCAATTTAATCTATCGATATCATTTAATGAATAGTTAAGTTTAAGGTTTTATTTTTCAATTCCTTTAAGCTAAAATACCCATGCGTACACTATTTGTTTGATATAGATGAACACTGAATTAGCAAATAATTATACATTTAGTAAATATTTCATATAGTTTTTATTTTTCGATTCATTTAGGCTAAAATGCCCATCAGGACAAAATCTGCATGATTTAGACGAACAGTGAATTATCAAATAAATATAAATATGTTATATGGAGTACATGTTAATAACTGATTGAATTCAATGTAGAAGGTTATAGTGCAGCAGATAAATGTATTTTCACAGGGGAATCTTTCAAAATGTGTTACAAGCACCAAAGTTGGCACAAATACTCCTTGGGGGTTACTTGTTGGAAAAAAAACGCTCGCCACCTGAAATTCAAGATGGCCGCCATTTTTCAAGATGGCCGCCATAATCAATACCGATATATTGCTTTTTGCAATAAATATGCACAGACTTGCCCAATATGGACGATTTTGGTATAGAATCCTACATTTTAAACCACGCAGAATCTGATTCTTGAATTTCTGAATCACTAAGAGTCTTTATGTTATCATATTTGGGACTTCGGATCACACAGAACTGTGGTCAACCTTCATAATGAACAGACCTGTGGTCAACCTACATAGTACAGTAGGTATTCGATGTATATAGTTTGTACACCATTCCCTATCTACATGTGGATGTATGTCTATGCCAAGACTAGAAAGAGGACACTAGTCGAAATGCTTCATGAGCATTGTGTCAGCATTTCGTACGATAGAGTGTTGGATATATCTGCACAGCTGGCAGATGCAACAGTGAACAAGTATGTGGGTGACGGTGTGGTCTGTCCACCAGTTCTGCGCAGAGGGTTGTTCACCACAGCAGCCATGGATAACATATACCATAACCCCACTGCAACGACAGCTACCACTTCTTTCCATGGCACTAGCATCTCACTGTTCCAGCATCCAACAAAGGATGACAAAGGTGAAGAGCGTTAACCATTCAAGTGTGGACGAGAGAAGGTTAAGACAGTTCCAGAACATCCTGACTCTTTCACCAATATCCGTCCTGCCTTCTTTGCCAAGAAGAACACTTCTCCTCCACAGGGTAGTGTGACAGTTCCAGATGCCAGTCTCCTGAGACCACACCTGGCACTCGAGTATGAGTGGCTGGAGATGGTCGGTGATACTGATGAAACAGATGGTATAATTAACGTCACATGGGCAGCCCACCATGCCTCCACGAAGAGAAGCCCTGCATTTGAGGCCACCATCATATCACTGTTACCTCTCCATCGAGATCCAACCCACTGCGTTGCTACAGTCAGACATGTGATGGACACGATCAAGGAGACTGTATCGTTCCTGAACTCGGGCCAAGTTCCTGTCATGACAGCCGACCAGCCCATCAATGCAGTGGCAAAACAAGTATTGTGGCACTGGCCTGAACAATATGGTGAGGACAAGTTCGTCATCATGTTTGGAGGCCTACATATAGAGATGGTTGCCCTGAGGTCAATCGGAACTCTTCTCAATGACAGTGGCTGGACTAGCGCCCTAGTGGAGGCAATGGTGACTTCTTCAGGAACAGCAGAATCTTTCTTAACAGCGTCAAGCATTACTAGGACACGCCAAATCCACCAGATAACAGCATGCAGTCTCAATTAACTCCTAAAGACAGCCTACACTGATTACTGCACAGAGGCAGCTGAGAACCCTAAGGAAGTGATGAGCTGTGATGTCTGGTGTGAGAAGCGCAAACTGGAAAGCCCCCAGTTTCATTTCTGGCACCTGGTGCTATCAATGGAACTAGTGATCCTCCTCCTGTCTGGTTCGAGCATTTAGAGAAGCCAACTTCAGCCTGTACTGCCAATCACTGGCTGAGCTAATCCCATACTTCTTTGCCAACAACAACACAAACTAAGCATGCTGCCTTCCAATCTATCTCAGAGACATGGTGACCCTGAAGGCGAAACATCCCCAGCTTGCCCAAGAATTCGAGAGTGGCAAATTTGTTGTTCACAAGTCTTGTCGGAATTTCTCTGCAATGGCTATTGACCAAGCCCACGAACAGGCCAATGCTGTTATCAAAGCCGACGGGGGAGCCATTGGCGTGACTGAAGATCCATCAGCCCTGAGAAGATGGATGGTAGCCGGTCCCCAGGTCATCCAACTTATTGAGTTGTATGAGGAAGCATCCTAAGCGAAGGAGGTTATAAAACAAACCAGCCACCTTGAGCAGACACAACGAGCCCAAAGAGATTTCCTTGAGAAAGTTCGGAAGCTCTCCCATGCAATGACAGATCTGGGAAATCCTTTCCAGGAGGAGAGTCAGGACCTGCTGTCACTGGACACCAAGGACATTGCTGACCCCAGTGCAGCTAAGCTGATCAGCACATATCATGAGAGAGGCAGAACCCGTTTTCATGAGTTCATGGCGGGACTGGCACTAGAAGTTACCACCTTCTATGAACCAATCAAAAATAAGGTGAACTTCTTCCGACAGCAACAAGCCTCGATTGATGCTACAAAGCAAAAGATTCTGAAGGAGGACTGCCAACTCTTCTCTAAGCTGTTCATATCATGCCAGAACAGAGAATGTGACCTGCAGAAGTTCTTTCGTCATGAGAATCAGCAGTTCCCTGCTTCCCTGAGTGAAGGTGGGAATCTCTAAACCTGTCAGAAATCCCAGCTTGCTGCCATTCTTAACCATGTTGATATCCCTGACAGAGAACCTGAGGCTGATACAATCATCATTGACGGCTCGCTCAGCACTGGTGAACTCTCTGCCACCACGAACTTCAAAGACCTTCGAGGACTATGCTATGCTGATGGTCCTTCCAACCATCCAAGCACACTCCTCCAAGTTCCAGAGAACGGACCTTGTGTTTGATGTCTACCACCAATCAAGTTTGAAGGCAGAGACAAGGACCAAGCGAGGACGTGGAGTCAGACGAAGGGTGACAAGCAAGGGAAAAATTCCCCGAAACTGGCAGAACTTCCTGAGAGACAATGACAATAAAACAGAGATGTTCAACTTTCTAGCTGAGAAGATTGCACAGATGTTTACACCTAATAAAGTCATTGTGACAAGACAATATGATGTTACTAGCAGCCATGCAGTCAGCATGGATAGGCTGGCTCCTTGTAGTCATGAAGAAGCTGACACACGCATGTTGATATCCCTGACAGAGAACCTTAGGCTGATACAATCATCATTGACACACGCATCTTCCTCCAGGCCAGGAATGCAGTAGAAGGGGGTAGCAAAGTCCTGATGGTCAAAGCCAATGACACAGATGTTCTTATCATCGCCACCAGTGTGCTGTCAGCCCTTCAAGTGATTGGTTTGCAGCAGCTGTGGGTGGCCTTTGGACAAGGACGGCGTCTCAAATGGATTCCTGTGCATGACCTTGATCACTCCATAGGACAGGAGACAAGCAAAGGGATTCTCTTCATCCATGCATTCACAGGCTGCGATGTTGTGTCCGGATTCCGTGGTAAAGGGTAAAAGTCTGCATGGCAAACCTAGGATGTATGTCCTGAGGCTTCTGATGTCTTCATAAAACTTAGCCAGTACCTACCAACAGTAGCTGATGGTGAGTTGGAGACCCTGGAGAAGTTTGTGGTGACGATGTATGACAAGTCCAGTACAGCTGCAGGCGCGGATGACGCCAGACTAGACATGTTTGCCAGGAAGCAGAGACCGTACAAAGGCATTCCTCCAACTCGAGCAGCACTGCTTCAGCATGCCAAGCGTGCAGCTTATGAGGCAGGTTGCATATGGAGTCAGTCAACACTGCGCCAACCAGAAGCACAGAGTCCTGCTGACTGGGGCTGGACAAAGAAGCGTGATCTGTGGCAGGTCTTCTGGACAACACTTCCTCCTATTGCAGAGAGTTGTCAATAGCTGACCAAGTGTGGGTGCAAGACAGAATGTTGTGTAGGAAGATGCAAATGCTACCGCTTTGGTCTAACTTGTACAGCATTATGCAGCTGCAGATGTGAGAATTAGGCCCAGCTGCAACTCATCTAGCTTTAAAGCACAAAGACAATGAAGGGCAAAGAAGACTGTATACCACATACTACATAATGTCATGTAGTAACTTCTAGGAATAATGTGTTTGTAGACTTTAATACATTTATTAACAAAATTATGACCGTTGACTAGTTTGACTGCCCTCGGTATTGACATGAACATGCTATTTGGGAGATATGTTCTACTTAAAAGATCTACAGCCGGTTGTCCAAAATATGCAGAATAGATGAATATACATGTTGTAGATATACATATACATGTATCACTCTTAATACAAGTTTGTTTCATATCATTGCAAATGCTGTGTTCCTTGTACATGTTTCACTGTTTTGGGCTAGAAATTATAGAAAGAAGCTCCAAACATTGGAGTTGTTTTATTGGATTCCCCATGCTTGAAACCGTACTTTTTTACTCAAAGATCAACTAAATCGGTTACTGTACTGAGATTCTGTGGTAAAATAGGCAATTTGTATATCAGAATGGCGGCCATCTTGAAAAATGGCGGCCATCTTGAATTTCAGGTGGCCAGCGATCTTTCCACAAACGTGACCCCTAATGAGTATGTATGCCAAGTTTGGTGCTTGTATCACATTTTGAAAGATAGTTTCAATTATCTGCTTCACTATTATAGAGATAATTTAAAATGTTTCAAAGTCACTGAATAGAACTGCATGCAATGACTTTTCAAGTGAATGCTTCAAAGTATATATGTGTTGTTCAATGGCGAACTATTTACTATTAGTTAAAATATGGAGAAAAACGTCTTAATATTTAACAAGATTAAAACATAGCACTCGACCGCGGAGGAGGATTAACATTGTATATAAAGAGACACGGTTTGAGTGGGACTCGAGCCCATGCCAATCATCATATAAATGTAAACATTGTAGTGCCATAATCGTTTTTTTTTAAAATATGTCATAAATTTATTCAGTTCATTGTTTACAAATATATACAAGAACAATACACGCATGTATTAAATCAACAACCATACATTCTAATTCAATGTATATGTATAATACAACATGCATATATGTATATATATATATTGTTATATTATATAAGATTACTAAAATTTAATATGTTAAAGTGTTTTTCTTACGCTTAAAATAGGCGTGTATAATAGTTTTTTCACTTTTCAATATTTAGATTATATCAGCATATTTCCGTCTGTTTTCACTACTAATATAAGACTTGTAAACATTGTAACGTCAATTTAAGTGCATACATAATCAATAATTAGATTCCTTATTGCTCGCTTCTCATCAGTGCAACCCAGGTTCGATCCTCGGACCGGGGGTATGTGAGATGGTACGGTGATCGCCAGATCGGACAGGTGGGTTTTCTCCTGGTACTCCCGTTTCCTCCCACACAAATGACCACATATACGCTTTCATCCACTCCAACGAGAGTGATTAATATAAAGTTGTTAAAACTTGTTTCGCAATCGTTGTAAAATAAATAAATATTAAACTTTTTTTTAATTTTCCTTATCCTCATTCTTATAGACGACGAAGACCAGATCGTAGCATCGCATTCACTGCATCCAGGTCTATCTCTAAGCACAAGGACTCTACAATGTCTACTGCAAATGATCTGCGTCGCCTTACTGTCGAGGAAACATCGCAACAAGGAGCGGTATGTCATAATGTGTTCCTGTTTATTCAACGATGAAGGTTTTCTCATCAGAACCGTGTGTTTTAAACAGTTATAATTCTTTCACAACAAGGAGCGGTATGTCATAATGTGTTCATGTTTATTCAACGATGAAGGCTTTCTTATCAGAACCCTGGCTTTGCTAACAGTTTTAATTATTTCGCAACACGGAGCGGTATGTTGTAATATGTTCCTGTTTTTTCAACGATGAAGGTATTCTTATCATAACTCTGGCAGTTTTAATTCTGTCATAAAATGTTGTTCGCCCCCGGCGAGGCATCTGGTCACGCGGACGACAGCGAACCATGTAGTGTAACTGGTGTGCCCGGTTGTGACTGTAGTCCAGTGGTAACACGCTGGACTGGTAATCCAGGGATCGCAGGTTCGATCCCCCGTCTGACCCTAATAAAATTAACAGTCTTTCAGATGGGACGTTAAACCGAGGTCTCGTGTCGGTGCTTTACACCGTGCACGTAAAAGAACCAGAGGAGACTCTGGAATGGGTCTCTGTCTGAATCATTGCACTATCCTCCAAAATCTAAAATGACTAATATCTTCAGGAGGCGTCGCTCATATGGGTAACCGGTAGCGACGATAAATAAACGTAAAAAACAATGATATACCAGTCACAGTGTGTTGAAAAGTATGCATCGGTACACAATTATAGCTAGCGTTTAGAAATTATGTTCCGGTGAAATTATGTTCCGGTACTCACTCGGTTTTGGGGAAAATATATGTGTTCCTTGTATTCAGAATTCAGAGTTAGATTTCAATTTAATTATATAAATCACCTCTAGTTGGAGATACTATTTCTCATGACAGTATGTTCAACTTAAGTAGAGTTCACTCTATGTATATACTTTTGGCGAGCTGAGTTCACTCTATGTATATACTTTTGGCGAGCTGAGTTCACTCTATGTATATACTTTTGGCGAGCTGAGTTCACTATATGTATATACTTTTGGCGAGCTGAGTTCACTATATGTATATATTTTTGGCGAGCTGAGTTCACTCTATGTATATACTTTTGGCGAGCTGAGTTCACTATAATTTATGTATATACTTTTGGCGAGCTGGGTTCACTATATGTATATACTTTTGGCGAGCTTAATAGCAAAATTCAAAAATGGGTTTCATAAAATATTGTAAGATCACGATTGTAAGATCCTTTTATCACATTACCATAGCGTGTTCGTTATAATAGATATTTAATAAATAACTTTGCTACTTTCAGTTTGGCGCCAAGTGTCAGCGTAAATTGTCATGACGTCACTACGTAAAGAGGCGTTAAATTTAAATCGTAGTTTGTCTTATCAATTCAAATAGAAATATGTATACTTTAATTGTTAAATTATAAATAATAAGTTATCTCACCAATCAGAATCCTTCCGTGTGTTATTACACGTGTGTACATACTTATAGGAACTTATGAAATGGTGTTATTACACTGAATATAAGCAAAGTTATGTGATAATATTTAAATTATTATAACAGTGAATAATCACAGAATGTTATATCACAGCATTGTGCATATAGAAAGAATATTATTTTGCATGTTTTATGATTAGCAATATGTTGCTAATTATAATTTAAAATATCATAACTGAAAAAGTGTTGAATAAAACACTGAAGAGCAAGACAACCACTAATCTAATGCGCATTTAAAAAACGTGTTAAGAAAAGCATTCAATTGTATTGTATTTAAATTTATGTTGCAGATAAAAGGGTCGGTTCTATGGACATACATGAAAGCTATGGGTGTTTCCACTGTGTTTGTTGCCTTTATGTGCATGATCATATTCCAAAGCATGAACGTGTTTTCTAACTTCTGGTTGACGTACTGGACGGAGGATGAGGTCCTGAAGAATGTCAGCCTATCTGGAACGCTGGAATACGAGAACAAATACAAATACTATCTCCTAATGTATCTCGGAATGGGTGTGCTGCAAGGTATACACTACTATCTACTAATGTATGTCGGAATGGGTGTATTGCAAGGTATACACTACTATCTACTAATGTATCTCGGAATGGGTGTTCTGCAAGGTATAAACTACTATATCCTAATGTATCTCGCAATGGGTGTTCTGCAAGGTATACACTACTATCTACTAATGTATCTCGGAATGGGTGTTCTGCAAGGTATAAACTACTATCTACTAATGTATCTCGGAATGGGTGTTCTGCAAGGTATAACTACTATCTACTAATGTATCTCGGAATGGGTGTTCTGCAAGGTATAACTGATATCTACTAATGTATGTCGGAATGGGTGTATTGCAAGGTATACACTGCTATCTACTAATGTATCTCGGAATGGGTGTTCTGCAAGGTATACACTACTATATACTAATGTATCTCGGAATGAGTGTTCTGCAAGGTATCAACTGCTATCTACTAATGTATCTCGGAATGGGTGTTCTGCAAGGTATAAACTACTATCTACTAATGTATCTCGGAATGGGTGTTCTGCAATGTATAAACTTCTATCTCCTAATGTATCTCGGAATAGGTGTTCTGCAAGGTATAACTGCTATCTACTAATGTATCGCGGAATGGGTGTTCTGCAAGGTATAACTACTATCTACTAATGTATCTCGGAATGGGTGTTCTGCAAGGTATAAACTACTATTTCCTAATGTATCTCGGAATGGGTGTTCTGCAAGGTATAAACTGCTATCTACTAATGTATCTCGGAATGGGTGTTCTACAAGGAATACACCGCTATCTACTAATGTATCTCGGAATGGGTGTTCTGCAAGGTATAGCACATGCTCTGTATCTGTAGTACAAATACTCAGTTACAATGTAACTTAATCATTTCCTTAATAGAGAGTTATGTTAATATACTATAATATATCTATACAAACAACAGCCATTTAGCTATCAGGCAGTGGATATGTAGTCGCCATATCTATCCCACCTCCATATATATTACTGGGACTACATAGAGATTTAAGTTAATATACTATTATATCTCCATACAAATGACAGCCATTTAGCTATCATGCAGTGGATAAATAGTCGCCATATCTATCTCACCTCCATATATATTACTGGGACTACATAGAGATTTAAGTTAATATACTATTATATCTCCATACATATGACAGCCATTTAGCTATCATGCAGTGGATAAATAGTCGCCATATCTATCCCACCTCCATAGATATTACTGGGACTACATAGAGATTTAAGTTATTATACTATTATATCTCCATACAAAAGACAACCATTTAGCTATCATGCAGTGGATAAATAGTCGCCATATCTATCCCACCTCCATATATATTACTGGGACTACATAGAGATTTAAGTTAATATACTATTATATCTCCATACAAATGACAGCCATTTAGCTATCATGCAGTGGATAAATAGTCGCCATATCTATCTCACCTCCATATATATTACTGGGACTACATAGAGATTTAAGTTAATATACTATTATATCTCCATACAAATGACAGCCATTTAGCTATCATGCAGTGGATAAATAGTCGCCATATCTATCCCACCTCCATAGATATTACTGGGACTACATGAGATTCTGACCTATATTAATATGAACAATGGTTTGGCGACTACATTATCAATGTATATCGTATTGGTAAGGGCGTCAAGAGGTGCTTCTATGAGGGAAAGGGTTAATACATGTTACCGGCAAAACTAAGATTTTAGAAATCAGGACTAGGTTCATTAAACTGTCCACTGATCCATTCGTCCTCGTTACTAAGCAACCGTATCTACATAGCACGTAACTAAGCCGGACTTGTTGCAATTGCACAATCAGTTAACTCATTAATAATCACTGTGACAATTTACTATAACAATCAAGACATAACCATGTATTAACAAAACTGATCGAAACATGTCTGCTTAACACGTAATTTAGCAGATCTAGTTTTAAATTTAAATTTAGTGTTATCTTAAACAAGGTGGTATATGGCAAAAACATGAAATGTATCCTATATATTGAAATGTGCAAAGTGTTGTTTGGAATCAAAACGTGTGATAATTGAAATGATTAAGCCATGTAAACGTTGTAATTTCAGGAATATTTGTTTATATATCGTTCTACATGGCTTTGACGCGTATGGTGAGGGCGTCCGGTATTTTGCATAACTCTATGTTGACGAGTATTCTGCGGTCACCTATGTCATTCTTCGACACGACGCCAATAGGCCGTATGATGAATAGGTATGCATTTCATGTCGAGTAGTATGTTACGGTCACTGATTTCGTTAGTCTGTTCTCCGAAATATTGTTTCCATTTTGCAATTGTCAATTTGCACGTTAGCGTGTTCTCCGAAAGCACCGTTTACATTCTGTCAATTTGCAAGTTATTGTGTTCTCCAAAAGTACTGTTTACATGCTGTCAATTTGCAGCTTAGTGTGTTCTCCGAAAGTATTGTTTACATTTGGTCAATTTGGTCAATTTGCACGTCAATGTGTTCTCCGATAGTACTGTTTACATTCTGTCAATTTGCACGTTAGTGTGTTCTCCGATAGTACTGTTTACATTCTGTCAATTTGCACGTTAGTGTGTTCTCCGATAGTATTGTTTACATTTGGTCAATTTGCGTGTTAGTGTGTTCTCCGCTAGTAATGTTTACATTTTGTCAATGTGCACGTTAGTGTGTTCTCCGAAAGTATTGTTTACATTTTGTCAATTTGCACGTTAGTGTGTTCTCCGAAAGTATTGTTTACATTTTGTCAATGTGCACGTTAGTGTGTTCTGCGCTAGTAATGTTTACATTTTGTCAATTTGCACATTAGTGTGTTCTACGAAAGTATTGTTTCCATTTTTGTCAATTTGCACGTTAGTGTGTTCTCCGAAAGTACTGTTTACATGCTGTCAATTTGCACGTTAGTGTGTTCTCCGAAAGTACTGTTTACATGCTGTCAATTTGCACGTTAGTGTGTTCTCCGAAAGTACTGTTTACATGCTGTCAATTTGCACGTTAGTGTGTTCTCCGAAAGTACTGATTACATGCTGTCAATTTGCAAGTTAGTGTGTTCTCCGAAATTATGGTTTCCATTTTTGTCCATTTGCACGTCAATGTGTTCTCAGAAAGTATTGTTTACATTCTGTCAATTTGCACGTTAGTGTGTTCTCAGAAAGTATTGTTTACATTTTGTCAATTTGCACATTAGTGTGTTCTACGAAAGTATTGTTTCCATTTTTGTCAATTTGCACGTTAGTGTGTTCTCCGACAGTACTGTTTACATGCTGTCAATGTGCACGTTAGTGTGTTCTCCGAAAGTATTGTTTACATGTGTCAATGTGCACGTTAGTGTGTTCTCAGAAATTATTGTTTACATTTTGCCAATTTGCACATTAGTGTGTTCTCCGACAGTATTGTTTACATTTGTCAATTTGCACGTTAGTGTGTTCTCAGAAAGTATTGTTTCCATTTTGTCAATTTGCACATTAGTGTGTTCTACGAAAGTATTGTTTCCATTTTTGTCAATTTGCACGTTAGTATATTCTCCGAAATTATGCCTTCCATTTTTGTCCATTTGCACGTTAGTGTGTTCTCCGAAAGAATTATTTCCACTTTGCAGGTGTGCACGTCAGTGTGTTCTAAGAAATTATTGTTTAAACTTTGGCGATTCGCAAGTTAGTATGTTCTCAGAAAGTATTGTTTACATTTTGCCAATTCGCACGTTAGTGTGTTCTCAGAAAATATTGCGTCCATTGTTCTTAAATTGATGGAGTAATCGAATTATAGTTTACACATTGACATTCTTGACAATGCCACATGAAATGAAAGGTATGTTCTATTACTCTGTTTAAGATTTTCGAGCGATGTAGATATCATGGACAATAAACTGCCCGAGAGTTTCCGAATATGGAGCATTATGGTATTTTCAACTATAGCCGTTGTCGTAGTTGTCGGCGTCACTACACCAATATTTATAACAGCCATTATACCTATCGTTATTATCTACTTTTTTTGTGTGGTAATTTATATTTCATATTTCGACATACTCTTTTATATAGTCACATGCCACTTTTGTGTTGTGCTTAATAATTTGTATTATACAGTCTACATCCGATATGTCGAATTCCGTCGAACCGAACAAAATACGTCGACATAGCCTAAGTTTGACTATATATTGACGATATTCGATATAAACAGATCCAGTTATATGTAAAATGATAGTGTCTGAAACGGGACTTTGATCCGACTTCGAGATAACCGGGTAATTCGACATAACCGACTTTGATATAATGGATGTAAACTGTATGTAGTAAATATTAGATTACGTTTCATATGGACATGTACCTGGTATACGTGATATACGTATTATTTTGCATTTCATACGAACACGATACATCTTCATTGGTAGAAAATGGTTTATGTTTCATATTAGATTAGAGGAATTAATGAGAAATAGCATATATCCAACCATTTAGTTTATACAAATTTATTTTAGCTCGATTGCGAAACAAGTTCTTACAACTTATATTAATCACTATCGATACCTCATTCCTGATGGAATCCATCGCCACGAGGGAGAGAGAAGAAGCAACGTGGACATTAAACGTCTTGCTGTATAAGGGTACAATTCCACAACCATTTACGGACTAGAATAAAGTAAACATCAAATCAAAGCACACAATGTAAATTAATATTACCGTATTATATACATATTTCACAATGATGGTGTTCTCAAATATATAAATGAACAATTTCAAAAGCATAACGTGAATTCCGCTATGACATTGGCGTGACAAGAAACACCTTAGTACCATAAGAGCTCAGAATCAGGGTCGCAGCTCACAGCAAAGACAAAACCATTGCCGGGAAACATCGACCCCGAGCCATCGTGATAGAACATATAAATACTATAGAATGTGTAGTAGAATAATGTTATATTAATACAAAGGTTAACCAGACCTCACAATAATGTTCCGATATCCCAAAAGACAACAACATTGCTGGGAATCCTCGACCCCGAGCCATCGTGATAGAACATATAAATAATATAGAACGCATAGTAGAATATATTAATACAAAGGTTAACCAGACAAAATCTCTATACGAAACGTTTCTTAATATGTCATCCTAATGTTGCTATACTCCAGAGTATAGTATCTTATGTCATATAGCAACCCACCATCTGTTATTAGTGAATGAATACCTGGGGTCATATCCGGTTACTTTTTCAAACCGAATGGGCTTCTAAGTGGAACCAACGACATTCCGCATGCCAGCTAGATAGCTTCCGAACATGAACTAATATTTACACCCCAGTGGGATTTGAACATATAGCAGTGGGGGACAAGTGCTTTGAAAACGGTGACTTCATTCAAATTGTCACACAGTCCATTAGGCCGCGGATGCTAAACTAATGACAGCATCTTCTCTAAATGATAATCCTCCTCCGTGGTCTAGTGGTTAAGGTAGCTGACTTGTATACGACTGTAACCTATCAACGCTGATTGTGACAGTGTATCTTTATAGGAACATGTTGGAAGTGTCTCACGGAGGTTGGTGTACCAAGTACTGGTTAACCGCTGGAAAGGTGTTGTTAGGTAAACGGCCCGTCGCTGATATAGGGCAACCGGTAGCGACTTTAAATATAATCTTTGCTAATGTTTCAGAAATTCTACTTACCGACAGCAAGGCAGATGCGGCGTACTGAATCCGTTAATCGTTCACCTATATATAACCATTTCAGGTGTGTATAGCTCTGTTATTGTATGCTCTTGTATATTAGATGGCTCTTATGTAAACACATTGACCCAACCAATGCTGCCCTTCCACCTTTAGTTCATCAAAATAGTGTCTATCACATCCAATCACGATGTCATCCAGCCTTATGTTGCCCTTCCATCTGTTGTATATCAATATAGTGTCTATCGCACCCATACATTGATAATACTTGACTAGGAGAACTGTCTAGGGTTGTGTGGTGTACGTGGTAGAGCGTCTAATTTGGAATCAAACGGTCCCCGGTTTGATACTCGGTCAGGCCACGTATGTAATGTCATTGAGCAAGGCACCTAACACACATTGCTTAATACTGGTTAACCGCTCTGGTGGGCTAAGCATGCCCCGGAAAACATGTCTTAACCGCTTATAGGGCCTGCCCTGGCTTTTGTTTCGCACTTTATTTCTTCATAACCTTTTCATTGGCAATGCTAATTATTATGTTCCGAAATACGACTTCTGCATGCACCGGCGACATCGTTGAGCTTTTGTTCGAATATTGGGCATGGTAATGTAATAATCTAGTGTGAAGGATAATTGTTTGAAGACCGTAATATATTTAAAAATGGTAAACCCACCGCAGATATATTTATAATGGAATTGCACAGCGTGCACTCCGCAAGGCATCATAGTGAGTCGACATGGTAGTCCATTATCGCAGTGGTTAGCACGTTCGCGTCTCATCAATGCAACCCGAGTTCGATCCTCTGACCAGGAAGTATGTGTAAAGGTACGGTGGTCGCCAGATGGGACAGGTGTATTTTCTCCAGTAGTAAATTATGCACTATGATCATATAGTGTTGAATGTTGCGCATTTGTATCGTATACCCTATACATTAACATTTGTTTCTAGGGTTTTAGTATGTTGCATTTGAACACTATTATGATATCGCACACCCTATACATTAACATTTGTTTCTAGGGTTTTTGTATGCTGAATTTTTGAACACTATTATGATATCGCACACCCTATACATTAACATTTGTTTCTAGGGTTTTTGTATGCTGAATTTTTGAACACTATTATCATATAGCACACCATATACATTTAATTTAATAGATGTGTGTAGGGTAGGGTGTGCTATAGTGTACACTCAGATCATTTAATTTTAAATGTTATCATTTTTGTTCTTACCAGTGAGACCATAACTGGTGCAGCGGTGATCCGAGCATACCGATGCGCAGATCGGTTCGTGCAGGAATCCAGACAAAGGGTGGATGAAAACATTAAATTCTACTATGCCGCAAATACTGGAGCAAGGTAATAAATAGTGCGTAGGGAAAGTCATGCTGATTGCGTCTGTTGCATCATCTAAGGATAAATAGTTGTATATATATGTATTCATAGAGAGTGACCTAATTAGATCAAATCCATTAAACGCAGTTTCAGTCCGAATAAAACTGCCGTGAGCAGAAATTTACAAAATTATTTGTATACTCTGAATATAAATATTCCATTTATGGAATGAATAGCGGTTTAATAGTTTCCATCGGGATATAAACTATATTGGGCGTGATTAAATTGTGTGGAGGCCGAAACAATACAAGTACATACATGCTAATTATATTTGCTTTACGTTTATTCATCATCACTTTCGGTTGTCCATATGAGCGACGCCTCCTGAAGAGACTAGTCATTTTAGATGTGTGGAGGATAGTGCAATGATACAGACAGGTACCTATTCCAGAGTCTCCTCTGGTTCTTTTCCGTGCACGGTGTAAGGCACCGACACGAGACATTGGTTGAAAGTCCCATCTGAAAGAATGTTAATAGTATTAGGGTCAGACGGGGGATCGAACCGGCGATCCCTGGATTACCAGTCCAACGTGTTTACCACTGGACTACATATCCGATCCGTCTGTCTTGCAAGAAGTACTCCAACAACAAGAAATACATCCTCTACCAATAACAGTTGGAGAGTAGCTACGTGACCTACGCCGTCTGTTCGATTTCCTAAAAACACAGTATGATGCAATTTTATTGAAATACCGTACAAGAGTTACAAACAAATACATGAGTGTGTCTGATAAGATGGGTCAAAATATGATAAAACCAATGCTGAGATATCGTAATGTGTGCTATGAGGCGAAATAAACAATATTACACTGAAACAATTTTATGGAACATGTTTCAAAGAGGAACGGAGCAGTTTGTGTCCATATTGTGTTTACATCCACTTTGACGTTGTGACGTTCTACGGACCCATGTAGCTGTAAAACCAATGAAGATAAATGCTTGAACATATTAAAATCTAATGAAGATAAATGCTTGAACATATTAAACACTAATGAAGATGAATGCTTGAAAATATTAAATGCTAATGAAGATGAATGCTTGAAAATATTAAACACTAATGAAGAGAAATGCTTGAAAATATTAAACACTAATGAAGAGAAATGCTTGAAAATATTAAAAACTAATGAAGGTAAATGCTTGAAAATATTAAAAGCTAATGAAGGTAAATGCTTGAAAATATTAAAAACTAATGAAGGTAAATGCTTGAAAATATAAAAAACTAATGAAGATAAATGCTTGAACATATTAAACACTAATGAAGAGAAATGCTTGAAAATATTAAACATTAATGAAGAGAAATGCTTGAACATATTAAACATTAATGAAGAGAAATGCTTGAACATATTAAACATTAATGAAGAGAAATGCTTGAACATATTAAACATTAATGAAGAGAAATGCTTGAACACATTGAAATCTAATGAAGATGAATGTTTGAACATATTAAAAACTAATGAAGATGAATGCTTGATAATATTAAAAACTATTGAAAATAAATACTTGACACTATTAAAAGCTCTACATATGCATATTGCTCATTCTTCACATGCAATCATTCGACACACATGGTGAGACTCGAAGTATAAATCGTACGTGATCTACAAGTGATTCAACAACCTCATTTACAACTTGGCTATGGATATTTTAATGACAGCCGATGTGGATATAAGTTTTAACAGCTACATTATAAGTGAAAGTATTGTAAATAACATATTTATGTGTACAAAACAGTGATCTGCAAGTGATTCAATACCCTTATTAACCGACCGCTTGGCCATGGATATCTCAATGACAGCCGATGTGGATATAAGTTTAACACCTATAATATGAGTGCAAATATTGTACAATTATTTATACGATGCTGAATAAAATGTGATGTTTATTCTGTAGATGGATTGGAATCCGGCTAGAATTACTTGGAAGTATAATTGCCCTATTAGCCACCGTACTTGGACTTGTATCCGATGAATTAAACGGTGCACAAATTGCCCTGTCAATCACATACGCTGTCCAGGTACTAAATTAGTAAAATATGTGCTGTATCAAGACATATGTTTCTTCTGTTTTGTACTATAATGTTTTTGATTATTAATAATTAATTTATGTTAACACATGTTTTGGCCATAAGAAGAAGTTTTTATTTCATCAAATACAAACAAACAATATAACATATGAAGTAGGTCACAAATGATCCTTGATCAAATATTAATAGTACAGTGTATTTCAGCAGTGGACTTAATAGTTAACATTTAAAATTTAATAATAATAATACTATGTACGCTGGAACATTAAACATTAAACTATATCACATATAAATTGAGAAATATTTACGTTGAACTAAGAATTTGAATATCGAACAAGGATAGATTCACACCAGTAAATTCAGATGTTAAATTGATTTTTACCAACTTGTCAGAGAATGTGTATGATACTTTGACAATTTAGAATACATACTATTTAATGTTGTACTGCTTGTTATTGAGTTTAATTGCTGAATATTTTAAATTATTAATGAAAGAGTACATGATTGTGACATTGTATCAATGTATTTGATTATATGTGACTGTATTTGATTAGATCACAATAACGTTAAACCTGGCCGTGTTTGCAATCAGCGAGATGGAGATGAATGTAGTATCGGCAGAGAGGGTGACAGAATATACAGTACTACCATCAGAGGTATATATAGAATACGTCTGTATTGCAAACCATTTACGTTCGATAAGCATATGATCTGAACAAAACCCATAAATAGAATATAGAATCGAAGTCGGATCAAAGTCCCGTTTCAGACATTATCATTGTACATATAACTGGCTCCGTTCATATCGGATTTCGTTAAGTCAAACTTCGGTTATGTTGAAGTATTTTGATCGGTCCGATGAATTCGACATAACGGATGTAGATTGTACTATATGTTATGAAACGAAGAAAATTTTGCTATTAAACGAGCACTTTGCGTGATTACGTTTATTTATTGTCGCTACCGGTTGCCCATATGAGCGACGCCTCCTGAAGAGTTTAGTCATTTTAGATGTTGGAGGATAGTGCAATGATACAGACAGAGACCCATTCCAGAGTATGCTCTGGTTCTTTTACGTGCACGGTGTAAAGCACCGAAACGAGACCTCGGTTTAACGTCCCATCTGAAATACTGTTAATTTTATTAGGTCAGACGGGGGATTGAACCTGCGATCCCTGGATTACCAGTCCAGCGTTTTACCACTGGGCTACAGATCCGTCTGTGTATAACATCAAATGACCGGTTAAGAATGTTGTTGAGTGCAGTGTGAGAAATACAATAATTAGTAAAATGAAGTGATTTCTGATTATTCTACAAACTGAAATTATATAGTTTACAGAACTATATAATTTCAGTTTGTTGACTGCACCGTGTTGAACTGTTGCTAAGAATGTGAGTTATGTCTGTCTGTCTGTCTGTCTGTCTGTCGGGCCAATATTTGCTGTTCAGGGACGGACATTGTAGTTATTTGTTTGTGGGGTTTAAAGTCACACCAATGGCTTATATCACATGGCGACTTTCTCCAGCTAGAAATGAACAACCAATCTTCTGCATTTTATATTCAAATACTTGGAGTGTTCTGTATTACTGTTTCAATTTTTGTTTTCATATGTAGGCTGGCTGGGTTTTGGAAGCAGCTAAACTACCGAGCAACTGGCCAAAGTCCGGGAAAATTGAATTTCGTAACTACTTGACACGGTATAGAGAAGGCTTAGATTTAGTTCTAAGAGGCATTAACTGCTCGATAGCAGATGGCGAAAAGGTGAAGTTGGCTTTCATTAATACAATAAGATAGGTAGCTATGCTGTACATATGTAATACAGTCAAACATGCGTTTGTGGTCACCTCCATTAAGCAGGCAACCTGTATAGAGCTGCTTAAGACAGGTTTGACTATATTTCTCAAGAGTTATAGCAACATAACATACGAGCTGTAGCTATGATACACTTATTCGAGACATTTCTCAAAATTATTGTTGTGTTGTTAATCGATGCATGCAAATTTCTAGTATTGTTACAAACATGTACACCTAAAAATGGAAAACAAAAATGTATGAAAATAAACACTGCAAATTAATGTGATTTTTCTTAGAATGTACTATTATAGTTCCTTATGAATTCCTTAAATGGTGTTATTTAATAAATGTCAACAAAATATTGATACAATGCACAGTATGACTTTTAAATACAACATTTGAAAATAGAAGGAGTGCTTTATAAGCTGGTATTTATATTTACTGGTCAAAATTTGTATGAAAATTGTAAAAAAAAAATTGCTTAGGGACAAGTGTGGTCCCAAGGGGGCAAAGTCAAATAGTACACATATCGGACTTCAATGTGTTTGTGTGAGCATTTGACGGGAGTAACTCATACCACATGGCTGTGTTTCAGGTGGGGGTTGTTGGTAGGACAGGTGCAGGAAAATCTTCATTGGCTCTCTCGTTGTTCCGACTGATAGAATCTGCCGGTGGTTCTATACTGATCGACGGTGTGGACATATCAAAGATAGGCCTACATGATCTAAGGACGAAATTGACAATTCTACCACAAGTAAGAAATTCTAACTGCAATTTCAGTTATCTAACTAATTATGCTCTTAAGAAAATAAGTAGATAATCTAATTTATTATACAAATTTATTTTAGCTCGATTTTAGCTCGAAACAAGTTCTCACAACGTATACTAATCACCCTCGAGACCTCATTCCTGATGTATTCCGTCGACACTAAGGAGAGAGAAGAGCCAACTTGGAATTTAAATGCCTTGCCTAAGAACACAATCATAACTGCTCCAACGGAGTTCGAACTCCGGGCCTTTCGCACGTGAAGCGAACGTGCTACCACTGCACCATCACGACTTCCACAAGTATACATTCTAGTAACTATTATTAAGTCGGAGTAGTAAAATATTCAAATTAATTTTAAATGAGCTCCTTTTTTGTTATCAGGATCCTGTCTTGTTTTCTGGTACATTAAGAAGTAACCTTGACCCGTTTGGTCGATACAATGACGAGAATATATGGTATGCATTGGAATGCGCACATCTAAAGGATTTTGTTAACGGGGTGGACAATGGTTTAAACTACGAGTGTGGCGAAGGGGGTCAGAACCTGAGGTAAATACTAACGCCGGATTTCTGAGGTAAATCCTAACGGATTTCTGAGGTAAATACTAATGGATACTAACGAATGTTTGAGGTAAATACTAACGGATGTCTGAGGTAAATACTAATGGATACTAACGAATGTTTGAGGTAAATACTAACGGATGTCAGAGGTAAATACTAATGGATACTAACGAATGTTTGAGGTAAATACTAACGGATGTCTGAGGTAAATACTTACGGATACTAACGGATGTCTGAGGTAAATACCAACTGATGTTTGAGGTAAATACTAACGGATGTTTGAGGTAAATACCAACGGATGTCTGAGGTAAATACTAACGGATGTCTGAGGTAAATACTAACGCAGATTAACCACAGTAGCAGCTTAGTACCATGGCTCATCGTAGGTCAGAATGTTTGAGAGAAATGAGAAAGCGCTGGATTGCGTCCTTATATGGTATTCTTTAATAAACTGCATCAACACAATGTTAAATACATATTATAACCATAACCTACTTCATTCCATGTGAAGAGCGCATAGCCAATATCGATACCTACCTCATTCGATGGGAAGAGCGCATAGACAATCTGGATACCTACATTATTCCAATGGGAAGAGCACATAGACAATATGGATGTTAGTGTCTTGTTTAAGGATACACGACCGTTGTTATGACGGAGGTGGAACTCATGCTATCTTGTGCACGATGCGGACATCATAGCATGTCATAAAGTATGTTGTTTGTACCTGTTTCGTACAATTCCATGCAGCTTTAACGTTTCATTTTAGCGTGGGCCAGCGACAGCTTGTATGTCTGGCAAGAACATTGTTACACAAGACGAGAGTTTTGATTCTAGACGAGGCAACAGCCGCCGTTGATATGGAAACTGACGATCTTATTCAAGGTATAGACAATCTAATCTCACTGGTTCATCTCAAATGGCCATATTTAATATATTTAACATACAGTTACATACTATGCTTAGTTTATAGACATTTATTTTAGCTGCGAAACCAGTTCTTACAACTTATATTAATCACTCTCGATATCTCATTCCTGATGGAATCCACAGCCACGAGGGAGAGAGAAAGAGGCAGTTTGGAATTAGGTTCCAGATAGATGCAAATAATGAAATTAAATCTCCAATTCGACAGACTTTGGGAGTGGAAATGAATTTTAGAATATGCATTCACAATACTACATAGTTGTATGTTCCTGCTGTCCGATTAGCGCAGTTAGCGCGCTCGCTTCTCACCAATGCAACCCGGGTTCGATCCTCGGACCGAGAAGTATGTGAGATGGCATAGTGGTTTTTCTCCCTGTACTCCGTTTTCCTCCCACACGAATGACCACATTTACGCTTTCATCCGCGCCAGCGAGAATGATCAATATAAGTTGTTAAAACTTGCATCGTAATCGTAATATAAATAAAGTTTAAAATATTCCTGCCAATGCATCCAGAGTATAAGCGATACTCATGATACCGTGCCTCCGCGGCAGAGCGGTTGAATTTGACCAGCCAGTAACACTCACAAGAGAAGTTGGTAGTATTCTTAGATAGACAGATGGATAGACATGTATATACATGTACATAAAAACCTTTGGTTGCATTATTTAAGGAAAGAATCGGGGGTTAATAGTGTCCATCGGGGTATGAATTACATTGGGCGTGGTTAAATGTGTGGAGGCCCAATGTATTTCATAGCCCAATGGAAACTATTAACTCGCGATGCATTACTTATACATGTATTTACATTAATTATTCTTTTCTATGAGACAAGAAAAATATATATGACATTTTCCAATTAAAAGCTATTTAGTTCAAATTTTAGAATTATCGTGTGGCGTGAATCGGAATCTTAGTTTATCAATGGAACAGCGTAAACTGTAAGACACGCCTTTTCTCGCGACGGACATGCCCGTAACTTCGAGTGCTCATGCCAGCTGCATATCATTGGGTAAGAAACCTAATATGAAAATGAATACAATTAAGGCACATACCTTCATTGAAGGAAATGCAATATCGATATAAATATTGTGTAATGGGAAAACAACTAGATACATCAACATTACATGTTGTCATAGTATGATGCCGACGAGGATATTTATATTTCAGACACTATCCGAACCCAGCTTAAGGGTTGTACAGTACTCACGGTTGCTCATAGACTGAATACCATCATGGATTATGACCGGTAAATAATTTTTTTTTAAATATACAAATTCAAACCTCCATAAGCAAATGACATATACATGTTTATATAAATGTCATACAAGCCCATGAATGACATATGATATAAACAGTACTGTAAAATCACCAAGCTATGCATAGAACATGTATGATGTAATATCCGAAATATATATTATCCAAATTTAATCAACTTATTTTGACAGAACTCTTCAAATATCTAATTGTTACTGTCATAAACACAATATTCACGTAAGCTTACCAACATATGGGTTGAAATGGTGCAAATTCAGCAATAATCAACATGACAAGAGCACGTCATTCCAGAAAAAACATTGTTTCTTGACACAATATCATTATACTAATCCGCACTCCGCACTGTCCTTACCATCACTGACCTGCATCACCAATCATAGATTAAAATATGGAGATATCTCGCAGTAATTACATCATTGTGTGTACATTTCTACTATATGTTAAATTATGTACAGAAAAACAGCTCTCAATAATGAGCCCTCATTTGCAGCAAACACTGACAATTTCCAGCAAATAATCAATTGCGAAGTTCGAAAATAATTTTCTTGTAATTTTCCATCATCGTTTGGGCATTATTGTCTGCTGTATTGTGCTTAGTCAAGCGATACCGTCGACAGTCGGCGACTATGTCGAATAAAGAGAGCCCTTGATAAATTGTATTATTTCATTGAGCGTCTGTAAGTTGTGATCAAAAGGATTTCGAAAATTCTCCCAGACAGTGGCGTCGTATAATTGAGAGTTAATGTGAAAATTGAGCTTACCAGAAAACAAATTGGCTAGAATTAGTTTATGAAGGTTTATGTTCTTTCTCGTGTATATTTCATGTACATGCTATCTATAGGCGGATCTGTAGTACAGTGGTAACACGCTGGACTGGTAATCCAGGGATCGCAGGTTCGATCCCCCGTCTGACCCTAATAAATTAAACAGTCTTTCAGATCGGACGTTAAACCGAGGTATCGTGTCGGTGCTTTACACCGTGCACGTAAAGGAACCAGAGGATACTCTGGAATGGGTCTCTGTCTGTATCATTGCACTATCATCCAAAATCTAAAATGACTAATCTCTTCAGGAGGCGTCGCTCATATGGGTAACCGGTAGCGACGATAAATAAACGTAAAACACACAGGCGGTTACACCCTTACCGTGCTTTCCCCGTATTATGTTCATTATGTAAAATAAACAATTAACATAATAACAAAGGGAGCAAACTGTTACAGATGCTGTTTGAAGTGTAAACTATGCTGAGTACATTAACACATGGATCATTAAATTGAGGTCAGACGGATCTGTAGTCCAGTGGTTAGCACGTTGGACACGTACTTCTAATTAGTTTATTAAGATCGACATGTTTTCTTCTGATGTCATTTTTTACTTGATAACCCCAACAGTTTGTATGCTACTACGATATGTGAGCAAGTCTAAATATATTAACGATTGTTTGTGTTACAAGTTTTTATCGTTATCATCGAACATACTGTTACCAGGAATACATGTCTAGGTCCCCACAAGGGGTTTGACATTAATGGAACATACATACATACCTAAATAAGACAATACAAAGTAAGGGGTAGAGTTCCACAAATAGTTGAGATAATGCTGTAATTAAAAACCGTTTCCATTTGCTTGCAGAGAATTGGTTCTGGATGCTGGATTGATTAAAGAGTTTGACTCTCCGAAAACTCTCTTACAAGACACGAGTGGGGTATTCTACGGCATGGCGAAGAATGCGGGACTTGTGTGAAAGAACTTGTAGAGTATATTGACCGGACTACTTTTTATCTAATATTTCATGCGTGTTTACAGAACGTGTTGAGGTCAACTGTTTATCATCTTAATGAACAGAACAGTTTATGCCAAAGGTGAAACAACCTGGCCGACTGTTTTCATAAACATGTGGGCACAATTTCAGCTAATGAGACTGAGTGCATACTTAAATGCCAATGTTATACCAATAGAACAGAACATATGTTTATTTCACGTACACATATGTACATAGTCCTATGTGTTTTCTAATGCAATTACCATTTCATATTTCCAAACTGTCGTAATGTTAGATATACAGTAATAAAGAAAAGGGTTCTAAATGTATATGTATCTGAAGACAAAATGTGCACCCAGCATGTTCTCACAACTAAGGACATTCATTGAACATCCGTTAATGTCAGCATACAAATGCTCACGGCTAGGAGACAAAGTATCGGTATAGAAAGTTGTATAACTGATAACATGCAACCCAGAAGAAATAAATGTACACCACCAAATAAATTAAATATCTGTCTAAAGACACACAGCATAATGTCAATGCAAATACTTACCGGTAACAAGTGAGTGTGTTACATTTGAAACAAGGATTAGAATGATTAGGGACTTGATTAGTATGTGCTATAATATATTGTAAGCTTACATTTACTGTAGCGCATATGTATAAACATTAATATATTCCACTTAACGAAATTCGAAATTAACGAATATTTACGGAGCCCGTTATATGAATAATGATAGTGTCTGAAACGGGACTTTGACCCGACATCCAACCGGATAATTCGACATAACCGACTTTGACATAACGGATGTAGACTGTACATAAATAAACAGTAGAAGCTAATGGGGTTATCTTATTATTGTCTCTTGATTTACATGTTAATATACGATGTTTGTTTAAATTATGTATACTGCCAGTCACATAATCGTAACATATACAGTGCTTGTTTAAACATATATAACTTCAAACTAATGCAACCCGGGTTCGATCCTCGGAACGGGAGGTATGCGAGGTGGTACGGTGATCGCAAGATCAGACAGTTGGGATATTCAAATCCCACTGGGGGTGTCGAATTATTTCCTATGAGGAAGCTATCCAGCTTGCGGAAGATGTGTGGTTGAAACCGGGTGACCGTCTGTGTCTGAATCGTTGTTCCGAGGAGCACTAAGGGTTTTCCCTCGCCAAACATATTAGAAACATGGCCTGGACTATTGTTGGGACTTTGAGCACCCAAAATAAAGGAAACAAAACACAGCTTAATGCAATCACATAAAGGTGAAATGTCCCAGAAAAGAAACATTCGAATTTCACATCGAACCTTGGAATATAGTTGAACATGTAATATAAAGGTATAGTACATATTACCCGGCAGTTTAATAAAGCACGTACAGTCTATATCTGTTATGTCGAAATCCGTCGGACAGAACAAAATACATAACCGAACGAAATGCGATATAAACAGATCCAGTTATATGTAAAATGATAGTGTCTGACACGGGACTTTGGTCCGACTTCGAGATAACCGGAGTTTGACTTATATCACAGATTCAGAACTAGGAACAACAACATATTATATACTGAGGCATCAAAGGTCGCCCATGCATTGGGACTTTACCGTAACCCTTAACGTGTCCGCGGCGTGTATGTCTTAAAGATCTGTTTTAAATTTAGAACAGGATAGGTGTTGAAGGCTTATTATCGATATATTGTGATTTTGTAATTCATAATTTGCAAAACATACTGTTGTAATATCACATATTCAACACCACCCATGTCTAGTTCAATCCAATATCACACCCTACCCATAATAACATTCGGCTCAAATTAGCCGAAAATGACAATAACGTCGTATATATTTTAAGGAATGACTCGCGGATTACTAGCTTCCATCGGGGTATGAACTACATCTGGCGTGGTTAGTGTGTGGAGGCCGAATATCACTACGCTACCGTTAAACACGCCTGATGTAGTTCATACCCCGATGGAAACTATTAACCTATATTTACATTAATTATTCTTTTCAATGACGAAATGAAAATAAGCACATTGTGCAATTAAAATGCATTTAGTCCAGATTTGCGACTTGCGTGTGCCGGACCTGGGTAAATAGATCACACTTCAGAACACAGAACCACCGAACAGCGTAATCTATAAGACACGCCTTTTCTTGTGAGGAATGCTGCCCATCACTGCCAATGCGCATGCCCGTAACTTCGACTATTAATGAGGAAAGTCATATGAAAATGGATACAATCATGGCATATACGTTCCTCGAAGGAAATGCAATAGCGATGCAAATAAAATAGTATACGGTTTATTTTCATTGACTATTTCTAGAGTATGGTGTAGCATGGAAGTGTCTCTCGACACGGTGGATTTTTCTCTAATAGAATGATGATGGTCCATGTTGTATGTTATCTTCCCCATCAGTCTGTAAACTATTCGCCTATAAGGCATATGATCATTGTTTTACGACAATGCTAGATCAAGGAAATGTGCATTACCCGTCATATATGTTGATTTTACATACACTCCATAACCACAAAATACACACAGCCAGTAAATGTAAACACACCCAATAATAATGTAGCAGTTTAATATGTACCTTTTATTTGAATAATATACCTCGCCATTAGTATCAATCATACACTTGGTGTTTTTGATATCATGGGGTCATATGGCGTATCTCTAGCTATTATTGTGGAGGGAGACACCGTGTGCCCTTGCGAGCAGTTTCCCAAGGACGATTGGGCATGCGGGTAGAACCATCGACCTTCTGCAAACTAGCAGGATAGCATCTCGCTTCATTACATAGTTCACTCTCATAGGATTGTTCTCCGGTATATGCATGTATATGTATATGACGATGTTGTACGTGAAAGTGCTAAGCTAGCTAAGCGCCATTGTACACATTTCACTTTCATGTGGTCATTCAACTAAATGTTTGATCACTTGCCCTTTAAATTGCCAGACTGACAAAGTCTTCATACAAATCCAACATTCATGAGGTCATTCTCCGGTATATATGCTTGTATATGTGCAGCTTGAAACTACAAGAATGGCAAACGTTTTATTACACAGTTGACACTCATGTGGTCAGTCTCGGGTATGCTGCTTTAAATGGATACACAGACGGAAAGCCTTATTTTATACCCTCGTGGCGATGGATTACATCAGAAACGATGTCTCGAGAGTGATTAATATAAGTTATAACACCTTGTTTCGCAATCGAGCTAAAATAAATTTGCATAAACTAAAGCTTCATTACATAGTTCACACTCATGTGGCCTTTCTCCGGTATGCGTGTACACGTGCTGCTTCAAATTGTCAGATTGTGCAAACGTTGTATTACATAGTTCAAACTCAAGTGTTCGTTCTCAAGTGTGTATGAGCATATACCGCTTTAAAGAGCCAGAATGACTAAAACCCTTATTACATACTTCACACTTATGTGGCCGTTCTCCAGTATGTATGAGCATATGCCGCTTTAAAGTGTCATAATGCCTAAAACCCTTATTACATATTTCACACTCATGTGGCCGTTCTCCAGTATGTATGAGCATATGCCGCTTTAAAGTGCCAGACCGACTAAACGTCTTGTTACATAGTTCACACTCATGCTGCCGTTCTCCAGAATGCTTCAGCATGTGCTGCTTTAAATTACTAGAATGATTAAACGCCTTATTGCATAGTTCACATTCATGTGGCCGTTCACCAGTATGTATGAGCATATGCTGCTTTAAATTGTTAGAACTGTAAAACGCAATATTACATAGTCCACAAACGTGCGGCCGTTCTCCAGAATGCTTCAGCATGTGGCGTTTTAATTTGCTAGATTGATTAAACGCCTTATTACATAGTTCACAAACGTGCGGTCGTTCTCCAGAATGCTTCAGCATGTGCAACTTTAAAGTGATAGACTGATTAAACGCCTCATTACATATCTCACATTCATGTGGCCGTTCTCCGGTATGTATGAGCATATGCTGCTTTAAAGTGCAAGACTGACTAAAAGCCTTATTACATATTTCACAAACGTGTGGCCGTTTTCCAGAATGTTTCAGCATGTGTCGCTTTAAACTGCAAGACTGATTAAACGATTTATTACATAGTTCACATTCATGTGGCCGTTCTCCGGTATGTATGAGCATATGCTTCTTTAAATTGCTAGACTTGTTACACACCTTATTACATAGTTCACAAACGTGTGACCGTTTTCCGGAATTACTGGGCGTGTCCTGCTTTATATTCCTAGACATTCTGAGAATATTTCATTATATAATTATTTTGTTATAATATTTTGAATTCTCTACACGATGAGTTGACAATATACCTAATGTCTTGCACAATATTGACTTCTGATATCGAGTTCACAATTTGAATAGAAAATACAAGTGGAATTAAACCAGAGAAGTAAACCTGAGAATCGGAACATGATATTTCCTCTAATATTTTTCTAGTGGATGTTAAATTGATGTTCCATAGGGACATAACACGAATCTGTTCATGGTACAGATAATTAAACACATTCCGCATGTAGATCTGTACGTGTACACATCAGGTTTCACCTCCTGTAAGTAAACAACATATTAACTATTCATAAGTCACACAACATGTTTCAACAATTATTGGTAATTCTAAACCCTCTTTATAATCAGTCATTGTCAGGAAGACATATCCGTCTGTAAACTTATGAGGATCGTTTAATAATATTATATTGCATTGTATACACATATATGCAACAGTACAAGGCAGGGTTCTCGCTGTCGGTCGCATTTGTCGCCAAATGCGCATACAAATTAAATATGCCTCCAAAGATCTATAATTGGCGAAAATCTTTGACACATGCCATAAATATCGGCAAAATAATACTGTTTCAAGAAACATAAGCGACTGAAAATCGATGAAAGTGAATGTCGCGCGCCCGGTGACGGTGAGATGGACAAGTGTTTGATTGCATATGGTGTCGAGAAGTTGGTGACATTTTAATTACGGATAATTGGATTAAATGGCGGTCTTTATTCTTACAACTGATTAATTAAGACAATTGTCCCATAGAAAAAATCAGACGAGACTCTGGAATGTCTGTATCATTGCACTATCATCTAAACATCTATAATGACTAGTCTCTTCAGGAGGCATCGCTCATATGAGCAACTGGTAGCGACGATAAATAAACGTAAAACACACACATATTGTCACAAAATGACGACTCCAAGTAAATCTCTAAAACGTAAACCTGATGGTTCCATAGGAACACCGACTTCTAAAATTGCTAGAACCAAAACTGCTAATTATCCTGTGATTAGAAACTTTCAAGATTCCTGGCTGACAAATGTTCCATTTTTGAGTTATGATGGATAGTTAATGTAAAGTCTGTATAAAGTGTCAGTTCAGCAACACGTTCACACGTGGATGCAGTATTATTAAGAAAGAATCAATCGACAAGCACGTGAAAACCAACGGTATAAAATAATTACGAATTTAATAGTAAATAATATTTCATCAATTGAAAATTTGTGTTATGCTTTTGTTGTGTTAAAATGGATTATAAATAGGATTTTATAAGACGGATATTATGTATGTATGTATGTATGTATGTTCCTTTAATGTCAAACCCCTCGCGGGGACTTAGACATGTTTTCCTGGGCAGGCTTAGTCGACCTAAGCGATTAACCAGTACTAAGCAATGTGTGTGAGGTGCCTTGCTCAATGACACTACCTACATACGTGGCCTGACCGTTCGATTCCAAATCCGAAGTAAAGAAATATTTCGCCTTATCCATTTATTTATAAGAATATGCCACAGTATATCGACAGTTTCCGTCGAAATAGTTCATGAAAGCTGGGGGGTTAAGTGTTTGCAAATATATACTGGACATACAACAATAAAATATTATCAGAAATAAAATATATTTACATGTGTGCAGATGGTGTCGTTAGGACAAGGGAGATAAGTATGCAAGCGAGTCATGAAAATGACATGGATCGGATCCGGTATGTATTATGACGGTCGCTGTACTCACGTATCTGCACTTTCTTCCAATGCGTCTGGGAGCTTTTCGTCCCTGTCGACTAGCCTCAACGTCATCTATCAGTGTGTGCGTTTTACGGTTATTTATCGTCGTTACCGGATGCATATTTGAACGACGCCTCCTGAAGAGATTAGTCATTTTAGATTTTTGGAGGATAGTGCAATGATACAGACAGACGCCCATTCCAGAGTATCCTCTAGATCGTTTACGTTCACGGTGTAAGCTTCGAAAATGAGACCTCGGTTTAAAGTCCCATCTGGAAGACTGTTAATTTTATTAGGGTCAGACGTGAGATCGAACCTGCGATCCCTGGATTACAAGTCCAAAGTGTTATATATCAACCGCACAATTTAGCCACATACATCTCAATTTCTGCGTGTGCAATCATTACTAGTATTTCCGGTACTACATTAAAAACACGTTGGGTGCTGAGGTATGTATATATTGCCGATTATATTTCTTAAGCCAAACTGTACGTGACAAGCCAATCAGATTACAGGAAATGTGTAGTTTCAATAACTGTTAGTTAACTGTTGGTGTATACACATGTTTTTGGACTCCGTGGCTGAATAGCTAGGGTAATTGGCTTCACATCATATGCCACTCATCGCTGTTCAAATTCCAAATGGAAACTCAATATAATTGGTTTAATTTGAAATATATTTCACAAACTTTAGACAATATGTACACAGCTACTTTCGCCTAAATGTATCACAAGGCGCGTAGCTACCTGTACGCAAGATACGCAGTTGCAAATACCCAGTGTTCAAAATATTGAAATAAATTAAAATATGCATTTGAAAGCGAAGGCTAGGGAAGGTGGTGGGGGGGGGGAGTCATGTATATTTTGAAAATGTTTTACAATAATGCTGACTATGTCAAGAAACAAATGCATTCACATTGTATTAACTTGTGTGTATCGATACTGTTTTCGAACAGCCTACATATTCATGTTGTTGATATATAAATAAAAACTAACATAATAGTATTTGCTTAAAATCTTGTTTACTGAAGTTCCGCCGCGTAGAGACAACATCTATCTCATTCTGCTGCTGAAATGTCTCTTAGATTGCAGCAAATACGTTCTAAATAGTTCAGATGTTAAGGCACATGTGTCGATTGACATTTAGTTCCTCACAGTGGTTGTCACAGAATGACACGAGGGCCAGCTTATCTCAGGGTCACGGATACCAGGAGCAAGTGTATGCATAAAGACTAAGTATATTTACAATTTTTAATATACATCAAACAACACTTGCAACACAGACAATGGATGGTATGAGACGTAGGTTTGTCCGTAGATGATTGCTTCACTTCCGGTATAGAGCCCGGTCTTCGGCTGGCAATGCCGTTAATTTATGTCACAGTTCCGAGATCTAAATCTCTGCCGTTCCACACTCGGCTTTAACTTTAGGCTATAATACACCTATTTAAACATTGGCACGTATGGCCATCACAGTGCTATAATGCACACATTAAAAGATTGGCAAGTATTGCCGTCACAGTGCTATAATGCACACTTTAAAGATTTACAATACACAAGATCATTAACTCCCTGCGTCCTAAGGACCCTGTCCACTGACGGCGGACTCGATGCTGTACAGCTACCGCTAACCGCTGACACTCCAGTATATGGACGTCACCAGCTCACGCCGGCAAACTATCCCAGTCGGCTCGTGCCCCAGCTTGTTATCTTGATCGTTCCGAACAGGATCTACGCCCCTGAGCTACACCTCTCACGGCTCCTGGTTCAGGCATGAAGCGACTACAACAATAACAAATATAAAACCCTTGTGCTACGTCAATCTACTCGGCTCTTCTTACCACCTTATATTATAACATGTTGGTACAACAACAAGACAATAGTTACCATCATGCTTAGACATAGATACACACGCGTCTATGTAGAATCAATACACATGGTGACCTTCACGGTCTAAATATACAACGACTCCGGACCCATCATGACCTCATATGGTATATCTATATATATATACACAAACTTAGAACCACTCGATAACCTATTACTCCGCTCCTGCAATTTGAGCGTACATGACACCCCTTTCAATAACAGCTGATCACCACTCTGCCCCAGCCATATATTCAACACTGGATTCAACAGTAGTTATTAGTTAATTATTATGTATGTAATGAACAGTCGATATCCATCGTCGTAAATCACTAGAACAACATTTAATAACGATTTACTACAACATGTTTCTGGTAACGTCTCGTGCTTTAGACGCCGTTTCAGATAAAATAACCTAATGACAACTACGAACAATATAATATATATTTACATACCCAAATCTGTCGCATGTACAATTCCACAACAGTCAAGTGTGATGTTCCGAAAGCAATGTCAGTGCGCTGTACGGGACCGAATTTATAGAGCCTTCACCTGAGTATACGCACGCTTTTTCCGTGAATTTATCAGCCGATATGAAACATACCATATTGACTGCGCGTTCTTATCAGGCCCTGGAGATTAATTTCACTGATAAAGGGAACAGTGATTTGAAAAGAATAAACCCAAATATGCTAATACTAGTCGGATTTATATCAAATAAACGGGAATTTCCCTTATAAGTGATATATAATAATACACCAGCGTCCTTTATCTGGGATAGATACATTCGTCCCAATTTATGATAAAATCACTTAATAAATGTTTCAATGGTCCGGCAAAATGCTCTGAAATCCATTGGTAAATAGGCCCCAACTACACATTAGTTAAAATGGTCACTTTCATTTTGTTACAGTGGTTTCATACGAGTATAACTATTAAAACTTAAAACACACAAGTAAAAGTAGCCAATTTAATATACATTGGATCCCATTTATTTCATTTTCGTGAAATCACTTGCATAGTTACCTCCCTTATCACAGAGACACCATGTGCACAATTGTTGTAAGTACATTTTATTCTTATCCTATTTTATTGCGGCCTAAATTTGCCAGCATTTAATAATTATCTAAAACTAGATATATGAATGATAATGAATGCTGTGTATGCAAGTGAATAATTGAATTTAAGAGAATCAAGTAACAATTTATATAATTATCATCCACAAATATAAAAAGTTGTGCTGATGATTACACTCTCATGTATCTGTATAGATCCACTCCAGTATACCCTCATGTTATACACATGTACATGAGATAAATATAATACTATATGTATGTCTGTTTCCAGTCAGTTTTTTTTAATGGTATGGTATACGTTCAAAACATATTCCTGTGTCTTCTGGAGTTCCACAAGGATCCGTACTTGGACCTCTGCTATTCATATCCTATATAAATCTCCAGTGCCGTACCTTTGCAGATGATACTGCAGTCTATATATCACTGACACCACTTAATGACACATTTTCAAACTCTAGTTTATATTCATCGTACTGGGCCAATATTTAATATTATAAATTTTAAAATGAAGCTTGGTGACATTGGTTGTTGTTGGTTATTGTTCAATCGAATGCATTTGTTTTGGGTCAATAGATCACATTTTAGAAGACATAGAACCTTAAATTAATTACTTAATCCAAAGTTTATTATTATTGGTGTCTTTGTTTTCTTGTTTGTTCGGGTTTTACGCCTTCATCAGCACAACTTTATATATGTGGATGCGAATTACATAAATTGTTACTTGATGCTATTAAATTCAAGTATCCACTTGCATACTCAGCATTCATTATTATATATTTATTTTCTATTTTTAGATAATGATTAAGTGATGGCAAATAGTGATAAGGGGTGTAACTATGCAGGTGATTTCACGCAAATGAAAAAAATGGGATCCAATGTATATTAAATTGTCTTCTTTTACTTGTATTTAACCTGTGGGTTTTAAGTTTTAATAGTTATACTCGCATGAAACCACTGTGAGGAACTAAATGTCAATCAACACATGTGCCTTTAACATCTGAACTATTTAGAACGTCTATGCTGCAATATAAGAGGCAATTCAGCAGCAGAATGAGATAGATGTGGTATATACGCGGCGGAACTTCAGTAAACAAGATGTTAAGCAAATACTATTATGTTAGTTTTTAGTTATATATCAACAACATGAATATGTGTGCTGTTCGAAAACACTATCGATACACACAAGTTAATACAATGTGAATGCATTTTTAAATATTTTGAACACTGGGTATTTGCAACTGCGTATCTTGCGTACAGGTAGCTACGCGCCTTGTGATACATTTAGGCGAAAGTAGCTGTGTACATATTGTCTAAAGTTTGTGAAATATATTTCAAATTAAACCAATTATATTGAGTTTCCGTTTGGAATTTGAACAGCGGTGAGTGGCATATGATGTGAAGCCAATGACCCTAGCTATTCGGCCACGGAGTCCAAACACATGTACGTGTATACATCAACAGTTAACTAACCGTTATTGAAACTACACATTTCCTGTAATCTGATTGGCTTGTCACGTACAGTTTGCTGCAAGTGGAAGTCGTGATAGCGCAGTGGATGCGTGTTCGCTTCAGGTGCTAAAGGTCCGGAGTTCGAGCCCCGCTGGAGCCGTTACGATTGTGCCCTTAGGCAAGGCATTTAAATTCCACGTTGCCTCTTCTCTCTCCCTCGTGGCGATGGATTCCATCAGGAATGAGGTCTCGAGAGTGATTAATATAAGTTGAAATAACTGTTTCGCAATCGAGCTAAAATAAATTTGTATTAACTACGTACAGTTTGGCTTATGAAATATAATCGGCAATATATACATACCTCAGCCCCCAACGTGTTTTTAATGTATTACCAAACGCAGAAATTGAGAGGTATGTCGCTAAATTGTGCGTTTGATATATACCACTTTGGACTTGTAATCCAGGGAACTCATGTTAGATCCCACGTCTGGTCCTAATAAAATTAACAGTCTTCCAGTTGGGACTTTAAACTGAGGTCTCATTTTCGATGCTTGCACCGTGTACGTAAAAGAACTAGAGGATACTCTGGAATGGGCGTCTGTCTGTATCATTGTACTATCCTCTAAAACTCTAAAATGACTAATCTCTTCAGGAGGCGTTGCTCAAATGGGCAACCGGTAGCGACGATAAATAAACGTAAAACACACACACTGATAGATGAAGTTGAGGCTAGTCGACAAGGACGAAAATCTCCCAGACGCATTGGAAGACTGTGCAGCTACGTGAGTACAGCGACCGTCATAATACATACCGGATCCGATCCATTTCATTTTCATGAATCGCTTGCATACTTATCTCCCTTGTCCTAACGCCACCATCTGCACACATGTAAGTATATTTTATTTCTGATAATATGTTATTGTTGTATATACAGTATATATTTGCAAACACTTAAACCTCCAGCTTTCATGAACTATTTCGACGGAAACTGTCGATATACTGTGACATATTCTTATAAATAAACGGATAAGGCGAACTATTTCTTGAAACCAACTAACTAAAACCAGGTGAAGGACTGAGTATGCAAGTGAGTAATTTGATATGCAAAATAGATAAAAAAAAATGTATTACCTTCCTGTCTTCGATATAATATCCGTCTTATAAAATCCTATTTAGAATCCATTTTAACACAACAAAGGCATAACACAAATTTTCAATTGATGACATATTATTTACTATTAAATTCGAAACCATTTATACCGTTGGTTTTCACGTGCTTGTCGATTGATTCCTTCTTAATAATACTGCATCCACGTGTGAACGTGTTGCTGAACTGACACTTTATACAGACTTTATAATACATTAACTGTCCATCATAACTCAAAAATGGAACATTTGTCAGCCAGGAATCTTGAAATTTTCTAATCACAGGATAATTAGCAGTTTTGGTTCTAGCAATTTTAGAAGTCGGTGTTCCTATGGAACCATCAGGTTTACGTTTTAGAGAATTACTTGGAGTCGTCATTTTGTGACAATTTGTGTGTGTGTTTTACGTTTATTTATCGTCGCTACCAGTTGCCCACATGAGCGACGCCTCCTGAAGAGATTAGTCATTTTAGTTTTTTAGTTTAAACATATTTTATTCCCCAATATAATACATATTGAACAACCACACATAATCAGAGAATAGTTAAATGATACAGACAGAGACCCATTCCAGAGTGTCCTCTGGTGTTTTCCATGCGATAATGTGTGTGTTTTACGCCGACGGTTTATTTATCGTCGCTACCTATTGCCCATATGAGTGACGCCTCCTGAAGATATTAGTCTTTTTAGATTTTTGGAGGATAGTGCAATGATACAGACAGAGATCCATTAAGACTCTCATCTTGTTCTTTTACTTGCACTGTGTACACCACAGACACGAGACCTCGGTTTAATGTTCCATCAGAAAGACTGTTAAATTTATTAGGGTCATACGGTTTGTCGAACCTGCAATCCCTGGATTACCAGTCCAGCGTGTTACCACTGGACTACAGATCCTTCTTTTCATGGGACAATGTGTTTTTACGTTTATTTATCGTCGCTACCGGTTGCCCATATGAGCGATGCCTCCTGAAGAGATTAGTCATTTTAGATGTTTGGAGGATAGTGCAATAATACAGAAAGTGACCCATTCCAGAGTCTCCTCTGGTTCTTTCACGTGCACGGTGTACAGCACCGACACGAGATCTCGGTTTAATTTCCCATCTGAAAGAATGTTAATTTTATTATGACCAGACGGGGGATCGAACGTGCGATCCCTGGTTTGCCAGTCCAGCGTGTTACCACTGGACTACAGATCCTTCTTTTCATGGGACAATGTGTTTTTACGTTTATTTATCGTCGCTACCGGTTGCCCATATGAGCGACGCCTCCTGAAGAGATTAGTCATTTTAGATTTTGGAGGATAGTGCATGATACAGACAGACCCATTCCAGAATCTCCTCTGGTTCTTTTACGTGCACGGTGTTAAGCACCGACACGACACCTCGGTTTAACGTCCCATCTGACATACTGTTAATTTTATTAGGGTCAGATGGGGGATCGAACCTGCGATCCCTGGATTACCAGTTCAGCGTATTACCACTGGACTACATATCCGTCTGTCATGGGACAATAGTAAAATTTGTTTCTTATATAGCAGAGACGAAGCATGGTAATTAAACTATTTCAACTAATTATCGATATTTCAGTTACCATATCAATTGATGTGCTTTTATTTAAATCAAACAAACACATAAATTCCTTTAATTGTTCGTACATTGTATACCGACGCCTGTAATATCATAAGTGGCCATTCTTTTCATTTTCTTAATATGTTGTAAATATTGTGTCAGCACCGCCTACGTGGTCTAGTGGTTACGGTCGATGACTTGTATACCACTATAAGCTATCATCTCTGATGGTCACGGGTTCGAGCCCCGCTCAGACCGTGTCTCATTTATATGAAAAAGTTGGCAGTTTCTTACGGAGGTTGGTGCACCAAGTATTGGTTAACCGATCGTGCCTGCCCAGGAAAGGTGTTGTTTGGTAAACTGCGCGTCGCTCAAATGCTATGATATTCGTTTTTAATGTTTCCATTGTGGGGGGGGGGGTAGTGGGTTAACTGACAAAATGTATATGTCAAGCAAGGCTGCGTACTCGCCCCCACACTTTTCGGCATCTGCTTTGCCATGCTGTTCAGGCATGCTTTCAAGAGAGCTACAGAAGGAGTCTACCTTCACGCCAGATCTGACGGCTAGCTCTTTAACATCACCCGTCTAAAGGCAAAGTCCAAGAGAAGAGAAGTCCTCATCAGAGAAATGCTATTTGCCGACGACGTTGCACTTGCTGTCTATACTAAAGAACAGATCCAGTCACTGATGGACAGTTTCTTAGCAGCTGGCGACATCTTCAGCCTAACCATCAATTTGAAGAAGACCCAAGTCATGTGCCAAGGAACTGCCATCCCACCCGCCATTGTCATCGGAGACTATCAGCTTGGGGTCGTCAGCCAATTTACATTCCTGGGTTCCACAGCCATGAACAGCCTCTCGCTCGTTGTGGAGCTGGACAAACGTATTGGCAAATCCTCCTCCACCCTCTTCAGGCTCAGCAAGAATGTGTGGTAAAACAGACAGCTGACAACAAACACCAAGATAGCGGTGTACAAGGCTTGCGTCGTCGGCACACTCATCTATGGACGCGAGTCATGGACAACGTACGTCACTCAAGAGCGAAAACTGCAAGTGTTCCATCTCCGCTGCCTGCGATGCATCCTAGGCATATCCTACGCTGGCTCGGATACAAAGGTCGACCCCAACTTCGCTTCAAGGATGTCTGCAAACGAGATATGAAAGCGCTGGGGATGGACACCACCAACTGGGAATCACTCGCAGCAAACAGATTAGCGTGTGGAGACAACAGCTGTCAACGGGCTTAAAGAGGGGAGAACTGCATCGCCTTCCAGTGACTCTGTTTTCACGAACGAAGGCTGTAACCGCCACTGCAGGTCACGCATCGGGCTGTACAGCCACAGCAGACGGTGCTCATCTTTAGACTTAACGGGTGTAAATTCCATAGTCTGACAAGACTGACGGATGCCGAAGATTGTTTGGGGGGGGGGGATAGTGGGTTATCTGAAAAAAAATGTATCGTTCCTGCAATGAAAATATGTAACCGAATATGACAGTATTTGAATACATATTTTCATCCCCGCGAGGGGTTTGACATTAGATAGAGGGAGATAGAGAGATATTTCAGGACCATAAACAGAATTCCAATGTATTATTCATAATAGCACATGGCTGAGGTCTATTTAAAGCATTCCCTGTATATAGCTGTATAATTAACTATGTCTATCGATGTAGAGGACCACACACGAGAGCGGCCTCACAAGTGTGGACTATGTAAAACAGTTGAGCCCGTCTGGCAGTTTGAAGAAGCACATGCTCATACATACAGGAGAACGGCCTCACAAGTGTGGAATATGTAATACAGTTTTTAGCCCGTCTGGCAGTTTGTTTGCAGGAGCTCATGCTCAAACATTCCGGAGAATGACTGCATGAGTGTGAATTATGTACAGAATATTGAGTGTAAAACAGCACATACTCACATATATCCGAATAACATGAATGCATGTGCAACAATGAAGTGTTTGTTTATTAGTGCCTTATATAAAGGGCCAGCTATTTCTTACCAGACTTTTTTTGAGGCCCTTACTGGGTAACCCCGTTTATTTCTAAAGCATACATACACAGCAGTATGCAAAATACATATTTCATGCAAATTAAACATAATGATATCTCTCTAATGGTCTTTTATATACGTTTGAAAAATAGAATGCCATTTCTGACTTATGAACACCAGTTCTTCCCGAATCCTATGTTTGTATGCAAGGCGCCAGGTTGGTTTGCAATCGGTAACCATTATTCAACTAGCTGACGGTTGACCAACCGCCCATATCAGAACGAACCATTGACTAAGTTCGAACCTTCGACCTCACGATCCGTAGGCGGACGCCTTAACCACTAGGCCACGGAGACGGTGTCCATGCATGTCAGACATCTGACAAGTGTATACATTTGACGAGGGACAAGCATAACACTCTGTACAACTACCACTATAGTGTTAAATATATAAGACTGCTATCGGTGGCTATGGTAGTTTTAATCAGGACACTAAGCTTGCTTCATTGCTTGGAGTTTGTCTTGCAATCATTTGCTATAGAATACAGTCTACATCCGTTATGTCGAATTCCGTCGCACCGAATACAATACTTCGACATTACCGACATTTGACTAAACGAAATTCGATATAAACGAAGCCAGTTATATGTATAATAATGATAGTGTCTGAAACGGGACTTTGACCCGACTTCGAGTTAACCGGAGAATTCGACATAACCAATTTTGACATAACGGATGTAGACTGTACATAAATAAACAGTAGAAGTTAATGTGGTTATCTTATTATTGTCTCTTAGATCTACATGTTAATATACGATGTTTGTTTAAATTATGAATACTGCCAGTCATATAATCGTAACATATACAGTGCTTGTTTAAACATATATAACTTCTAACCAATTCAACCCGGGTTCGATCCTCGGACCGGGAGGTATGCGAGATGGTACGGTGGTCGGCAGATCGGACAGGTGGGTTATTCAAATCCCACTGGGGGTGTCGAATTATTTCGTGTGAGGAAGCTATCCAGCTTGCGGAAGATGTGTGGTTGAAACCAGGTGACCGTCTGTGTCTGAATCGTTGTTCCGAGGGGCACTAAGGGTTTTCCCTCGCCAAACATATTAGAAACATGGCCTGAACTATTGTTGGGACTTTGAGAACCACCCAAAACAAAAAACATATTAATGCAATCACATAAAGGGGAAACGTCACAGAAAAGAAACATTCGAATTTCACATCGAACTTTGGAACATAGTTGAACATGTAATATAATATAATAAATATTACCCGGCAGTTTAATAAATCACGTACAGTCTACATCTGTTATGTCGAAATCCGTCGGAACGAACAAAATTGATTTAACGAAATTCTATATAAACAGATCCACTTATATGTAAAATGATGGTGTCTGAAACGGGACTTTGATCTGACTTATAGATAACCGGATAATTCGACATAACCGATTTTCATATAACGGATGTAGACTGTATATCATAGAATTACTGATTCAGAACTAGGAACAACAACATACTATATACTGAGGGATCAAAGATCGCTCATTCATTGAGACTTGACCCCCGACGTGTACCCGTAACCCTTAACGTGTACCGAAATTTTGTGAATTTGTATTACAAATTTTGCGGATGTACTACATACTTGTAGAAATACTTGTCAGAAATCGATTAATGAACAATGTTCATAATTTGGCACACATACTGTTTTAATATCACATATTCAACACCACCTATGTCTCGGTCAATCCAATATCACACCCTGTCCACAATAACGTTCGGCTCAAATTACCCGAAAATGACAATAACGTCGTACATGTACATACATTTAAGGGTTAATAGCTTCCATCGGGGTATGAACTATATCGGGCGTGGTTAGTGTGTGGAGGCCGAATGCCACTACGCTAATGTTAAACACGCCTGATGTAATTCACACCCCGATGGATACTATTAAACCGCGAGTCATTACTTGTATTTACATTAATTATTCTTTTCAATGACGAATTGAAAATAAGCACACTGTGCATTTAAAATGCGTTTAGTCCAGAATTGCGACTTGCCGTGTGCCGGACCTAGGTAAATAGATCACACTAAGAACAGCGAAATCTATAAGACACGCCTTTTCTTGTGAGGAACGCTGTCCATCACTGCCAATGCGCATGCCCGTAACTTCGACTATTAATGAGGAAAGTCATATGAAAATGGATGCAATCATGGCATATACGTTCCTCGAAGGAAATGCAATAGCGATGCAAATAAAATAGTATACGGTTTATTTTCATTGACTATTTCTAGAGTATGGTGTAGCATGGAAGTGTCTCTCGACACGATGGATTTTTCTCTAATAGAATGATGATGGTCCATGTTGTACGTTATCTTCCCCATCAGTCTGTAAACTATTCGTCTATAAGTCATATGATCATTGTTTTACGACAACGCTAGATCAGGGAAATGTGCATTACCCGTCATATATGTTGATTTTACATACACTCCATAACCATAAAATACACACAGCCAGCAAATCTAAACACACCCAAAAATAATATAGCAGTTTACTATGTACATTTTATTTGAATAATTCATCTCGCCATTAGTACCAATCATACCCTTGGTGCTTTTGTTATCATGGGGTCGCATGGCGTCTCTCCAGCTATAATTGTGGAGGAAGACACCGTGTGCCCTTGCATGCTGGTAGAACCATCGACCTTCTGTAAACCAGCAGGATAGCATACTCGTATGAAGTAATTCGACATCACAAGTGCGATTCGAATCTGCAGCGGTGAGGGGCAATTTATTTCAACAACCTTAGCCACTCGGCAACGGAGGTATCACTCACTAGGGGCCTAAAGAGAGCCATCAATAATAAAAACAGTAAGATATGACATTGTGTCGTTAAGCTATTAATTAGTCCATGTTCAACTTGCGAATGTAGTGGTTACTAGGCAACACGAATAAAACATATTAAAGCTGATTACCTCGGCTGTTCAATCCAGTTTTATGGTCAGGGGTTCGAGCCTCGCTCAGACCGTCTCTTTATCAATCATGAAGGAAGTCATCAATGTGTTATTTTATCAAATTAAGACGCTGGGTCTTTTGGTTTTTCTTCTCCATGTGTAGCATTATTTATAACAGTACTGATCATAGTGTGACGCTCACTGTGGAAAAGTTCAATGTTTTCATACACAACTTTCTAGAGTAATATCCAGAATAAAATGTTTCATATTCTTCATAAAACATTTAGCATTATCAATTATATTTGAGAGGTCGTTTAGCCTATACTGTCTTACTTTTCTGATTACACAGCATGGCATAGTCAATATTTATAACATGACTCACATCTCTCCAAATAAAACAATTTATCACATAACTTTGCTCAAGTAGTAACGTTATATATTTCACAACTATCTGGAAACAAGCTTCAATAACTTAATAATATATTAATCAATCTCGTTTGTGCTGATGAATGGCTATATATTATGTGGTCGTTCGTGTGGCAGTAATACAATTTAAGCTTTTCAAAGTATAATCAACCCCCAAAAAACACACAAAATAACAAATACGGAATGAATATAACGAACCTGTTATCTATTATTCTCAATTCCCAATACATGTCCCGTGGCAGACCAAGAGGCCTACATATCCACATTCACTAGTATACACTAGAAACCAAATATATAATATTAAAATAGTCGAAGTATCTGAGGTAAAATGTGTCTTGATAACGGGCAAAATGGCCAACATGTGTAGATAATTGGATGAAATGGTCGAAGTGTCTAGGTACACGGGTAAAATGGCAGAAGTGTCTAGGTACACGGGTAAAATGGCCGAAGTGTCTAGGTACACGGGTAAAATGGCAGAAGTGTCTAGGTACACGGGTAAAATGGCCGAAGTGTCTAGGTACCAAGGTAAAATGGACGAATTGTCTAGGTAAATGTGTGATGTTTTACACTGTCTTAGTTTATAGTTCACACTCATGCAGATGTTATCCGGAATGTATGAGAACGTGCTTGTTTAAATCGCTAGGATGGCAGACATTATTCATAGAAACAGTGTGATGGCAGACATTATTCATAGAAACAGTCATGTGGTCCATCTCCTGAATGTTTGTGCATGTTTATCTTCATAATGACAGACCAGTAAAAAGTTTCATTACATAGCTCACTCTCATAGGATTGTTCTCCGGTATATGCATGTTTATGACGATGTTGTACATGAACGTGTTAAGTTGGCTGAACGCAATTTTACAAATTTCACTTTCATGTGGTCATTCAACTAACTGTTTGATCATGTTCCCTTTAAATGGCCAGGCTGATAAAGTCTTCATAAAAATCCAATATTCATGAGGTCATTCTCCGGTATATATGCTTGTATATGTGCAGCATAAAACTACCAGAATGGCGCATGTTTTATTACACAGTTGTCATCCATGTGGTCAGTCTCGGGTATGTATGCGTATAATTATGTTGCTATAAATGGCTAGACAGATTGAAAGCTTTATTACACAGACGGATATGTACTCCAGTGGTAACACGCTGGACTGGTAATCCATCCCCAGTCTGGCCCTAATCAAATTAACAGTCTTTCAGATGGGACGTTAAACCGAGGGCTCGTGTCGGTGCTTTACATCGTGTACGTAAAAGAAGCAGAGGAGACTCTGGAATGGGTCTCTGTCTGTATCATGCACTATCTTCCAAAATCAAAATGAATAATCTCTTCAGGAGGCGTCCCTCATATAGGCAACCGGGTAGCGACGATAAATAAACGTAAAAACAAACACGCTTTATTACATATTTCACACTCATATGGCCGTTCTCCGTTATGCGTATACGTGTGCTGCTTCAATTTGTCAGATTTGGCAACCGTTTTATCACATAGTTCACACTCCTTTTCAAGTATGTATGCTGATATGTCGCTATGAATGAAGAGATTGGCTGAAAACCTTAGTACATACTTCAGACTCATGTGGCCGTTTTACGGTGTGTTGCTTCAAATAGGCAGATTGGGCAAACGTTTTATTACATATTTCACATGCCTGTGACCGTTCTCCAGTATGCATGAGCATATGCTGCTTAAAATTGCCAGACTGACTAAAAGCCTTATTACATATTTCACACTGATGTGGACGTTCTCCAGTATGTATGAGCATATGCCGCTTTAAATGGCCTGACTGACTAAAACCCTTATTACATATACCACACCCATACGGCCGTTCTTCATGTGGCCGTTCTCTGGTGTGTATGAGCATATGCTGCTTTAAAGTGACATACTGACCAAAGGCCTTATTACATTGTTCACACACGTGTGGCCGTTTTCCAGAATGCTTCAGCATATGTTTCTTTAAATTGCCAGAGTGACTAAAAGCCTTGTTACATATTTCACATTCATGCGGCCGTTCTCTAGTATGTATGAGCATATGCTGCTTTAAAGTGCAAGTCAGACTAAACGCCTTGTTACATATTTTACAATCATGTGGCCGTTCTCCAGAATGCTTCAGCATGTGTAGTTTTAAACTGCTAGACTGATTAAATTCCTTATTACATAGTTCACACACATGTGGCCGTTCTCCAGTATGTATGAGCATATGCTGCTTTAAAGTGCAAGACCGACTAAACGCCTTGTTACATATTTCACAATCATGTGGCCGTTCTCCAGAATGCTTCAGCTTGTGCCGCTTTAAATTGCTAGACAGATTAAACGTCTTATTACATAGTCCACACACGTGTGGCCGTTCTCCAGTATGTATGAGCATATGCTGCTTTAAAGTGCAAGACCGACTAAACGCCTTGTTACATATTTCACAAACGTGTGGCCGTTCTCCAGAATGCTTCAGCTTGTGCCGCTTTAAATTGCTAGACTGATTAAACGTCTTATTACATAGTCCACATACGTGTGGCCGTTGTCCGGAATTACTGGGCGTGTCCTGCTTTATATTCCTAGACATTCTGACACTCCGTAATTATATAATTATTGTGTTATATGAATTATCTGCACTATGAGTTGACAATGTACCTAATTTCTTACACAATATTGACTTATAATATCCAGTTCACAGTTTGAATAGAACATACACGTGGAAATTATTAACATGATATTTCCTCTAATATTTTTCTAGTGGATGTTAAATTGATGATCCGTAGGGAAATAACACGAATATATTCAAGGTACACATTATTAAACAAATTCCTCATGTAGATCTGTACGTGTACACATCCAGTTTCATCTCCTGTAAGTAAACAACATAATTTTATCAACTATGCATTAATCAAAAATACATGTCTCAACAATGGTCGATAGCAGCGAGTTGTCGTTAATTCATAGGTGGCGCAATGTGTCCCGGTCCATCATTCGGATTACCTCTAGATTTATCTCGCATAAAACAAACGAAATTTACTTCCGCGTTCTAAAAATTCAGTTATTAATTATTAATATGCCGCAAACGTGTTGTTCCGTACCGGGTTGTCATGAAAGAGGAGGACATGCGTATCCGAGTGATCCTATAAGAAGGGCGAAACTTGATAATGAAAATACAATGAAAATGTGTACACCAACAAAGTCTTCCGTCGTATGTAAGAAACACTTCACACCAGATGACTACATAAAGGAGACTATTTTCGGTATGATAATATTATAAAAACTGTATAATTTCTCACCTGTAACATGTTTCATTGCTGCTATTTGATTTATTTCAAAACGAAAGTACCCACAGTGACACTGACAATTTATTTATAATATAAGAGAGTGGGAGGGGTAATGCTTGTGTCAATAGTTCTTCTTATTTATTTCATCATACATAATGGGTTATTTGTTAGGTATGTAACATGATTGATTGTCTTTCAATCTATCATTCAGTATCAGGGCCTGACATTCTGGTCTGAGATGCTTTTAGTCAAAATAATTCAACATTCAGATTGTTTATATTTGTGACTGGCATTTTAAACGTCAAAACTTGGGAGGACTTACATAATGGACATGAGTACACACCGAGCCTCATTGCCGGTCTTTATTTTCAGGACTGAAACCTGGATATGAACGGCTTCTCGCAACAGCTATGCCTAGTATTTTCCTTGGACATCAGAGGAAGGGGAGACAGCAAAAAATAGGAATTAAAGAGCTTTGAGGCGGGATTTTACAAACAGTTTATGTGATGTCTTGTAAAATGGAATTGGAAAAATGTTTTACTGAACATGTTGATTGCACAGAAGAAGTAATATATTCTGAGACATTGATTGCAACTCCTCTATTTGAAGATGAATTCACTGTAACAAACTGTATGACCCAGACTGATGAGACGCCAATGTTTTCAATTGAGCGATTTTCTTCGAACAATGAGCTGATACATTTTTATACTGGTCTGGAGTTACATGCTCAATTTATGTTTGTGTTGAATACTTTGGGACCCGCAACATACTGTTTGAAATACATATATTTTCAAATAACAGGTATATCTGTTGAAAACCAACTGTTTATGACTTTGATTAAGTTAAGGCGATATTCAACCAACTTTGAACTGTCAACGTTTTTCTCCGTTTCTGAATCAAATGTGAAAAATATTGTTTATACATGGATTATATTTATGTCCAAACAGTGGAGGGAAGCCAATATATGGCCAAGTCAGAATCTAGTGAGATATTTTATGCCGTCTGATTTTAAATTAAAATTCCCAAATACAAGAAACATTATTGATGGAACTGAATGCCCTATTACAAAACCTCAAGCACCTAGAGCTCAACAGTCAACATATTCAACATACAAGAACAGGAACACTATCAAAATTCTTGTTGGTTCAACTCCTGTTGGATTAGTTAACTATATATCTGAAGCTTATGGTGGGTCTACAAGTGACAGACAAATTGTTGAAAGGTGTAAAATTGTTAAAGCATGTGACCCTGGTGATAGTGTTATGGCCGATAAAGGTTTTAATGTGCAAGATTTGTTTGCAACAGCTAATGTACGTGTAAATGTACCAACATTCTTCAGAAAGAAAAATAGAATGTCTGGTAAAGTAGTTATTAAGGACCGGAAAATATCCAGTAAAAGAGTACATATTGAGAGAATTATTGGACTAGGGAAAACCTACATGATCTTGACGTGTCCATTAACGGGTACAGAAACAAAGTTGTCATCTCATATAACTTATGTCTGTTTTATGTTGTGTAACTTCAAAACATGTATTGTTCCTAAACATGCTTAGACTAGTACATTGAGTCCAACAGAGTTTCTGTTGATAATTGTTGATGTTTTAAAGAGAACACAACACTTTGATGTAATAAATGTGTATACATCTATCTATACACATTTATTTTAGCTCGATTGCGAAACAAGTTCTTACAACTTATATTAATCACTCTCGAGAAATGTGTATACTTTCTGCATTTTATTAGCTGACCTGAGCACGAAGTGATCATGTGAGCTTTTATGATAGTTGAATGTCCGGTGTCTGTCAACAATTTGCTTGTGTATACTCTAGAAGGCACAGTTTTGTCTCCATAGAATATATGCCACGTTCGAAACTGGGTCATGTCGGGTCATAAACTAGGTCAAATCTTAAAAAACACTTGTGGTCACAGTTTTGATCCAATCTCCATGAAACTTGGTCAGAATATTTGTTTTCATAACCGCTTGGTTCGAAACTGGGGCATGTTGTTTTAAAAACTACGTCAAATCTTAGAACAACCTTGTATACACAATATAAGCTTCATCTTTCAATGGAAAATTCATGAAACTTTTTCAGAATTGTTACCTAGGTCAAGTTCGAATATGGGTCATGTCTGGTCAAAAAGTAGGTCACTAGATCAAATAATAGAAACATATGTGTTCATGAAAATTCAAGAGATTAAAAACAAGTTAAAATTTTAAACTTTATTTTGTGTTTATTCCTGTAGTTAAACTTGGAAAATAACTATGAACTCAGTCTATGTATGGCTTGTAGAAATGTTTTTCCAGCAAGACCCCTTTGAAATTGCTTTCAAAGAAAGTTTTTAACTGGTCAACCATTCCTGATATGAAAGTGTCATTTTTTTCAATATCAAAATATTTGATGTCCCTAACCTTTAGGTTATCTGCTGAACAGATTATCAGTGAACATTTTTCAGCTCCAGTGCACAATAACTGGCCTTGGATTTGATAATAGTAATTATGATTCGTATTAAGATACTATTGCCCACAGTCGTTACAATTTAAATACGGCACTGTGACAGGAGATATATCTTTGTCCCTTGCAGAATAAGGACATTTTACTTCAATAACATGCTTTGCATTAATAAATCCATCCGGTGAAGATGCCAAAAATGGAAATTGTTTCGAGACCACTAAACCACAGGAATGCACAGTGTTGCCGGTGTCTTCCATAAATCTTGTTATAGCGATTGCTTCATGTTTGCGTCCATGTTCCAGGGGGGCGCTTTTATTTCTCTTGACTGTATCAACTAAATATCTGGCTAGTTTATCTTTATCGGTCCGGTCAGTGGACTTGCATATTTTACCAAACATTGAGGATGGTAGACGCTTTGTACGTTCCTCCTTCCATAGTTTATTTGCACTCTGATCCATTGTTTTTTTTTCGATGTCGATAACCGTTTCATCACTTGATTTTGGTAACGCTAATCATTTCGAGGAAATTTTCTTCTGGCGAAAGTTTTAAATAGTCATGATCTAATGCAACAGCTTTAGTGATTGCCGGCTCAAAAGTTTGATATATTGGCAATGCCAGGAAAATTCAAGCATGTATTTCTGAAATGGTCTTGATAGTTAACAGAATTTCTAAACTGCTCTGGTCTTGGGTCAACGTCAATGTTTGCTAATTCAGCTGCACCGGCATATCAAGTTTATTAGCCTTTAATGGACTTCCTAAATATATTTTACATTTATGGAAACTTTGCAATTTTTGTGTGCATGTTTCTTCCGTTTTTACTGTCTTTTTCTGGGAGAACATTACTGCACCATAAAGTACTGTGCACACATGTTTGCAGTGGGCTTGAGGCCCCATACAAGCAGCACATTCACACTGTGCCTCAATAACTGACCCCCCACCCCCAGAGTTAAGCTCAACATATACAGTGTAGCACACACCTTTCTTCATCTCTGCATGACAACTTGATTTAATATATACAACATCCTCTCCGGGTGACATACGGAAATACTTCAAAAATTTCTCATTGTATAGTCGTTGAATACGAGTACCCAGGGTCTTCTCATGCTGTGCCAGATACTTATGCACACTGTCTAGTTCTGTTTTCGGAAATTTTGAATCCGAGTTGACATCCGCATATTTTGTGGGATCTGGTAATGTCATGTTGTATTCAGGCTCTAAAGTCTCTACATTTCCAAAGTTTTGATTTCTCTCGTAAGACACTAATCTGAAAATAGAATAGGGAAATGTTTCAAGATGTATAACATGGCAGAACGATAACTTCGTAATGAAAACGTTAAAAGCAAACCCCACCCACTCACAGGTGTATGAGCAATAACGTAAACAATTAAAATAAACATCTCTGGAAATAAAGAAAATATCAAGGAATAAAGGAAAATATTTTAGATTTATATTTTATTTTTAAATAAATCTACAATTTAGTCTTCAAACATATGGTAAATAGCAAATTACAAGCGAAATAAATGTTGACATTTGGCGTGACGGCATTCTATTTTCGTTTTCAAAATATTTTTTTATCTCTAAAATAACGGTAAATTTACGCACCTTTCAACCAATTATTTCTTGCGTCCAGAAAGTCTAGCACCCCTTTTCTTCAATTCTGCTTTCAGTTGCGGAATTGTAAGTGTTCCGAACTTAGATTTCATTGTTAAAGTATGGACGTTTGTTTTGACTTCTTTCAGAATTATGCTAATCGATACGGGATACTGATGGACCGGGATCAGTGGCGCCACCTATCTGGTAACCAGCTATTCTCCCCCATTATTAGCCATTCTAAACCCTCTTTATAATAAGTCATTGTCAGGAAGACATTATCGTCATCATCAAGACACCGCCGCCGCCGCAACCACCTCCACCACCACTGGACTTCAGATCCGTCTTTAAAAAACTTATGAGGATCGTTTAATAATATTATATTGCATTGTATACACATACAACGATACACGTCAGGTTTCTCGCTGTCGGTCGCATGTGTCGCCAAATGCGCATACAAATTAAATCTGCCTCCAAAGATCTTCAGTTGGCGAAAATCCTTGCCACATGCCATACATATCGGCAAAATAACATTGTTCAAGCAACATAAGCGGCCGAAAATAGATGAAAGTGAAGGTCGCGCGCGCGGTCAAGCGTGAGATAATGACAAGTGTTTGTTTATTGGAGGTCAGCTGTTGCATGGGGTGGCACGTGATTGAACAGTTGGTGACATTTTAATTACGGATAATTGGATTAAATGACGGTCTTTAATCTTACAACTGGTGTGCATGTGTTCACTGACACACTATTTTTTTATTTAATTTTATTTAACGTCGCTACCGGTTTCTCATTTGAGCGACGGGCAGTTTAACTAACTACACCTTTCCTGGGCAGGCTCCAACGGATAACCAGTAATTGGTGCACCAACCTACGTAAGAAAATGCCAACTTTTTCATATAAATGAGACACAGTCTGAGCGGGGCTCGAACCCATGACCATCAGAGATGATATCTTACAGTGGTATACAAGTCAGCGACCTTAACCACTCACCCACAGAGGCGGTGCTGACACAATATTTACAACATATTAAGAAAATGAAAAGAATGGCCACTTATGATGGTACAGGCGTCGGTCGTATACAATGTACAACAATTAGAGGAAGGTAAGTGTTTGATTGATCTAAATAAAAGCACATCAATTGATATGGTAATTGAAATATCGATAATTAGTTGAAATAGTTTAATTAGCATGCTTCGTCTCTGCTATATAAGAAACAAATTTTACTATTGTCCCATGAAAAGACGGACCTGTAGTCCAGTGGTAACACGCTGGACTGGTAATCCAGGGATCGCAGGTTTGATCCCCCTAATAAAATTAACATTCTTTCAGATGGGACATTAAACCGAGATCTCGTGCCGGTGCTGTACACCGTACACGTGAAAGAACCAGAGGAGACTCTGGAATGGTTCACTGTCTGTATCATTGCACTATCCTCCAAAAATCTAAAATGACTAATCTCTTCAGGAGGCGTCGCTCATATGGGCAACCGGCAGCGACGATAAATAAACGTAAACAAATTATCCCATGACACAGACGTATCTGTAGTCCAGTGGTAACACGCTGGACTGGTAATCCAGGGATTGCAGGTTCGACAAACAGTATGACCCTAATAAATTTAACAGTCTTTCTGATGGGACATTAAACCGAGGTCTCGTGTCTGTGCTGTACACAGTGCAAGTAAAAGAACCAGATGAGAGTCTGTAATGGATCTCTGTCTGTATCATTGCACTATCCTCCAAAAATCGAAAAAGACTAATCTCTTCAGGAGGTGTCACTCATATGGGCAATAGGTAGCGACGATAAATACACGTAAAATACATACATATTGTCACAAAATGACGACTCCAAGTAAATCTCTAAAACGTAAACCTGATGGTTGCATAGGAACACCGACTTCTAAAATTGCTAGAACTAAAACTGCTAATTATCCTGTGATTAGAAAATGTGTTCCATTTTTGAGTTATGATGGACAGTTAATGTAAAGTCTGTATAAAGTGTCAGTTCAGCAACACGTTCACACGTGGATGCAATATTATTAAGAAGGAATCAATCGACAAGCACGTGAAAACCAACAGTATAAATGGTTACGAATTTAATAGTAAATAATATTTCATCAATTGAAAATTTGTGTTATGCTTTAGTTATGTTAAAATGGATTTTAAATAGGATTTTATAAGACGGATATTATATAGAAGACAGGAAGGTAATCATTTTTTTTATCTATTTTGTATATATAGATAAAATTACTCACTTGCATACTCAGTCCTTCACCATGTTTAACAGTCAAAACCAAGGTGTTCCGAGTCAATATATGAGATTCATTATAACAATTACCATGATCTGGTTTTAGTTAGTTGGTTTCAAGAAATAGTTCGCCGTATCCATTTATTTATAAGAATATGTCACAGTATATCGACAGTTTCCGTCGAAATAGTTCATGAAAGCTGGAGGTTTAAGTGTTTGCAAATACATACTGTACATACAACAATAAAATATTATCAGAAATAAAATATACTTACATGTGTGCAGATGGTGTCGCTAGGAAAAGGGAAATAAGTATGCAAGCGATTCGTGAAAATGAAATGGTTGGCATCCGATGTATATTATGACGATCACTGCACTCACGTATCTGCACTTTCTTCCAATGCGTCTGGTAGGTATTCATCCTTGTCGACTAGTCTCAAGTTCATTTATCAGTGTGTGTGTTTTACGTTTATTTATCGTCGCTACCGGTTGCCTATTTGAGCGACGCCTCCTAAAGAGATTAGTCATTTTAGAGTGTTGGAGGATTGTTCAATTATACAGAGAGACACCCATTCCAGAGTATACTCTAGTTCTTTTACGTGCACGATGTAAGCACCGACAGGAGACCTCGGTTTAACGTCCCAACTGGAAGACTGTTAATTTTATTAGGGCACGACGTGGGATCGAACCTGAGTTCCCTGGATTACAAGTCCAAAGTGGTATATATCAATCGCACAATTTAGCGACATACCTCTCAATTTCTGCGTTTGGTAGTACATTAAAATCACGTTGGGTGACGAGGTATGTATATATTGCCGATTATAGTTCATATAGTTCATAAGCCAAACTGTACATGACATGCAAATCAGATTACAGGAAATGTGTAGTTTCAATAACTGTTAGTTAACTGTTGATGTATACACGTACATGTTTTATGGTCTCCGTGGCAGAGTAGCAAGGGTAATTGGCTTCATATCATATGCCACTCACCGCTATTCAAATCCCAATTGGAAGCTCATTATAATTGGTTGAATTTGAAATATATGTCACCAACTTTAGATGTACAAAGCTGCTTTAACCTAAATGTATCACCAGGCGCGTAGCTACCTGTAAGCAGGATACACATTTGCACTACACATTTTTCAAAATATTGAAACATAAAAAAGTAAAATATGCATTTAAAATTAATATGTTGCAATAATGCTGACTATGTTAAGGAATAAATGCTCATTGTATTAACTTGTGTGTATCGATAATGTTTTCGAACAGCACACATATTCATGTTGTTGATATATAAATAAAAACTAACATAATAGTATTTGCTTAAAGTCTTGTTTACTGAAGTACCGCCGCGTAGAGACAACATCTATCTCATTCTGCTTGCTGAGGGCACATTTGTCAATTGACATACATTTGGTTCCCTACAGTGGCTTGATGCGGGCAGAACTATTAAAACTTAAAACACACAGGTAAGGAAAAGTAAATATTTAATATACATTGGATCCCATTTATTTCATTTGCATGAAATTACTTGCTTAGTTACCTCCCTTATCACAGAAACACCATGTGCACACTTGTAGTAAGTACATTTTCTTCTTATCCGATTTTTATTGGGGCATATATTTGCCAGCACTTAATATCTAAAACTAGATATATGAATGCTGAGTATGCAAGTGAATAATTGAATTTAAGAGAATCAAGTAACAATTAATATCATTCTTTATCCAACAATAATATAAAGTTGTGCTGATGAAACCGTAAAACCCGAACAAACAATAAAACAAACACACCAATAACATTACACTTTGGATTGAGGTTATATGTCTTCTACAATGTGCTAGCTATTGACACAAAACAATTGAGCAATAACCAACAACAACCACTGTCACCACGTTTCGTTTTAAAATATATTATATTAAATATTGGCCCAAGTACGATATTTAGTAACTAGAGTTTGAAAATGTGTCATTAAGTGATGTCAGTGATATATAGACTGCTGTATCATCTGCAAAGATACATACTTTGGAACTGAATGTCTATATAGGCTAGGAATAGCAGAGGTCCAAGTACGGATCCCTGGGGAACTCCAGAAGACACGGGAATAGATTTGAACGTATACCATTAAGGAAAACTGATACATGAGAGTGCAATCATAATGGTGACGTACGTGTGTTTTTAGATAGTATTAACATAACTCTATGATATTCGGTTTTAATGTTTCCATTGTTGGGGGTGGATAGGGTGTTATCTGAAAACACTATATCGTTCCTGCAAACGTTTCGTTCCTGCAATGAAAATATCTAACCGAATATGACAGTAGACATGTTTACATACCCGCGAGGGTGTTGACATTAGAGAAAGATAGAGAGATATGTTTGGACCATAAACATAATTCCATTGTATAATTCATAATAGCACATTTTGCATATGATTGAGGTCTAATGAAAGCATTCCCTTTTCAGAATAGCTGTGTACTTAATTATGTTTATGAATGTAGAGAGAACCACATACATACCAGTAATTTGCATTGTGAATGATAGCCTATGTATTAAACTTTTCGTTTAAGAATACAATAAATTCTTGACAAAATATATTGTCTTACTTTGAAATATATATTAGCAAGTACTTGCCAAGTAGACACCCAAATAATGCATTGGATCACATTAACGTGGGGAATGTTCTGGTACGCATGTTCATAGTCACTATTACTAACTAGCTGACCTGTATGCCTGTATTTCGTACCGATTTAAGACAAAACTATCTCCAAATGAATCATTTGTAGCACATACGTTGTGTGTGCTTTATGTTTATTTATCGTCGTTACCGGCTACCCATAAGAGCGACGCCGCCTGAGATTATTCATTTTAGATTGTTGGAGGATAGTACAATGATAAGACAGATACCCATACCAGAGTCTCCCCTGGTCCTTTTATGTGCACGATGTAAAGCACGGACACGAGACATCTGTTTAAAGTCCCAACTGAAAGACTGTTAATTTTATTCGTGTCAGACGGGGGTCGAATTTTCGACCCCTGTATTACCAGTCCAGTCTAAATACATTATTGTCATAGAACATTTTAATATGCGTGTGCAACCACGTTATAATTGTGTTTCAAATATTCCTATTCGCTGAGAATACCTTGTGGAGTTCACAATGTCTGCCAAATATGACTTAAATGTCAGAGTAATTGGTGTATTCCAGATAATTTCCCGAAATATATAGCTACCTATATTATCAACTATTAATATAAAACAATTAAACTCCGTATGACAAATAGGAAAGCGTTTACAACTATTATCCAAGAAATACAAAGTGCTATCGCAAGATGGACGGGAGTCTGGAATGTGTCGCATTGTTGATAGCGTATTCAACAACAACCAGTGTTATGTAATAGACGTTTCGTTAGTAGTAATAGTGTGTATATTGTGATGGAATTGTGTGTATTTTGATAAATCGTGCAGCCGCACCACAACATTTCGAAATCACCGAATTTAGCATTGTAATTGATAAACAGTACAATAATTTTGCTCGATTATGTAGAACAATATTAATCATTAAAACGTTAATTTAGAACATTGTTTGCTTTTGTTGCAGTACTACTCGTGGTAATTAACTTTTCCCACAACTATATCACGTGACATGTAAAACACGAAGCAATTGATTTTTAGCTCTGTGTTTTTTTTAACTTTTAGCATAACTAAGCAATGTTTTGGAAAATAACTGTGTGTCAGGAAAACATTATGTAACATTTACATGTCAGACTAACAAAATCTGTCAAAAAATGAAAGGAATATATTTAAACAGGATGAGAAAAGAAAATCCAGCAATTCAGCTGGATCTGATGATGATTATGATGATAATGATGATGATTATGATGATGATGATTATGATGATAAGGATGATGATTATGCAATGTTTGCAAGTCCGAGTTATGACTAAATAATACTCGTTAGCGAGGATGAAAGCGTAAATGTGGTCATTCGTGTGGGAGGAAACCGCATTACCCGCACGGATTGGTGAGAAGCGAGCACACAAACCACTGCGCTAATCGGTTTATTATTACTAAATAATAATATGTTGGAATGGAATTTAATTTGTTGTTTCTTTACAGGAGATGAAACCTGGTGTCGACAGATACATTTCTAGATGAGTTCATATATTTAATTATGTGTGCCATTTACAGACTCGTGCTATTCCACTACTGATCAAATATTGTCTAATAACTATTTAAATGTGTTAACATAAGTATATAACTAAGGAATCTCAGAGAATATCAAGCAGGACATGACCTTTCATTCCGGAGTACGGCCACACGAGTAGAATAGTACGGCCACGAGTAGTAGTACGGCCACATATGTAGAATGGCTTTCAATCAGATATGCAAGTTGAAGCTGCACATGCACATGCATACTGGGGAACGATCACATGAGTGTGAAATAAAAAGTTTACACAGTCTGGCAATCTGACGCAACACATGTGCATACATACTGGGGAACGACCGCATGAGTGTGAACTATGTAATAAAGCTTTTACCCAGTTTGGCAGTCTGACGCAACACATGCGCATACATACTGGGGAACGACTGCATGAGTGTAAAATATGTAATACAGCTTTTACCCAGTATGGCAGTCTGAAGCTACACATGCGCATACATACTGGGGAACGACCACATGAGTGTGAAATATGTAATAAAGCTTTTAACCGTTATGACAGTTTGAAGAAACACATGCGCATACATACTGAAGAACGGCCACATGTGTGTGAAATATGTAATAAGCTTTTAACCGTTATGACAGTTTGACGCAACACATGCGCATACATACTGGTGAACAGTCACATGAGTGTGAAATATGTAATAAATCGTTTAACCATGCTTGCAGTTTGAGGCGGCATATGCTCATACATACTGGAGAACAGTCACATGAGTGTAAACTATGTAATAAATCGATTAGCCATTCTTGCAGTTTGAAACGGCATATGGGCATACATACTGGAGAACTGCCTTATCAGTGTGGAATATACAATAAGACTTTTATCATGTCTGGCAATTTGAAGCAGCACATGCGCATACATACTGGAGAACGGCCTTATCAGTGTGAACTATGTAATAACGCTTTTATCCTTTCTGGCCATTTGAAGCAGCATATGCGCATATATACTGGGGAGCTGCCACATAAGTGTGAAATATGTAAGAAAGCTTTTAATAATTCTGGCACATTGACGCAGCACATGTTCACGCATACCGGAGAACGACCATATGAGTGTGAAGTATGTAATAAGGCGTTTAATCAGTCTAGTCATTTAAAGCGCCACATGCGCACACATACCAGATGACGACCATAAGAGTGTGAAATATGTAACTAGTCTTGCAGTCTGAAATATGTAATAAAACGTTTAACCAGTCTTGCAGATTGAAGAAGCACATGCTCATACATACAGGAGAACGGCCTGACAAGTGTGGAATATGTAATACACTTTTAGCCGGTCTTGCAGTTTGAAGAAGCGCATGCTCATGCATACAGGAGAACGGCCTCACAAGTGGGCAATATGTAACAACACTTTTAACCAGTCTTGCAGATTGAAGACGCACATGCTCATACATACAGGAGTGGAATATGTAATACAGATTTTAGCCCGTCTGGCAGTTTGTTTGCAGGAACTCATGCTCAAACATTCCGGAAAATGACTACATGAGTCTGAATTATGTACTTATCCTGAATATTGAGTGTAAAACAGCACATACTCACATATATCCGAATAACATGAATGCATGTGCAAAAACTAAAGTTTGTGTTTATTATGGCCCTATTTAAAGGGCGAGCCATTGCGTATTTGGCGACAAATGCGACCGACAGCCCCTGATGGCTAACCCGTTTATTTCCAAAGCATACATACACAGCAGTATGCAAACTACGTATTTCATACAAATTAAGCATATTTCTTGTCGTTCGCGAATCACATGGACAAGCCGGCAGCAAACACGAAATGGGCCGTCCTCCTCAGATCCTCCCGGCAGCCATGTAGCTTGGTCTGGAGAGAAGTATCTGTTGGCCATGTTGTTTTCCTCAGCCCATGCAGATTGGGACACTCCTGGAGGATGTGTTCTGCAGTCTGGTCCCCTACGTTGCAGCTGCTGGCAGTTGATGGAGCTAGTCCAAGCTTCCGACACATATGGAAGTTCAGGCGGTTATGCCCTGTTCTAAGCCGGAATATCGTGACTTGCTCCTGTCTGGTGAGAAGGTGGTAGTCATCCTTCTCGACTGTTGGCTGTGATGCAGATTTGATTATGGTGCATTTCTCCTTGTAAGTCAAATCTTTGTCTGGTTGCCTCTCGGTAGAACCTTGCTTGGCAAGCTGGTCAGCGGCTTCATTGCCAGGAATGCCTATGTGTGCAGGTACCCACTGGAGGACAGTTCTTTTAGTTACGCTGACTGTTCGAAGGGCTTCCATCAGGTGGGGTTCTATGTTGTTAGACAGGGCATCCAGAACTGAGAGCGCATCAGTCAGGAAGACAACCTGGGCACACTCCACAGTGTTGTGTACTAGAGATGCTGCTGTTTCAAGGGCCTGTACTTCTGCCCCATAGTTGCTGCAGTGTACTCCAGTAGGTAGAGCAACGGACTGTGTGTGTGTCCATCTTGGTGTCGGACATACACTCCTGCTCCTCCGTTTGCTACTGCTTTTGTGGCTGAACCATCTGTGTAGACTTGTATCCATGCTTCTCCAGGATAACTCTTGTCGATGTGTGCTAATGTGAGGGCACGTTTGACGTCATCATGTTGTCTATCTCTGGATATCATGTATGGGATTGTACTGCAGATGGTAACCTTGGATTCATCGCTAGTCAACCATGGCTTGGATAGAAATGGCGTTGGAGGCAATGTCTTGGCTGGTGTGCTTTCGAGCAAGCTTCTTGGACTGGTGGATGAAACTGCTGCGCTTTAGACGATTCTTCGTTAGTGCCTCAACTCTCTGCTTCATCGGTTGTTCTTCCTGACATCGAAACTTCTCTGTCTGTAGAAGAATTATTGTGTCGCGACGTTCTTGCAGTGGCTGGATGGAAGTAATTTTCTCCATGGCCTTGATTGGAGTGCTATTCATTGCACCTGTGATCAGCATGAGAGCCTTGTTCGGACCTTGTCAAATGTCTGTTGGTTGGTCTTGGCTGATGTTGTCCAGGCGATGGATCCATTTCCCAGGTGAGGCCTGACCACATCTTGGTAAATAGTCTTCAAGATGCGATCATTGGCACCCCATGTGGTGCCAGCAAGCTTCCGAAGGATTGCAAGCTTGCGCTTGGCTTTGGCCTCTGCTTTCTGGATATGTGGCTTCCATGTCTGCCGTCTGTCAAATGTCACCCCCAAGTATGATGGCTCGTTGTCCGTCTTCAAGGCAGTTCCACCGACTTTGATGGTTCCAGCTTTCTGTTTGGTGGAAAGTGTGAAGAGTGTGGTTGACGACTTCTCCTTATTAATAGAGATGCACCAGTCTTCTGCCCATGCTGTGAGCTTGTCTGCGGCCATCTGCATTCTGTATGTGGCAGTCGTTGCATATTCTTCAACGCACCACATGAGCATAGAGTGCTGCTTTGATACCATGTGGCAGCTCTGCAAGCAAGTCATCGATGAAGATGAGGAACAGCGTAGGCGAGATCACTCCTCCTTGAGGAACACCGTTTCGGATGAGGAATTGCTTGCTCTTCTTGTTGTCAACAAGTACTCTGGCTCTGCGATTGTGTAGGAAGGATTTGGTCCATCGGAGCATCTTGTCGGCAATTCCACATCGTTGCATCTTGACCAGCAGCCCATCAGTCCAGACTTTGTCAAAAGCCTTCTGGAGGTCTATCCAGGTTGCAAAAACTACCTTCCGGTCTTGGAATGCATCCTCAACTTCCTGAGCGAGGTATGTTGCTTGGTCCTCTGTGCATCTGAACTGTCGGAATCCTGCTTGTTCCATGGATAGGAGGTTTTCTGTCTCAAGGTACCACATGAGTCTCTTGTTAACTATCCTCTCCATTGTCTTGACCACACAGCTAGTGAGACTAATAGGGCGATAGTTGGAAGCTTTCTTTCTATCCTTGCCGTTCTTGTAGATTGGGATAACGGTGGCTTCCTTCCAGATCTGCGGAACTATGCCTTCTTCCCAGCTAAGATTGAAGATGTCAAGAAGTTTCAGCATGGCTGAGCATCCAAGATGAGTTAGCATCTCATTGGAGATTCCATCTGGTCCTGGTGACTTCCTCTTCTTCAGTTGTCTGAGCGCTGTGTACAGTTCCTGGTATGTAAGTGGAAGTTTCATGGAGTCTTGTTCCGTATGTCTTTTACTTCTATCCGTCTGTTCTTTCCGTGCCTCTCTTTGCTGTTGGCGTGTGACTTTGATGTTGCCCTCTTTCTGGTAGGCTTTGGCGAGGCAGTCTGCAGTCTCTTTGCCGGTCAACAGTTTCCCATCATCATCCAACGTGATTTTCTGTCTGCTATTTTCTTCATCATTTAGCTGTTTCGTGAGCCTCCACAACTTCCTCCCGTCCTTCTCAAGGTTCAGGGCAGCAGTTTTCTCCCTCCAACTTCGTCGTGTAGCTTCCAGTTTAGATTTTTGAAACTGTGCCTTTGCTTTCTGAAGTTGTTCATGGTTTTCTTGTGATTGTTGTTCTTCTGCCCTGTTCCTTGCTTCAGTGAGTTCATCTTGGAGGGTCTGCAACTGATTGGTCCAGTAGGGCTTGTATTCTTTCTCTTCTCGCACCTCTAGGGATGGTTTGATGGGCAGCTTTGAGTATGCAGCTGTTGAACTCTTTCACCACGTTGTTAACATCTCTTCCTTGTACCTGTATGCCTCGAGTAAGAGAATTGGACCGAATAGCAAAGAGACTCCACTTGGCTTTCTTGTAGTTCCATCTTGGGTAGGGATGGTCTGTCTGTATCACTTCACTGCTGATTGTGAGGAACACTGGTTTGTGGTCACTTCCACCAAGTTGATCGCCAACTTCTCTAACCGTACCTTTCTGGATGTCCTCTGTGCAGAATGCTAGATCTGGAGAGGTAGTAGTGTGCCATCGCCTAGAGTAGAAGGTTGGTACATCATAGGGCTGGTTGACAAGGATCAAGTTGTGCTCATCCTGCCAGTCCTCCACTTCATCCCCACGCCTATCTGACTGTGCATATCCCCAACTCTGGGAATGACTATTGAAATCACCAACAACCATGTATCGACTGTTTGAGATTTCAATAGTGTCAAGGGCAAGGACTTTGTCATTTGGGCAGTAGTAGTTGACGAGGCTCAACTCAGATGATTTGGTCTTGATCTTGAACTCCTGGCTTCCGCTCCTTCAAGGTAGGTTTTCACTTCGCTCGCATTGATGTTGTTCCGGACTAGAGTGAGCACATCAGTTGCCTCGTACTTTGAACGTCTTGTCTTTGTTCAGGTGTGTTTCCTGTATGCAGCAAACACTTACCTCTTTGTCCTGTAGTACTTGCTCCAGTTCAGTCTTTTTGTTAAAGACTCCTTCAGCATTCCACTGCATGAGCACAAGAGGTTTCTGCTTCACGTTTCGGCCAGTAGCTGTCCCCTGGCTCCACAGGGCGGCTTAGGGTGACCTCCAGTAGCTAGGGATGGGTTCCTTCGAGGTATGGAACCCGGCACTGTACCTGCCTGGCGGGTCTTCACAGGTCCAGCACCATCTCGGTTTACTCTTTCTGTCATTGTGATTCATTTTGCGTTTATGCGTAGTACGTAGTTTATTAGAATGCGCCGTGCGGCCCAGTACTTCCGGCTTCAGCATTCGAGGTTTCTGTTGGGGTTACCTCACCCTTAGGCTAGGACTTTTAAGGCGGCCCATATATTCGCCTGATGCACCCGTTGTAGGACACGTGGAGTATTTAATAGGAGTAGCTTTGCCATGTGCTATCCTGCCCCGTCCTGGTAGGTACACCGCCATATGGTCCGGGACTGCTCATTTAATTCACAGCAAACCCCCATATCTGAGGGCCGTTCCCCTATCCGCCACCCGAGGACCCGCTGAGTAGAGGATGGTCGCCCCACTACTGAATTGGGAGCAGCATGGTCCCAGCATTAAGCATACTAATGTCTCTCTAATGGTCTTTTATATACTAATAAAAATATAATGCCATTTCTGACTTATGAGACACATCATTTTATGAACACCAGTTCTTCCCGAATCCTATGTTTGTATGCAAGGCGCCAGGTTGGTATGCAATCGGTAACCATTATTTAACTAGCTTGCGGCTGACCAACCGCCCATATCAGAACGAACCATGTACGAGGTTCGAACCTTCGACCTCACGATCCGTAGGCGGACGCCTTAACCACTAGGCCACTGAGACGGTGTTCATGCATGTCAGACATCTGACAAGTGTATTCATTTGAAGAGGGACAAGGATGTCACTCCGTACAACTACCACTATTATTTATATATATAAGACGGCTATCAGTGGCTATGGTAGTTTGAATCCGGACACTAAGCTTGCTTCATTGCTTGGAGTTTGTCTTGCAATCATTTGCTATAGAATACAGTCTACATCCGTCATGTCGAATTCCGTCGGACCGAACACAATACTTCGACATAACCGACATTTGACTTAACGAAATTCGATATAAACGAAGCCAGTTATATGTAATATGATAGTGTCTGAAACGGGACTTTGACCTGACTTCGAGATAACTGGAGAATTCGATATAACCGACTTTGACATAAAGGATGTAGACAGTACATAAATAAACAGTAGAAGTAAATAATGTGGTTATCTTATTATTGTCTCTTTGATCTACATGTTAATATACAATGTTTGTTTAAATTATGTATATTGCAAGTCATATAATCGTAACATATACAGTGCTTGTTTAAACATACATAACTTCTAACCAATGTAACCCGGGTTCGATCCTCGGACCGGGAGGTATGCGAGATGGTACGGTGGTCGGCAGATCGGACAGTTGGTTACTCAAATCACATTGGGGGTGTCGAATTATGTCGTGTAAGGAAGCTATCCAGCTTGCGGAAGATGTGTGGTTGACACCGGATGACCGTCTGTGTTTGAATCGTTGTTCCGAGGGGCACTAAGGGTTTTCCCTCGCCAAACATATTAGAAACATGACCTGAAATATTGTTGGGACTTTGAGCCCCCCAAAATAAACAAAACAAAAAACAGCTTAATGCAATCACATAAAGGTGAAATGTCCCAGAAAAGAAACATTCGAATTTCACATCGAACTTTGGAATATAGTTGAACGTGTAATATAAAGGTATAGTAAATATTACAAGGCAGTTTATTAAATCACGTATATGACAGAATTACTGATTCAGAACTGTGTGTTACGCCTATTCATCGTCGCTACTGGTTAAGCGACGGCTCCTGAAGAGGTTAGTCATTTAAGATGTTGGAGGATAGTGCAATGCTACAGACAGAGAACCATTCCAGAGTCTCCTTTGGTATGTTTTATGTGCACGGTGTAAAGCACCGACACGAGACCTCGGTTTTAAGTCCAATCTGAAAGAATGTTAATTTTATTAGGGTCAGATGGAGGATCGAACCTGCCCTGCCATCCATGTATTACCATTCCAGCATATTAACAATCGTCTGTGATTCAGAACTAGGAACAACAACATACTATATACTGAGGGATCAAAGGTTGCTCATTGATTGGAACTTGACCCCGACGTGTACCCGTAACCCTTAACGTGTACCCCGATGTGTAACCAGTACGTCTTAAAGATCTGCTTTAAATTTCGAAAAGGATATGTTTTGAAGGCTTATTATCGAAATTGTGAGATTTTGCATTTCAAATTTTGTGTATGTACTACATATATTTACTTGTCAGAAATTGATTAATGGACAATGGCCATACTCTGGCACACATACTGTTATAATATCACATATTCAACACCACCTATGTCTAAGTCAATCCAATATCACACCCTACCCACAATATCGTTCGGCTAATTTGAAAATTGATAATAACGTGGTATATGTATATACTTCACTGCATATATTTAAGTAATGACTCGTGGGTTAATAGCTTCCATCGGGGTATGAACTACATATATTTGAGAGGTTGTTTAGCCAATACTGTCTTACTTTTCTGATTACACAGCATGGCATAGTTTAAATCTCCATAAGATTTTGCGTAATCAATATTTATAACATGACTCACATCTCTCCAAATAAAACAATTTATCACATAACTTTGGTCGAGTATTAACGTTATATATTTCACAACGATCTCGAAACAAGCTTCAACAACATGTATTAATCACTCTCGTGTGTGCTGATGAATGCCTATATAGTATGTGGTCGTTCGTGTGGCAGTAATACAATTTAAGCTGTTCAAAGTATAACCAACCCCCCAAAACAAAATAACAAGTACGGAATGAATATGAAGTACCAGTTATCTATTATTCTCAATTCCCAATACATATCCACATAATATGAAGTACTAGTGAATGTGGATATGTAGGTCTCTGCCACGGGACATGTATTGGGAATTGAGAATAATAGATAGCAGGTATCCACTAGAAACCAAACATATACTATTAAAATAGTCGAAGTATCTGACGTAAAATGTGTCTTGATAACGGGTAAAATGGCCAACATGTGTAGATAATTTGGTAAAATGGCCGAAGTGTCTAGGTAAACGTGTGATGTTTTACACTGTCTTAGTTCATAGTTCACACTCGTGCAGATGTTATCCGGAATGTATGAGCACGTGCTTGTTTAAATCCCTAGGATGGTGGACATTATTCATAGAAACATATTCCACAGTCCATCTCCGGAATGTTTAGGCATGTGTTTCTTCATAATGACAGAGCAGCAAAAAGCTTCATTACATATTTCACATACATAGGATTGTTCTCCGGAGTATGTATGTATATGACGATGCTGTACATGCAAGTGCTAAGCTGACTGAATGCCATTTTAATCATTTCGCTTTCATGTGGTCATTCAGCTAAATGTTTGATCACTTGTCCTTTAAATTGCCGGGCTGACAAAGTCTTCATACAAATCCAACATCCATGAGGTCGTTCTCCGGTATATATCCTTGTATATACCTGTGCAGCTTGAAACTACCAGAATGGCAAACGTTTATTACACAGTTGACACTCATGTGGTCAGTCTTGGGTATACATGTATGCTGCTATGCCGCTTTAAATTAGTAGACTGTGTGAAAGCCTTAGTACATACTTCACACTCATATGGCCGTTCTCCGGTGTGTATGAGCATATGCTGCTTTAAAGTACCAGAATGATTAAAACACTTATTACATATTTCACACTCATGTTGCCGTTCTCCAGTATGTATGAGCATATGCTGCTTTAAAGAGCCAGACTGACTAAATCCCTTATTACATATATCACACTCATGTGAACGTTCTCCAGTATGTATGAGCATATGCTGCTTTAAATGGCCTGACTGACTGAAACCCTTATTACATATGTCACACCCATACGTCCGTTCTCCAGAATGCGTATGCATGTGCAGCTTTAAATTGGTAGAACGATTAAACGCCTCTTTACATATTTCACATTCATGTGGCCGTTCTCCAGTATGTATGAGCATATGCTGCTTTAAAGTGCAAGACCGACTAAACGCCTTGTTACATATTTCACAAGCATGCGGCCGTTCTCCAGAATGCTTCAGCTTGTGCCGCTTTAAACTGCTAGACTGAGTAAACTCCTTATTACATAGTTCACACACGTGTGACCGTTTTCCGGAATTACTGGGCGTGTCCTGCTTTATATTACTAGACATTCTGAGAATCCTTAATTATATAATTATTGTGTTATATGAATTATCTGCACTATGAGTTGACAACGTACCTAATTTCTTACACAATATTGACTTCTAATATCCAGTTCACAATTTGAATAGAACATACACGTGGAAATTATGAAGTAAACAAGAGAATCGGAACATGATATTTCCTCAAATATTTTTCTAGTGGATGTTAAAGTGATGTTCCGTAGGGAAATAACACGAATCTGTTCATGGTACAAACAATTAAAACAAATTCCTCATGTAGATCTGGACGTGTACACATCCGGTTTCATCTCCTGTAAGTAAACAACATAATTTTATTAACTATTCATTAATCACAAATACAACAATTATTAGCCATTCTAAACGCTCTTTATACTAAGTCATTGTCAGGAAGTTATTATTGTCATCATTAAGCAACCACCGCCCCCTCCACCGCCGCTGCCACCACTGGACTACATATCCGTCTTTAAACTTATGAGGATCGTTTAATAATATTATATAGCATTGTATACATATACAACAATACAAGGCAGGGTTCTCGCTGTCGGTCGCATGTGTCGCCAAATGCGCATACAAATTAAATCTGCCTCCAAAGATCTTCAGTTGGTGAAAATTCTTGCCGCATGCCATAAATATCGGCAAAATAACATTGTTCAAGCGACATAAGCGGCCGAAAATAGATGCAAGTGAAGGTCGCGTGCACGGTCACGCGTGCGATGATAACAAGTGTTGGTACGCGATTGAAAGGGGTGTTGAAAAGTGATATTTTAATTACGGATGATTGGATTAAATGACGGTCTTTAATCTTACAACTGATTAATTAAGTGTGCATGTGTTCGCTGGCACAATTTTGTTTTATTTAATTTTATTTAACATCGCTACCGGTTTCTCATTTGAGCGACGGGCTGTTTACCTAACTACACCTTTCCTGGGCAGGCTCCAAAGGTTTACCAGTACTTGGTGCACCAACCTACGTAAGAAAGTGCCAACATTTTCATATAAATGAGACACGGTCTGAGCGGTGCTCGAACCCATGACCATCAGAGATGATAGCTTACAGTGGTATGCAAGTCAGCGACCTTAACCACTCGACCACGGAGGCGGTGCTGACACAATATTTACAACATATTAAGAAAATGAAAAGAATGGCCACCTATGATGTTACAGGCGTCGTAAACAATGTACGAACAATTAAAGGAAGGTAAGTGTTTGTTTGATCTAAATAAAAGCACATCAATTGATATGGTAATTGAAATATCGATAAGTAGTTGAAATAGTTTAATTATCATGCTTCGTCTCTGCTATATAAGAAACAAATTTTACTATTGTCCCATGAAAAGACGGATCTGTAGTACAGTGGTAACACGCTGGACTGGTAATCCATGGATCATCCCCCGTCTGGCCCTAATACAATTAACAGTCTTTCAAATGGGACGTTAAACCGAGGTCTCGTGTCGGTGCTTTACATCGTGTACGTAAAAGAAGCAAAGGAGACTCTGGAATGGGTCTCTGTCTGTATCATGCACTATCTTCCAAAATCAAAATGAATAATCTCTTCAGGAGGCGTCCCTCATATAGGCAACCGGGTGGCGACGATAAATAAACGTAAAAGCAAACACGCTTTATTACATATGTCACACTCATGTGGCCGTTCTCCGCTATGCGTGTACGTGTGCTGCTTCAATTTGTTCGACAAACAGTATGACCCTAATAAATTTAACAGTCTTTCTGATGGGACATTAAACCGATGTCTCGTGTTTGTGCTGTACACAGTGCAAGTAAAAGAACCAGATGAGAGTATGTAATGGATCTCTGTCTGTATCATTACTCTATCCTCCAAAAATCTAAAAAGACTAATCTCTTCAGGAGGCGTCACTCATATGGCAATAGGTAACGACGATAAATAAACGTAAAACACACACATTGTCGCATGGAAAACACCAGAGGACACTCTGGAATGGGTCTCTGTCTGTATCATTTAACTATTCTTCAAAAATCTAAAATGACTAATCTCTTCAGGAGGCGTCGCTCATGTGGGCAACTGGTAGCGACGACAAATAAACGTAAAACACACACATATTGTCACAAAATGACGACTCCAAGTAATTCTCTAAAACGTAAACCTGATGGTTCCATAGGAACACCGACTTCTATAATTGCTGGAACTAAAACTTCTAATTATCCTGTGATTAGAAAATGTGTTCCATGTTTTGTGTTCTGATGGACAGTTAATGTAAAGTCTGTAGTGTCAGTTCAGCAACACTTTCACACGTGGATGCAGTATTAATAAGAAGGAATCAATCGACAAGCACGTGAAAACCAACGGTATAAAATGGTTACGAATTTAATAGTAAATAATATTTCATCAATTGAAAATTTGTGTTATGCCTTTGTTTTGTTAAAATGGATTTTAAATAGGATTATATATGACGGATATTATATAGAAGACAGGAAGGTACTAATTTTTTTTATCTATTTTGCATATACAGTTACTCACTTGCATACTCAGTCCTTCACCAGGTTTAACTCTCAAAACCAAGGTGTTCCGAATCAACACATGAGATCCATTATAACAATAAACAATTATCATTATCTGGTTTTAGTTAGTTGGGTTAAAGAAATAGTTCGCCTTATCCATTTATTTATAAGAATATGTCACAGTATATCGACAGTTTCCGTCGAAATAGTTCATGAAAGATGGAGGTTTATGTGTTTGCAAATATATACTGTACATACAACAATAAAATATTATCAGAAATAAAATATACTTACATGTGTGCAAATGGTGTCGCAAAGAAAAGGGAGATAAGCGTTTCGTAAAAATGAAATGGTTTGGATCCGGTTATGAAGGTCACTGTACATTTTAGATTGTTGGAGGATAGTTCAATGATGCAGAGAGACACCCATTCCAGAATATCCTCTAGTTCTTTTACGTGCACGGCGCAAGCACCGACACGAGACCTCGGTTTAAGTACCAACTGGAAGACTGTTAATTTTATTAGGACCAGACGTGGGATCTAACCTGAGTTCCCTGGATTACAAGTCCAAAGTGGTATATATCAACTGCACAATTTAGCAACATACCTCCCAATTTCTGCGTTTCGTAATACATTAAAAACACGTTGGGTGCTGAGGTATGTATATATTGCCGATTATATTTCATAAGCCAAACTGTACGTGACAAGCCAATCAGATTACAGTAAATGTGTAGTTTCAAAATCTGTTAGTTAACTTTTGATGAATACACGTACATGTTTTGTGGTCTCCGTGGCAGAGTAGCAAGGGTAATTGGCTTCACATCATATGCCACTCACCGCTGTTCAAATTCCAATTGGAAACTCAATATAATTGGTTTAATTTGAAATATATTACACCAACTTTAGATGTACACAGCTTCTTTCACCTAAATGTATCACCAGGCGCGTAGATACCTGTAAGCAGGATACAGATGTGCATACACATTGTTCAAAAAATAATAAAAAAAAGAAAATATGCATTTAAAATTAATATTTTGCAATAATGCTGACTATGCTAAAAAACAAATACATTCACATTGTATTAACTTGTGTGTATCGATAATGTTTTCGAACAGCACACCTATTCATGTTGTTGATATATAAATAAAAACTAACATAATAGTATTTGCTTAAAATATTGTTTACTGAAGTTCCGCCGCGTAGATACCACATCTATCTCATTCTTCTGCTGAATTGCCTCTTATATTGCAGCATAGACGTTCTAGCAAAACAAAATATCCAGGGGAATGGGCATGCCCTTTGACCCTCTAGCTTGTTTGCGTACACATTGAAACGTGCCTAGCTACGCCCCTTGTCACATTCGAATTTAATTAAATAGTTCAGATGTTAAGGGCACATTTGTCAATTGACATACATTTGGTTCCCCCAAGTGGTTTCATGAGGGCAGAAATATTAACGCTACGCTTCGTTTTAAAATTTATTATATTAGAGTTGATCTATACAGATACATGAGAGTGTAACCATAATTGTGACGTACGTGTGTTTTTAGATATTATTAATATAATTCTATGATATTCGTTTTTAATGTTTCCATTGTTGGGGGGGGGGGTAGTGGGTTAACTGACAAAATGTATATGTCAAGCAAGGCTGCGTACCCGCCCCCACACTTTTCGGCATCTTCTTTGCCACGCTGTTCAGGCACGCTTTCAAGAGAGCTACAGAAGGAGTCTACCTTCACGCCAGATCTGACGGCAAGCTCTTTAACATCACCCGTCTAAAGGCAAAGTCCAAGACAAGAGAAGTCCTCATCAGAGACATGCTATTTGCCGACGACGCTGCACTTGCTGTCCATACTAAAGAACAGATCCAGTCACTGATGGACCGTTTCTCAGCAGCTGGCGACCTCTTCAGCCTAACCATCAGTTTGAAGAAGACCCAAGTCATGTGCCAAGGAACTGCCATCCCACCCGCCATTGTCATCGGAGACTATCAGCTTGAGGTCGTCAGACAATTTACATTCCTGGGTTCCACAGCCACGAACAACCTCTCGCTCGTTGTGGAGCTGGACACACGTATTGGCGAATCCTCCTCCACACTCTTCAGGCTCAGCAAGAATGTGTGGTAGAACAGACAGCTGACAACCAACACCAAGATAGCGGTGTACAAGCACATTCATCTATGGAAGCGAGTCATGGACAACATACGTCACTCAAGAGCGAAAACTGCAAGTGTTCCATCTCCGCTGCCTGCGATGCATCCTAGGCATATCCTGGCAGGACAAGGTCACCAACAACAAGGTCCTCAGCAGAGCCGGCATCCCATCTATGTACACATTACTCCAACAACGCCGACTACGCTGACTCGGACGCCGGATGGACGACGGTCGCATTCTAAAATATATGTTGTATGGTGAACTGACCGCAGGGCACAGATACAAAGGTCGACCCCAACTTCGCTTCAAGGATGTCTGCAAACGAGATATGAAAGCGCTGGGGATGATGGACACCACCAACTGGGAATCACTCGCAGCAAACAGATTAGCGTGGAGACAACAGCTGTCAACGGGCTTAAAGAGGGGAGAACTCGCTCTGCAAGCAGCATCTGACGACAAACGCAGGAAGAGGAAAGCCAAACAGTGGGAGCCGCCACCAACTGCATCGCCTTCCAGTGACTCTGTGTTCACGAACGAAGGCTGCAACCGCCATTACAGGTCACACATCGGGCTGTTCAACCACATCAGACATCTTTAGACTCAACGGGCGCAAATTCCATAGTCTGACAAGACTGACGGATGCCGAATCTTGTTGGGGGGGGGGGTAGTGGGTTAACTGAAAAAAATGTATCGTTCCTGCAATGAAAATATGTAACCGAATATGACATTATTTGTATACATGTTTGCATCCCCGCGAGGGGTTTGGCATTAGAGGAAGATAAGAGAGATATTTCTGGACCATAAATATAATTCCAATGTATTATTCATAATAGCACATTAGCACATGGTTGAGGTCAAATTAAAGCATTCCCTGTATATAGCTGTATAATTAATTATGTCTATCGATGTAGAGAGGACCACACAGGAGAGCGGCCTCACAAGTGTGGACTATGTAATACAGTTTTAGCCGGTCTTGCAGTTTGAAAAAACACATGCTCATACATACAGGAGAACGGCCTAACAAGTGTGGAATATGTAATGCAGTTTTTAGCCCGTTTGGCAGTTTATTTGGCAGGAGTTCATGCTCAAACATTCCGGAGAATGACTGCATGAGTGTGACTTATGTACAGAATATTGAGTGTAAAACAGCACATACTCACATAATTATATCCGAATAACATGAATGCATGTGCAAACAATAAGTGTTTGTTTATTAGTGCCCTATTTAAAGGGCCAGTTATTTCTTACCTTTTCTGAGGCCGTTACTGGGTAACCCCGTTTATTTCTAAAGCATACATACACAGCAGTATGCAAAATACATATTTCATACAAATTAAACATAATAATATCTCTCTAATGGTCTTTTATATACGTTTGAAAAATAGAATGCCATTTCTGACTTACGAGGCACCGAATCTTTTTTTTTTTTTTTTGGTGAAGCCATAGACTTCATTTATTAAATTTCATTTGCAACCTATATACATACACACAAAACATTCATATTTTCAAAATACATAATAGCCTTAACAATTCCATTCATTATTATTAATGAATTATTAAAAGATATTATCTATTTACTTTGCATTATATTCTTTATTCTGATATTTACTTCGGGTGCTGAATTCATACTCTTTTTTTTCTATTTTACATAAACAAAACGATCAACTTATAACAGCTTGGGTAAGCATCCAGGTGCTGGATATAGTATCAGACATAATGCACTAGGTATTCTCTAAGTATTCGTTAACCTTCATTAACAAGGTATTTTTAAGCCGTCTTTTATAACATATTTAACATAAAAATAAAATTCCTTTTTAAAAAACATGAATATATTTAAATTAGTTGACCTGCTGTCACTTAAGAAATATGCCTTATAAATGGTAAATCCAGCTATTAATAGTACAGCATTAACATAACAGTATTGTGGATATGCCAACTTATATCCGAGCACTATATATTTTAATGATCTTAAGTTATGTTCTATCCCACATAGATTTAGTACAATTAACACATGTTCCCACAATTCGTTAACTACTGGACACGTGATGAAGATATGCTCGTATGTTTCTGGTACATTGCAATTTAAACAATGTGGAGACATGACCATTTTCCATCTATGTCTTAATACTTTATGGAAATATATAATTCAGTGTTTTATATTTAAACAGTTTCATTCTATTGTCCTTAATACTATTAATAAATCTATAAACAACGTTCCAGTCAATTGTTTCTCCAAAACATCCACCCCAAAGTGTATGGATATATGGCTTATCGAATTTAAAACTAATTAGGTATTAATAGATATCTTTGTTGCTTGTTAAGCTGAAACATTTCCCCCCTATTTGTGGCAGTTTCAATTGCGTTTTGACTTGTGTTTTACGTGAATTTTCTGTTGAAATAATACCAAGCCATCGCTTTGGAATCGCGTTTTTTAATATAGTTATTTCTGAAATCCAGTTGCTTTTATTGTTAAGTTTGTTATATATTCTGATGTCGGATATTGACCCATTTTCGTCCAGAAGGTCATTGATATATATGATATCAGATTGCATCCATTTAAGAAAAATGAGAGATTTATCAATACGCTTTAAATGTCTGTTTCCCCAAATAATCTGAGTTCTTATGTCATATAATGTTGTACGGTGTATATCAGTTTTGTTCTTTATTCTTAACCATTGGTTAATAATGTCGCTATAAAATGGTGGGAAATTCGAAATGTCGATGCTTTTAGTGCTATCAAGGTTCATATAGAACATTAAGAAATTATTTCCAAATTTTTGAAAATAAAAATTAGGTATAATTTTCCAGTTATCATTTTCTCCATTTAATAGAGCTTTGATACATTTTGATTTTATTGATGTAATGTAAGATTCGATATCTATCATTTCAAGTCCTCCGTCAAGATTATTTCCAATTAATGTAGTTCTTTTTATTTTCTCATTTTTGTTATCCCACAAGAACGTGAAAATGAGTTTGTTTATTTCTTGTACGATTTCCTTTGGTATAACAAGCGAGTGGAATGCGTACGTAAACTTGGGTATTAACAAAGTTTTATTTATCTGAATTTTACCGTAACATGTAAATTTCCTTTTTGACCAGTTTTTAATGGTTAGTTTGCATTGATTAATTTTATCCTCCCAATTTAGCTTCTTGCACTCAATTTTATCATTGCCAAAGTGTATTCCCAAAACTTTAATGGGTGTAGTTGGCCAGTTTATGTTACCTATTTATGTAGTTGATTGTTTTGAGTTGCCTATCCAGAGTCCTTCTGTTTTATTTTTGTTCAATTTCAGTCCTGAAACGTTTCAAATATTTCAACTTCTTTAAGTTCGTATCAGTAATAGATTTAGCAAATAGAGTCGTATCGTCAGCTAGTTGCGATATTTTTAGTGATGTTGTGTTATTATTTACATTTACTTCGATACCAATGATGTTCTCTGCGTGTCGGATCCGTAGAGCCATGATTTCTGCAGCTATAATAAATAGTAGAGCGGAAATAGGATAGCCTTGGCGGATACCTCTTGTTGGAGAAACTATGTGTGATATCCACCCATTATTGATTATAGAGGTATTACATTGACTATATAATGTTTTAATCCATTGTATAAAACCGTTTTTAAAACCAAAGTATGACAGTGTGTGAAATAAAAACGACCATTCTATTGTATCGAAAGCTTTTCGGAAATCTAAGAATAGTATTGCTCCATCTAGTTGTAGTTGGTCTGTGTAATCAATTATATCCTGAATTTGACGTAAATTATATCCAATAAATCTGTTTTTTATATAACCTTGTTGGTCTGTACTAATTATTTTGTGTATTACTTTTTATAACCTATTTGCTAATACCTTAGCTGCTATCTTATAATCTGTATTAAGCAATGTCTCCAGTTTTCTAAACTTGTGGGGTCTCCTTTTTTAAATAGTAAACATAAAAGCCCTGTTCTCTGAGATAGTGTAAGTTCTTCATTGTTAAAGCCACGGTTTAGTGAATCAGTAAGAGTTTGACCTATATAATACCAACAAGTTTGATAGAATTCGCATGTCCCGGAATTTTGTTTAGTTTCATAGCGCGAACTGCTCGTTAGCATTCATCAATTGTAAGTAACCCTTCACACATATTCGCGTCATTTTCATTTAATATTTTTTCCTGCTGTGTGTCCATACATTTGCGAAAAATATTTATTAAAAAATACTATTTTGCAAGTCCGAATATGGTAAAGTTTATTGAATTATTACAATCTAGAAATAGAAATATTTTACTGAAGTTGGCATTGTACTACAAACAAGCTGTTAATATTAGAACTTCAATATTAAATATCATATAATTGCCCAACCTATATTATAAATACAGTCGATTATTTTATCTTGACAATGTTGAATATAGCTGTACATAAAATATGCAGTAGGTGACAGTCAATATACTTACCTAGTATCCGAGCATAGACAAGTAGACATGCACTTATAAAAATATATATGTGTAAATATTAAATAGGTTATTAAGAAAACGTCACATTCTTACCTCAAGTTGCAGTAAAGAACGGCTATTGTACTTACCATGATGTCCCAGGAATAGCCAAGACCATCCATCAACATCTAGAATACTATATACTTGGCAATTTGGAAATTTCATGTTTATCCTCTAAGCAATAGATAACTACAATAATTAGACTCTAAAACAACATACTGATGCTTATAATTAATTTGTTTTGTGTTACATTGATCACGTGTGAATAGTGAATAGTATGTAAAATATGTAAATTATCCATGACTATGTACTTACATGTATACGTCTTAATAAACTTATGTTCTGTTCTGTTCTGTTCTGTGTTATTAATATACCTTTTTATTTCATCTACATTTATCTCTTCAGATTTATATAATTTAGAATAAAACTCAACTTTTTCCCGTAATATTTTGTCTATGATTGTAATAGTTTTACCATTAACTGACAACTTATTTAGAACCTTTCGTGTCTGTCTAGACTTTTCCAGTGATAACAAATATTTTGTGTTCCTTTCCCCTTGTTCGATGAAATCTATTCTTGATCTTATTTGTGCATCCTTCGCTTTGTAGTGATATAATTCATTGATTTCATTTTCAATAATGTTTATAGCATTCGAGTTTTCGTTATTGTTTGTTTCTAATAACGATTTTAACTTATATTCCAAATATGATAACCTATTATATCTTTCCTTAGACTTTTGCTTAGCATAGTTGATTGATTTTTCTCGGATCTCACATTTTAATAATTCCCATTTCGTTGTATTTCTAAGTGTGCAGTATTAGACAAACACTTTGTGATTGTATTGTTCATGTAATTTATAAAATGCTCATCTATTAAATGTTCATTATTAAATTTCCAATATCCAGGACCTCTAGGATTGGGTTTAATTATTTTTAATGAAATGGCTTGATGATCAGTATATTGTATACACGCTGGTCTTATATCGGCACTATTTGGAACTATGTTCTCTTCTATTAACCAGTAGTCTATTCTGCTTTTTTCATTGCTATGTATGCGTCTCCAAGTATACTGATTTTTTGTACTATTTAATTCTCTTCAGATATCACATAATTTAAAAGATATTATAAGGTCGGTTAAAGATTTAACTACTTTGTTTTTTGACTTCACATTATGTTTGGATTGTTTACAAGCACGGTCTTGGGCTTGTAACGTTTCGTTAGCATCACCACCGAAGACTTTAATGCCTGTGGCGTTTTCATGAATTAGTTTATTTAATGTGTTGAAGAATTGGTTTCTGTTATTAAAATCATTGTTCGCATAAACATTGACCAGGCTATATGGTGTTCCTTCAATGTCGAGATTTATTAACATATAACGACCGCATACATCAGCATTAATAGTATGAATGTGACATGAACTAAAGAAGGACTTTGAGATAAAAATAGAGCATCCACGGCTTAAGTTATTCCCATATGAATTATACAGCAACCAGCCTTCAAAATCTTGAACGATATTGCTAGACATTTCTGCTGTAAAGTGGGTTTCCTGTGCAAAGAATATATCTGCTTTTTGTTGTAACATGTACTGCTTGAGGCGTAGTAGTTTATTTCTGTTTCGAAGGCCCTGACAATTCAGGGACAGACAATGAAAGTATTTAGTCATTTGCATTAGAATATATACTATCTCCGCTTAACGACACGTAACGTATGTCCAGAATACTGGAGTGTGCTTTGTAGTTATTACTTAAGCAATCTACAGTAACGCGTGTTGTAAAATAAAATTGAATTACCAAACCGAGACTATTAATTAGTAATGAAACAATCTGCAAAATCGAATTTATCATAAAAATAGTCAAATAATTCTCCAACATATATACAATGTCGCCAGTATTTACCTGGTCATCCGACATCCAAGTAATATATATGCTTGTACTATTTGCACAATTAAGTATTAACAACATGTATACTATACACGTAGACTGTACTGTACAGAACATGTTTGACCTTATCACGAAGGTTATATTTAACAAAATAATCCAACATCGTATGTATAATCTTACCTGTATAACTAAAGTGTGCATCTACAAAACATAAAAAGAAAGTTACCGTTATATCGGTAGCCGATACAATATCTCTATCTTGTGCATATAGTAAGCATGACAACAGAGTTGATTTCGTACCAGTATCCATTCGAGCCATGATATATTTTTCATGTAGTAAAGGTATAAGTGTACCAATGTGAATTATCAATCGAGCCATTATATATTCTACATGAGTAAGCATGCGAATAATGTTATGTTCGTACCAATATTTATATTTAAACATGAGTAAGCATAATAACGTAGTTGTTTTCGTACCAGTCACTAATCGAGCCATTATAAATCTTAGATGTAGTAAGCATATAAACAGGCGTATTTTCGTATCAGTAACCATTCTATTATTTACATGTAGTAGACCTATAAACAGATTAATTTTCGTAGCAGTAACCAATCGAACCATAACATATGTTACATGTATTAAACAAGTAAACAGAGTTATTTTCGTACCGGTAACTAATCGAGCTAGTATATACTTTACATGTAGAAACCATACAAATAATGTTACTTTCGTACCAACATTTATATGCTTAGCATGCAGTAAACATAATAACATATTTATCAACGTTTCAATGATCGGCATTAGTACATTCATTAACCTTTGAATACACATGATCATAACTGTGTGTAACAATACACTAATAAGTTCATTAATCATTATCATTCTATATTGATATTTTCACCATAAGGAAAATATTATGTAGCGTATTGCTACATTTGCCAGTGTCTTGAGGTGGATTCATAATCTGTCTCATAGTCCATTAATACATAGCTAGTATAGGCATTGGGCAGTTTCAACACGGAATGGTGTTCGTGATTAATCATTGCTGTATTCACTGTCGTAATTCCGCGATTTCTTTGTGCGTTCACGAAGTATTTCAGCGGGTGTTGGTGGTGAGTGGACGACTTTACCGGATTTCTGTTTATTTGGCGCATTAATCTCCTTGCTGGGATCGTGCTGCATACATTTATCGAGAAGTTGCTGACCTTTCGGTGTCTCGCTTTTACAGTTACTAAACGGTCGCCTGTTTCACAATTTGTTAGTTTGTTTTTAATTCGTAACTTTTCTATTGTATTCGAGATTACATCTATTCCCCTGAGTACAAGTGATCGTGTTATAATCAACTGATAATGGAAGATTTTGGACACGAATACGAATTGTATTGTCACTGTCTAACCTTAGTGGGTTTGTTGACAGAATCGGGAGTCGGCGATCCCTTAGGGTCACACCCGCTGCAATTAGAGTAACCTTGTCTTTCAAATTATCTAAGTAGATCCGCATCATTCCATTAATGCGCTGCAAACCTGTGATGTGTTTGTATGCAAGGCGCCAGGTTGGTTTGCAAACGGTAACCATTATGCAACTAGCTGACGGTTGACCAACCGCCCATATCAGAACGAACCATTGTTGACTAAGTTCGACCTCACGATCCGTAGGCGGACGCCTTAAACACTAGGCCACGGAGACGGTGTCCATGCATGTCAGACATCTGACAAGTGTATACATTTGACGAGGGACAAGCATAACACTCCGTACAACTACCTCTATAGTGTTAAATATATAAGACGGCTATCGGTGGGTATGGTAGTTTTAATCAGGACACTAAGCTTGCTTCATTGCTTGGAGTTTGTCTTGCAATCATTTGCTATAGAATACAGTCTACATCCGTTATGTCGAATTCCGTCGGACCGAGCACAATACTTCGACATAACCGACATTTGACTTAACGAAATTCGATATAAACTAAGCCAGTTATATGTAATATGATAGTGTCTGAAATGGGACTTTGACCCGATTTCTAGATAACCGTAGAATTCGACATAACCAATTTTGACATAACGGATGTAGACTGTATATAAATAAACAGTAGAAGGTAAAGTGGTTATCTTATTACTGTCTCTTAGATCTACATGTTAATATACGATGTTTGTTTAAATTATGAATACTGCCAGTCATATAATCGTAACATATACAGTGTTTGTTTAAACATATATAACTTCTAACCAATTCCACCCGGGTCGATCCTCGGACCGGGAGGTATGCGAGATGGTACGGTGGTCAGCAGATCGGACAGTTGGGTTATTCAAATCCCACTGGGGGTGTCGAATTATTTCGTGTGAGGAAGCTATCCAGCTTGCGAAAGATGTATGGTTGAAACCGAATGACCGTCTTTGTCTGAATCGTTGTTCCGAGGGGCACTAAGGGTTTTCCCTCGCCAAACATATTAGAAACATGGCCTGAGCTATTGTTGGGACTTTGAGACCCCAAAATAAACAAAACAAAAAACAGCTTAATGCAATCACATAAAGGTGAAATGTCCGTGAAAACAAACATTCGAATTTCACATCGAACTTTGGAATATAGTTGAACGTGTAATATAAAGGTATAATATATATTACAGTTTATTAAATCACGTATGTGACAGAATTACTGATTCAGAATTGTGTGTGTGTGTTACGCCTATTTATCGTCGCTACTGGTTAAGCGACGGCTCCTGAAGAGGTTAGTCATTTAAGATTATGGAGGATAGTGCAAAGATACAGACAGAGAACCATTCCAGAGTCTCCTTTCGTTCTTCTACGTGCACGGTGTAAAGCACCGACACGAGACCTCGGTTTTAAGTCCCATCTGAAAGACTGTTAATTTTATTAGGGTCAGATGGAGGATCGAACCTGCCATCCATGTATTACCATTCCAGCGTATTAACATCCGTCTGTGATTCAGAACTAGGCACAACAATATACTATATACTGACGTATCAAATGTCGTTCATTCATTGGGACTTGACCTCGACGTGTACCCGTAACCATTAACGTGTACCCCGATGTGTAACCAGTACGTCTTAAAGATCTGTTTTAAATTTCGAAAAGGATATGTTTTGAAGGCTTATTATCGAAATTGTGTGATTTTGTATTTCATATTTTGCGTATGTATATTTACTTGTCAGAAATTGATTAATGGACAATGGCCATACTTTGGCACACATACTGTTGTAATATCACATATTCAACACCACCTATGTCTAAGTCAACCCACTATCACATCCTACCCACAATAACGTTCGGCTAATTTGAAAAATGATAATAACGTCGTACATAGTTCACTGCATATATTTAAGTAATGACTCGCGGATTAATAGCTTCCATCGGGGTATGAACTACATCGGGCGTGGTTAGAGTGTGGAGGCCTAATACCACCACGCTAATGTTAAACACGCATGAGGTAGTTCATACCCCGAAAGAAACTATTAACCCGCGAGTCATTACTTGTATTTACATTACTTGTATTTACATTACTTGTATTTACATTACTTGTATTTACATTACTTGTATTTACATTACTTGTATTTACATTACTTGTATTTACATTACTTGTATTTACATTACTTGTATTTACATTACTTGTATTTACATTACTTGTATTTACATTAATTATTCTTTTCAATGACGCAATGAAAATGCATTTAGTCCAGATTTGCGACTTGCCGTGTGCCGGACCTGGGTAAATAGATCACACTAAGAACAGCGTAATCTATAAGACTTGCCTCTTGTGAGGAACGCTGCCCATTACTGCCAATGCGCATGCCCGTAACTTCGACTATTAATGAGGAAAGTCATATGAAAATGGATGCAATCATGACATATACGTTCCTCGAAGGAAATGCAATAGCGATGCAAATAAAATAGTATACGGTTTATTTTCATTGAATATTTCTAGAGTATGGTGTAGCATGGAAGTGTCTCTCGACGCGATGAAATTTTCTCTAATTGAATGATGATGGTCCATGTTATATGCTTCCCCATCAGCCTGTAAACTATTCGTCTAAATGGCATATGATCATTGTTTTACGACAATGCTAGATCCAGGAAATATGCATTACCCGTCATATATGTTGATTTTACATACACTCCATGACCACACAATACACACAGCCAGTAAATGTAAACACACCCAAAAATAATATAACAGTTTAATATGTACATTTTAGTTGAATAATTCATCTCGCCATTTGTACCAATCATACCCATGGTGCTTTTGTTATCATGGGGTCGTATGGCGTCTCTCCAGCTATTAGTGTGGAGGAAGACACCGTGTGCCCTTGCGAGCAGTTTTCCAAGGACGAGTGGGCATGCTGGTAGAACCATCGACCTTCTGCAAACCAGCAAGATAGCATACTCGCATGAGGTAATTCGACATCACCAGTGCGATTCGAATCTGCAGCGGTGAGGGACAAATTATTTCAACAACCTTAGCCACTCGGTAACGGAGGTACCACTCACTAGGGGCCGAAAGAGAACCACCATTTTACATGTGTACCTAGATACCTCGGCCATTTTACCCGTGTATCTAGACACTTTGGCCATTTTACCCGTGCACCTAGACACTTCGGCCATTTTACCCGTGTACCTAGAAATTTCGGCCATTTTACCCAATTATCTACACATGTTGGCCATTTTACACGTTTATCTGCACAATTCGGCCATTTTACCCAATTATTTACACATGTTTGCCATTTTACCCGTTATCTAGCACTTCGGCCATTTTACCTCAGATACTTTACTATATATATATACTATTTTAATATTATATGTTTGGTTTCTATTGGATACTATTGAATGTGGATATGTAGGCCTCTCGGTCTGCCACGGGACATGTATTGGGAATTGAGAATAATAGATAACAGGTACTTTATATTCATTCCGTACTTGTTATTTTGTATGTTTCTGGGGGGTTGGTTATACTTTGATAAGCTTAAATTGTATTACTACCACACGAACGACCACATAATATATAGCCATTCATCAGCACAAACAAAAAAAAAAAAAACCAACAAAAAAACAAACCACCAAAAAAAAAAAAACAAAAAAAAACCAAAACAAAAAACACACAACCAAAAAAAGACAGTATTGGCTAAACGACCTCTCAAATATAAATGATAAACATGTTTTATGAAAAATATGAAACGTTCTCTTCTGGATGTTACTCTGACCAATTCTAGAAAGTTGTGTATGAAAACATTGAACTTTTCTACAGTGACTGTCACACTATGATCAGTACTGTTATAAATAATACTACACATGGACATGAAAACTCCCCAAAAGCAGTGCCTTAGTTTCACAAAATAACACATTGATACCTTCATTCATGGTAAAATAGCCGAAGTGTCTAGGTACACGAATAAAATGGCCGAAGTGTCTAGGTACACGAATAAAATGGCCGAAGTGTCTAGATACACGGGTAAAATGGCCGAAGTGTCTAGATACACAGGTAAGATGGCCGAAGTGTCTAGATAAACGTGTGTTGTTTTACACTGTCTTAGTTCATAGTTCACACTCATGCAGATGTTATCCGGAATGTAACAGGACGTGCTTCTTTAAATCGCTAGGATGGCGGACAATTTTCATAGAAACATATTCCACAGTCATGTGGTCCATCTCCGGAATGTTTGTGCATGTGTTTCTTCATAATGACAGACCAGTAAAATGTTTCATTACATAGCTCATAGGATTGTTCTCCGGTATATGCATGTTTATGACGATGTTGTACATGAACGTGCTAAGTTGGCTGAACGCCATTTTACAAATTTCACTTTCATGTGGTCATTCAACTAACTGTTTGATCACGTTCCCTTTAAATGGCCAGGCAGATAAAGTCTTCATACAAATCCAACATTCATGTGGTCAGTCTCCGGTATATATGCTTGTATATGTGCAGCTTGAAACTACCAGAATGGCGCACGTTTTATTACACAGTTGTCATCCATGTGGTCAGTCTCCGGTATATATGCTTGTATATGTGCAGCTTGAAACTACCAGAATGGCGCACGTTTTATTACACAGTTGTCATCCATGTGGTCATTCTCCGGTATATATGCTTGTATATGTGCAGCTTGAAACTACCAGAATGGCGCACGTTTTATTACACAGTTGTCATCCATGTGGTCAGTCTCCGGTATATATGCTTGTATATGTGCAGCTTGAAACTACCAGAATGGCGCACGTTTTATTACACAGTTGTCATCCATGTGGTCAGTCTCGGGTATGTATGCGTATAATTATGTTGCTATAAATGGCTAGACAGATTGAAAGCTTTATTACACAGACGGATATGTAGTCCAGTGGTAACACGCTGGACTGGTAATCCATGGATCACAGGTTCGATCCCCAGTCTGGCCCTAATAAAATTAACAGTCTTTCAGATGGGATGTTAAACCGAGGGGGCTCGTGTCGGTGCTTTACATCGTGTACGTAAAAGAAGCAGAGGAGTCTCTGTCTGTATCATGCACTATCTTCCAAAATCAAAATGAATAATCTCTTCAGGAGGCGTCCCTCATATAGGCAACCGGGTAGCGACGATAAATAAACGTAAAAACAAACACGCTTTATTACATATTTCACACTCATGTGACCGTTCTCCGTATACGTGTGCTGCTTCAATTTGTCAGATTTGGCAAACGTTTTATTACATAGTTCACACTCCTTTTCAAGTATGTATGCTGATATGTCGCTATAAATGAAGAGATTGGCTGAAAGCCTTATTACATACTTCAGACTCATGTGGCCGTTTTACGGTGTGTGTATGCGCATGTGGTGCTTCAAATAGGCAGATTGGGCAAACGTTTTATTACATAGTTCACATGCATGTGACCGTTCTCCAGTATGCATGAGTATATGCTGCTTAAAATTGCCAGACTGACTAAAAGCCTTATTACATATTTCACACTGATGTGGACGTTCTCTGGTGTGTATGAGCATATGCTGCCTTAAAGTGACATACTGACCAAAGGCCTTATTACATTTTTCACACACGTGTGGCCGTTTTCCAGAATGCTTCAGCATATGTTTCTTTAAATTGCCAGAGTGACTAAAAGCCTTTTTACATATTTCACATTCATGCGGCTGTTCTCCAGTATGTATGAGCATATGCTGCTTTAAATTGCCAGAGTGACTAAAAGCCTTGTTACATATTTCACAATCATGTGGCCGTTCTCCAGAATGCTTCAGCATGTGTAGTTTTAAACTGCTAGACCGATTAAACTCCTTATTACATAGTTCACAAACGTGTGGCCGTTCTCCAGTATGTATGAGCATATGCTGCTTTAAAGTGACATACTGACCAAAGGCCTTATTACATTTTTCACAAACGTGTGGCCGTTTTCCAGAATGCTTCAGCATATGTTTCTTTAAATTGCCAGAGTGACTAAACGCCTTATTACATATTTCACACTCATGTGGCCGTTCTCCAGTATGTATGAGCATATGCTGCTTTAAAGTGCTAAATTGACTAAAAGCCTTGTTACATATTTCACACTCATGTGGCCGTTCTCCAGTATGTATGAGCATATGCTGCTTTAAATTGCCAGACTGACTAAAGGCCTTATTACATATGTCACACTCATGTGGCCGTACTCCAGTATGTTTGACCATGTGCTGCCTCAAACCGACAGAGTGCGAAAATGTGTTATTACATAGTTCACACTGATGTGGTCGTTCTCCAGTATGTATTAGCATATGCTGCTTTAAATTGCCAAACTGACTAAAAGCCTTGTTACATATTTCACACTCATGAGGCTGTTCTCCGGTATGTATGAGCATATGTTTCTTTAAATTGCTAGTATGGTTAAACTCCTTATTACATAGTCCACACACGTGTTGCCGTTTTCCGGAATTACTGGGCGTGTCCTGCTTTATATTCCTAGACATTCTGACAATCCTTAATTATATAAGTATTGTATTATATGAATTATCTGCACTATGAGTTGACAATGTACGTAATTTCTTACACAATATTGAATTCTAATATCCAGTTCACAATTTGAATAGAACATACACGTGGATATTATTAATATGATATTTCCTCTAATATTTTTCTAGTGGATGTTAAATTGATTAACCGTAGGGAAATAACACGAATATATTCAAGGTACAAATAATTAAACAAATTCCTCATGTAGACCTGTACGTGTACACATCCAGTTTCATATCCTGTAAGTAAACAACATAACTATTCATTAATCAAAAATACATGTCTCAACAATTATTAGCCATTCTAAACCCTCCTAATAATAAGTCATTGTCAGGAAGACATTATCGTCATCATCAAGACATCACCGCCCACTCCACCGCCCCCTCCACCGCCACCACTGGATTACATATCCGTATGTAAACTTATGAGGATCGTTTAATAATACTATATTGCATTGTATACAAATATACAACAATACGAGACAGGGTTCTCGCTGTCGGTCGCATTTGTCGCCAAATGCGTATACAAATTAAAGCTGCCTCCAAAGATATTCAGTTGGCGAAAATCCTTGCCGCATGCCATAAATATCGGCAAAATAACATTGTCCAAGCAACTTAAGCGGCCGAAAATAGATGAAAGTGAAGGTCGCGCGTGCGGTCAAGCGTGAAATGATGACAAGTGTTTGTTTACAGTTTGGAGACCAGCTTTTGCATGCGTGATTGCATGGGGTGTTGAAAAGTTGGTGATATTTTAATTACGGATAATTGGATTAAATGACGGTCTTTAATCTTACAACTGATTCATCAAGTGTGCATGTGTTCGCTGACACAATATTTGCAACATATTAAGAAAATGAAAAGAATGGCCGCTTATGATGTTACAGGCATCGTATACAATGTACGAACAATTAAAGGAAGGTAAGTGTTTGTTTGATCTAAATAAAAGCACATCAATTGATACGGTAATTGAAATATTGATAATCCAGGGATCGGAGGTTCGACAAACCGTATGACCCTAACAAATATAACAATCTTTCAGATGGGACATTAAACCGAGGTCTCGTGTCGGTGATGTACACAGTGCAAGTAAAAGAACCAGATGAGAGTTTGTAATGGGTCTCTGTCTGTATCATTGCTCTATCCTCCAAAAATCTAAAATGACTAATCTCTTCAGGAGGCGTCACTCATATGGGCAATAGGTAACGACGATAAATAAACGTAAAACACACACATTGTCGCATGGAAACACCAGCGGGCACTCTGGAATGGGTCTCTGTCTGTATAATTCAACTGGTAGCGACGCCAAATAAACGTAAAACACACACACAAAGTGTCACAAAATGTCGACTCCAAGAAAATCTCTAAAACGTAAACCTGATGGTTCCATAGGAACACCGACTTCTAAAATTGCTACAACTAAAACTGCTAATGATCCTGTGATTTGAAAATGTGTTCCATGTTTGAGTTCTGATGGACAGTTAATGTAAAGTCTGTATAAAGTGTCAGTTCAGCAACACGTTCACACGTGGATGCAGTATTATTAAGAAGGAATCAATCGACAAGCACGTGAAAACCAACGGCATAAAATGGTTAAGAATTTAATAGTAAATAATATTGCATCAATTGAAAATTTGTGTTATGCTTTTGTTATGTTAAAATGGATTCTAAATGGGATTATATAATACGGATATTATATAGAAGACAGGATGGTAATAATTTGTTTTATCTATTTTGTATATATAGATAACATTACTCACTTCCATAGTACTCAGTCCTTCACCAGGTTTAACTATCAAAACCAAGGCGGTCCGAGTCAACATATGAAATCCATTATAAAAATTATCATTCTCTAGTTTTAGTTAGTTGATTTCAAGAAATAGTTCGCCGTATCCATTTATTTATAACAATATGTCACAGTATATCGACAGTTTCCGTCGAAATAGTTCATGAAAGCTGGAGATTTAAGTGTTTGCAAATATATACTGTACATACAACAATAAAATATTATCAGAAATGATATATAATTACATGTGTGCAAATGGTGACGTTCGGAAAAGGGAGATAAGTATGCATGCGATTCATGAAATGAAATGGCTGGGATCCGGTATGTATGACGACGGTCACTGTACTCACGTATCTGCACTTTCTTCCAATGCGTCTGGGAGGTATTAAGTCTTGTCGACTAGTCTCAACTTCATCTATCAGTATGTGTGTGTTTTACGTTTATTTATCGTCGCTAACGGTTGCCCATTTGAGCGACGCCTCGTGAAGAGATTAGTCATTTTAGAGTGTTGGAGGATAGTTCAATGCTACAGAGAGACACCCATTCCAGAGTATCCTATAGTTCTTTTACGTGCACGGATTAAGCACCGACACGAGACCTCGGTTTAAAGTCCCAACTGGAAGACTGTTAATTTTATTAGGACCAGACGTGGGATCTAACCTGAGTTCCCTGAATTACAAGTCCAAAGTGGTATATATTAACCGCACAATGTAGCGACATACCTCTCAATTTCTGCGTTTGGTAATACATTAAAAACACGTTGGGTGCTGAGGTATGTATATATTGCCGATTATATTTCATAAGCCAAATTGTACGTGACAAGCCACTCAGATTACAGGAAATGTGTAATTTCAAAAACTGTTAGTTAACTTTTGATGTATACACGTACATGTTGTATGGTCTCCGTGGCAGAGTAGCAAGGGTAATTGGCTTCACATCATATGCCACTCACCACTGTTCAAATCCCAAATGAAAGCTCAATATAATTGGTTTAATTTGAAATATATACCACCAACTTTAGATGTACATAGCTGCTTTCACCTAAATGTATCATCAGGCGCGTAGCTACCTGTAAGCAGCATACACATTGTTCAAAATATTGAAACATAACAAAATAAAATAAGCATTTAAAATTAATATTTTGCAATAATGCTGACTATGTTAAGAAACAAATGCATTCACATTGTATTAACTTGTGTGTATCGATAATGTTTTCGAACAGCATACATTTTCATGTTGTTGATATAATTATAAATAAAAACTAACATAATAGTATTTGCTTAAAATCTTGTTTACTGAAGTTCCGCCGCGTAGATACCACATCTATCTCATTCTGCTGCTGAATTGCCTATTAGATTGCAGCATAGACGTTCTAGCAAAACAAAATGTCCAGGGGGAGGGGCATGCCCGTTGACCCTCTAGCTTGTTTGCGTACACATTGAAACATGCCTAGCTACGCCCCTGGTCACATTCGAATTTAATTAAATAGTTCAGATGTTAAGGTCACATTTGTCAATTGACAAACATTTGATTCCCCCAAGTGGTTTCATGAGGGCAGACATATTAACGCTACGCTTCGTTTTAAAATTTATTATATTAAATATTGACCCAGGTACGATGTTTAGTAACTAGAGTTTGAAAATGTGTCATTAAGTGATGTCAGTGATATAGACTGCTGTATCATCTGCAAAGATACGGACATTGGAACTGGATGTCTATATAGGCTAGAAATAGCAGACGTCCAAGTACGGATCCCTGCGGAACTCCAGAAGACACAGGAATATGTTTTGAACGTAGGCTATACAATTAAGGAAAACTGACTGGAAACAGACATACATACAGTATTATATTTCTCACATGTACATGTGTATAACATGATGGTATACTGGAGTGGATCTATACAGATACATGAACGTGTAATCATAATTGTGACGTACCGTACGTGTATTTTTAGATATTATTTATATAATTCTATGATATTCGTTTTTAATGTTTCCATTGTTGGGGGGGGGGATAACTGAAAAAAATGTATATGTCAAGCAAGGCTGCGTACTCGCCCCCACACTTTTCGGCATCTTCTTTGCCATGCTGTTCAGGCAAGTCCTCATCAGAGACATGCTATTTGCGCTGCACTTGCTGTCCATACTAAAGAACAGATCCAGTCATTGATGGACCGTTTCTCAGCAGCTGGTGACCTCTTCAGCCTAACCATCAGTTTGAAGAAGACCCAAGTAATGTACCAAGGAACTGCCATCCCACCCGCAATTGTCATGGGAGACTATCAGCTTGAGGTCGTCAGCCAAGTTACATTCCTGGGTTCCACCAGCTACGAACAACCTCTCGCTCGTTGTGGAGCTGGACAAACGTATTAGCAAATCCTCCTCCACCCTCTTCAGGCTCAGCAAGAATGTGTGGTAAAACAGACAGCTGACAACCAACACCAAGATAGCGATATACAAGGCTTGCTTCGTCAGCACACTCATCTATGGACGCGAGTCATGGACAACATACGTCACTCAAGAGCGAAAACTGCAAGTTTTCCATCTCCGCTGCCTGCGATGCATCCTATGCATATCCTGGCAGGACAAGGTCACCAACAACGAGGTCCTCAGCAGAGCCGGCATCCCATCTATGTACACATTACTCCACCAACGCCGACTCGGACACGTACGCCGGATGGACGACTGTCGCAAATGATCTATTGTATGGTGAACTGGCCGCAGGGCACAGATACAAAGGTCGACCCCAACTTCGCTTCAAGGATGTCTGCAAACGAGATAT
>CM026391.1:89233876-89253596 GCA_014843695.1 Archivesica marissinica
GTATATTGCAAGTCATATAATGTATATACACATCGTCATAAATATCGCACCACCCACTTGTTTTCACTAAGTAAAACTGAATCTTCAACCTCATAAAATTGTGCTTAGAAAAGCACACTAAACTGTTTATATGGCCTCATGTGAGCGTTCAGTCAGAAAATTGACAACACAAGACCGAATTTGAGCACTAATTGAGGGTTTAATTGAAGCAAACTAAAGTTCAGTAAAATCACCGTAAAATAAGGTTAAATAAGTATGGCTGCCGGGGTCGTTACAATAGACACACAACACAGTTCACTTTTCATTAATGTCGAACACACTAGTAAGGTCCACACTGACTGGCTAACTCAGTATCTGGTGTAACCGCCTCGCACATGGATAACATTTTCTAACATTAACGCCGTCTCATGCTGGTCACCAGACGTCTGATTCGCTGTTGGGGGATCTGCTGCCACTCATCATGCAATGCATGGGTCAATTCCTGAAGGTTCTGAACTGGAGAATCCCTTGCTCTCACCCTACGTCCCAAAATGTCCCACAAATTCTCAATAGGATTTAAGTCTGGACTTCTGGTAGGCCATGGTAGTGTCTCAATGGCGTTGTGTTGGAGATGCTGAACAACAGCTCGAGCACGATGTGGTCTGGCATTATCGTTCATGAAGACTGGACGTGTGGCGAGAGCATGGTTATCGAAATGAGGCACAACAGCACCGTCCAGGATCAAGTTCTGGTACCTCTGTCCAGCACGACATGACATACCAGTCTGGTGCATACCAATAATTTGCCATCTTTGGTTCAGAGGCACTGGACGCCTGGGCATTTCACTGGTTGGTCAAAATAAAGCTTACTGTATGCCTACAAACACATTTTAGCTGTGTCAGCCAACATAACATACGCCTAAAGAGGCTATGTGCATACTGCATTGTTAGCAAACAGACCCCCGGATCAAGCATGCTTGACTAAGCATGCAGGTGCAGCTCTGAACAGGGTGTGTTTGTGATATTATGTTCACAGATGGTGTAGTGTATTAAATATATACTTGTAGTTTAAAAAACCGAAAATTATATTTTTTAATTTTAAATGTGTGGTGCGATATTTATGACGAGGTGTATATATTGCAAGTCATATAATCGTAACATATACAGTGCTTGTTTAAACATACATAACTTCTAACCAATGTAACCCGGGTTCGATCCTCGGACCGGGAGGTATGCGAGATGGTACGGTGGTCGGCAGATCGGACAGTTGGTTACTCAAATCACATTGGGGGTGTCGAATTATTTCCACAGCTTGCGGAAGATGTGTGGTTGACACCGGATGACCGTCTGTGTTTGAATCGTTGTTCCGAGGGGCACTAAGGGTTTTCCCTCGCCAAACATATTAGAAACATGACCTGAAATATTGTTGGAACTGTGAGCCCCCCAAAATAAACAAAACAAAAAACAGCTTAATGCAATCACATAAAGGTGAAATGTCCCAGAAAAGAAACATTCGAATTTCACATCGAACTTTGGAATATAGTTGAACGTGTAATATAAAGGTATAATAAATATTACAAGGCAGTTTATTAAATCACGTATATGACAGAATTACTGATTCAGAACTGTGTGTCACGCCTATTTATCGTCGCTACTGGTTAAGCGACGGCTCCTGAAGAGGTTAGTCATTTAAGATTTTGGAGGATAGTGCAATGATACAGATAGAGAACCATTCCAGAGTCTCCTGTGGTTCTTTTGTGTGCATGTTGTAAAACACCGACACGAGACCTCGGTTTTAAGTCTCATCTGAAATGTTATTAGGGTCAGATGGAGGATCGAACCTGCCATCCATGTATTACCATTCCAGCGTATTAACAATCGTCTTTTATTCAGAACTAGGAACAACAACTTACTATATACTAAGGGATCAAAGGTCGCTCATTCATTGGGAATTGACCCCGACGTGTACCCGTAACCCTTAACGTGTACTCCGATGTGTAACCAGTACGTCTTAAAGATCTGTTTTAAATTTCGAAAAGGATATGTTTTGAAGGCTTATTATCGAAATTGTGTGATTTTGTATTTCATATTTTGCGTATGTACTACATATATTTACTTGTCAGAAATTGATTAATGGACAATGGTCATACTTTGGCACATATACTGTTGTAATATCACATATTCAACACCACCTATGTCTAAGTTAACCCAATATCACACCCTATCCACAATATCGTTCGGCTAATTTGAAAAATGATAATAACGTCGTATATAATTCACTGGATATATTTAAGTAATGACTCGCGGATTAATAGCTTTCATCGGGGTATGAACTACATCGGGCGTGGTTAGTGTGTAGAGGCCTTATGCCACTACGCCAATGTTAAACACGCCTGAGGTAGTTCATACCCTGATGGAAACTATTAACCCGCGAATCATTACTTGTATTTGCATTAATTTTTCTTTTCAATGACGCAAGGAAAATAAGCACACTGTGCATTTAAAATGCATTTAGTCCAGAATTGCGACTTTCCGTGTGCTGGGTAAATAGATGACACTTAGAACAGCGTAATCTATAAGACACGCCTTTTCTTGTGAGGAACGCTGCCCATCACTGCCAGTGCGCATGCCCGTAACGTTGACTATTAATGGGGAGTCATATGAAAATGGATGCAATCATGACATATACGTGCATGAAGTAAATGAAATAGTTATGCAAATAAAATAGTATACGGTTTATTTTCATTGACTATTTCTAGAGTATGGTGTAGCATGGAAGTGTCTCTCGACACGATGGATTTTTCTCTAATAGAATGATGATGGCCCATGTTGTATGTTATCTTCGCCATCAGTCTGTAAACTATTCGTCTATAAGTCATATGATCATTGATCATGTTATGACAACGCTAGATCAAGGAAATGTGCATTACCCGTCATATATGTTGATTTTACATACACTCCATAACCACAAAATACACACAGCCAGCAAATCTAACCTCACCCAAAAATAATATAGCAGTTTAATATGTACTTTTATTTGAATAATTCATCTCGCCATTAGTACAGATCATACACATGGTGCTTTTGTTATCATGGGGTCGTATGGCGTCTCTCCAGCTATAATTGTGGAGGAAGACACAGTGTGCCCTTGCGGGTAGTTTTCCAAGGACGAGTGGGCATGCTGGTAGAACCATCGACCTTCTGCAAACCAGCAGGATAGCATACTCGCATGAAGTAATTCGACATCACCAATGCGATTCGAATCTGCAGCGGTGAGGGGCAATTTATTTCAACAACAACAACTCGGCAACGGAGGTACCACTCACTAGGGGCCTAAAGAGGGCCATCAATAATAAAAACAGTAAGATATGACATTGTGTCGTTAAGCTATTAATTAGTCCATGTTCAACTTGCGAATGTAGTGGTTACTAGGCAACACGAATAAAACATATTAAAGCTGATTACCTCGGCTGTTCAATCCAGTTTTATGGTCAGGGGTTCGAGCTCCACTCAGACCGTCTCTTTATCAATCATGAAGGAAGTCATCAATGTGTTATTTTATCAAATTAAGACACTGGGTCTTTTGGTTTTTCTTCTCCATGTGTAGCATTATTTATAACAGTACTGATCATAGTGTGACGCTCACTGTGGAAAAGTTCAATGTTTTCATACACAACTTTCTAGAGTAATATCCAGAATAAAATGTTTCATATTCTTCATAAAACATTTAGCATTATCAATTATATTTGAGAGGTCGTTTAGCCTATACTGTCTTACTTTTCTGATTACACAGCATGGCATAGTCAATATTTATAACATGACTCACATCTCTCCAAATAAAACAATTTATCACATAACTTTGCTCAAGTAGTAACGTTATATATTTCACAACGATCTGGAAACAAGCTTCAATAACTTAATAATATATTAATCAATCTCGTTTGTGCTGATGAATGGCTATATATTATGTGGTCGTTCGTGTGGCAGTAATACAATTTAAGCTTTTCAAAGTATAATCAACCCCCAAAAAACACACAAAATAACAAATACGGAATGAATATAACGAACCTGTTATCTATTATTCTCAATTCCCAATACATGTCCCGTGGCAGACCAAGAGGCCTACATATCCACATTCACTAGTATCCACTAGAAACCAAACATATAATATTAAAATAGTCGAAGTATCTGAGGTAAAATGTGTCTTGATAACGGGCAAAATGGCCAACATGTGTAGATAATTGGATGAAATGGTCGAAGTGTCTAGGTACACGGGTAAAATGGCCGAAGTGTCTAGGTACACGGGTAAAATGGCCGAAGTGTCTAGGTACCAAGGTAAAATGGCCGAATTGTCTAGGTAAACGTGTGATGTTTTACACTGTCTTAGTTTATAGTTCACACTCATGCAGATGTTATCCGGAATGTATGAGAACGTGCTTGTTTAAATCGCTAGGATGGCAGACATTATTCATAGAAACAGTCATGTGGTCCATCTCCTGAATGTTTGTGCATGTGTATCTTCATAATGACAGACCAGTAAAAAGTTTCATTACATAGCTCACTCTCATATGATTATTCTCCGGTATATGCATGTTTATGACGATGTTGTACATGAACGTGCTAAGTTTGCTGAACGCAATTTTACAAATTTCACTTTCATGTGGTCATTCAACTAACTGTTTGATCATGTTCCCTTTAAATGGCCAGGCTGATAAAGTCTTCATACAAATCCAACATTCATGAGGTCATTCTCCGGTATATATGCTTGTATATGTGCAGCATGAAACTACCAGAATGGCGCATGTTTTATTACACAGTTGCCATCCATGTGGTCAGTCTCGGGTATGTATGCGTATAATTATGTTGCTATAAATGGCTAGACAGATGGAAAGCTTTATTACACAGACGGATATGTAGTCCAGTGGTAACACGCTGGACTGGTAATCCATCCCCAGTCTGGCCCTAATAAAATTAACAGTCTTTCAGATGGGACGTTAAACCGAGGGCTCGTGTCGGTGCTTTACATCGTGTACGTAAAAGAAGCAGAGGAGACTCTGGAATGGGTCTCTGTCTGTATCATGCACTATCTTCCAAAATCAAAATGAATAATCTCTTCAGGAGGCGTCCCTCATATAGGCAACCGGGTAGCGACGATAAATAAACGTAAAAACAAACACGCTTTATTACATAGTTCACACTCATATGGCCGTTCTCCGTTATGCGTATACGTGTGCTGCTTCAATTTGTCAGATTTGGCAAACGTTTTATTACATAGTTCACACTCCTTTTCAAGTATGTATGCTGATATGTCGCTATGAATGAAGAGATTGGCTGAAAACCTTAGTACATACTTCAGACTCATGTGACCGTTTTACGGTGTGTATGCGCATGTGTTGCTTCAAATAGGCAGATTGGGCAAACGTTTTATTACATATTTCACATGCCTGTGACCGTTCTCCAGTATGCATGAGCATATGCTGCTTAAAATTGCCAGACTGACTAAAAGCCTTATTACATATTTCACACTGATGTGGACGTTCTCCAGTATGTATGAGCATATGCCGCTTTAAATGGCCTGACTGACTAAAACCCTTATTACATATACCACACCCATACGGCCGTTCTTCATGTGGCCGTTCTCTGGTGTGTATGAGCATATGCTGCTTTAAAGTGACATACTGACCAAAGGCCTTATTACATTGTTCACACACGTGTGGCCGTTTTCCAGAATGCTTCAGCATATGTTTCTTTAAATTGCCAGAGTGACTAAAAGCCTTGTTACATAGTTCACATTCATGCGGCCGTTCTCTAGTATGTATGAGCATATGCTGCTTTAAAGTGCAAGTCAGACTAAACGCCTTGTTACATATTTTACAATCATGTGGCCGTTCTCCAGAATGCTTCAGCATGTGTAGTTTTAAACTGCTAGACTGATTAAACTCCTTATTACATAGTTCACACACATGTGGCCGTTCTCCAGTATGTATGAGCATATGCTGCTTTAAAGTGCAAGACCGACTAAACGCCTTGTTACATATTTCACAATCATGTGGCCGTTCTCCAGAATGCTTCAGCTTGTTCCGCTTTAAATTGCTAGACAGATTAAACGTCTTTTACATAGTCCGATTAAACGTCTTATTACATAGTCCACACACGTGTGGCCGTTGTCCGGAATTACTGGGCGTGTCCTGCTTTATATTCCTAGACATTCTGACACTCCGTAATTATATAATTATTGTGTTATATGAATTATCTGCACTATGAGTTGACAATGTACCTAATTTCTTACACAATATTGACTTATAATATCCAGTTCACAGTTTGAATAGAACATACACGTGGAAATTATTAACATGATATTTCCTCTAATATTTTTCTAGTGGATGTTAAATTGATGATCCATAGGGAAATAACACGAATATATTCAAGGTACACATTATTAAACAAATTCCTCATGTAGATCTGTACGTGTACACATCCAGTTTCATCTCCTGTAAGTAAACAACATAATTTTATCAACTATGCATTAATCAAAAATACATGTCTCAACAATGGTCGATAGCAGCGAGTTGTCGTTAATTCATAGGTGGCGCAATGTGTCCCGGTCCATCATTCGGACTACCTCTAGATTTATCTCGCATAAAACAAAGGAAATTTACTTCCGCGTTCTAAAAATTCAGTTATTAATTATTAATATGCCGCAAACGTGTTGTTCCGTACCGGGTTGTCATGAAAGAGGAGGACATGCGTATCCGAGTGATCCTATAAGGGCGAAACTTGATAATGAAAATACAATGAAAATGTGTACACCAACAAAGTCTTCCGTCGTATGTAAGAAACACTTCACACCAGATGACTACATAAAGGAGACTATTTTCGGTATGATAATATTATAAAAACTGTATAATTTCTCACCTGTAACATGTTTCATTGCTGCTATTTGATTTATTTCAAAACGAAAGTACCCACAGTGACACTGACAATTTATTTATAATATAAGAGAGTGGGAGGGGTAATGCTTGTGTCAATAGTTCTTCTTATTTATTTCATCATACATAATGGGTTATTTGTTAGGTATGTAACATGATTGATTGTCTTTCAATCTATCATTCAGTATCAGGGCCTGACATTCTGGTCTGAGATGCTTTTAGTCAAAATAATTCAACATTCAGATTGTTTATATTTGTGACTGGCATTTTAAACGTCAAAACTTGGGAGGACTTACATAATGGACTCCATGATTACACACCGAGCCTCATTGCCGGTCTTTATTTTCAGGACTGAAACCTGGATATGAACGGCTTCTCGCAACAGCTATGCCTAGTATTTTCCTTGGACATCAGAGGAAGGGGAGACAGCAAAAAATAGGAATTAAAGAGCTTTGAGGCGGGATTTTACAAACAGTTTATGTGATGTCTTGTAAAATGGAATTGGAAAAATGTTTTACTGAACATGTTGATTGCACAGAAGAAGTAATATATTCTGAGACATTGATTGCAACTCCTCTATTTGAAGATGAATTCACTGTAACAAACTGTATGACCCAGACTGATGAGACGCCAATGTTTTCAATTGAGCGATTTTCTTCGAACAATGAGCTGATACATTTTTATACTGGTCTGGAGTTACATGCTCAATTTATGTTTGTGTTGAATACTTTGGGACCCGCAACATACTGTTTGAAATACATATATTTTCAAATAACAGGTATATCTGTTGAAAACCAACTGTTTATGACTTTGATTAAGTTAAGGCGATATTCAACCAACTTTGAACTGTCAACGTTTTTCTCCGTTTCTGAATCAAATGTGAAAAATATTGTTTATACATGGATTATATTTATGTCCAAACAGTGGAGGGAAGCCAATATATGGCCAAGTCAGAATCTAGTGAGATATTTTATGCCGTCTGATTTTAAATTAAAATTCCCAAATACAAGAAACATTATTGATGGAACTGAATGCCCTATTACAAAACCTCAAGCACCTAGAGCTCAACAGTCAACATATTCAACATACAAGAACAGGAACACTATCAAAATTCTTGTTGGTTCAACTCCTGTTGGATTAGTTAACTATATATCTGAAGCTTATGGTGGGTCTACAAGTGACAGACAAATTGTTGAAAGGTGTAAAATTGTTAAAGCATGTGACCCTGGTGATAGTGTTATGGCCGATAAAGGTTTTAATGTGCAAGATTTGTTTGCAACAGCTAATGTACGTGTAAATGTACCAACATTCTTCAGAAAGAAAAATAGAATGTCTGGTAAAGTAGTTATTAAGGACCGGAAAATATCCAGTAAAAGAGTACATATTGAGAGAATTATTGGACTAGGGAAAACCTACATGATCTTGACGTGTCCATTAACGGGTACAGAAACAAAGTTGTCATCTCATATAACTTATGTCTGTTTTATGTTGTGTAACTTCAAAACATGTATTGTTCCTAAACATGCTTAGACTAGTACATTGAGTCCAACAGAGTTTCTGTTGATAATTGTTGATGTTTTAAAGAGAACACAACACTTTGATGTAATAAATGTGTATACATCTATCTATACACATTTATTTTAGCTCGATTGCGAAACAAGTTCTTACAACTTATATTAATCACTCTCGAGAAATGTGTATACTTTCTGCATTTTATTAGCTGACCTGAGCACGAAGTGATCATGTGAGCTTTTATGATAGTTGAATGTCCGGTGTCTGTCAACAATTTGCTTGTGTATACTCTAGAAGGCACAGTTTTGTCTCCATAGAATATATGCCACGTTCGAAACTGTGTCATGTCGGGTCATAAACTAGGTCAAATCTTAAAAAACACTTGTGGTCACAGTTTTGATCCAATCTCCATGAAACTTGGTCAGAATATTTGTTTTCATAACCGCTTGGTTCGAAACTGGGGCATGTTGTTTTAAAAACTACGTCAAATCTTAGAACAACCTTGTATACACAATATAAGCTTCATCTTTCAATGGAAAATTCATGAAACTTTTTCAGAATTGTTACCTAGGTCAAGTTCGAATATGGGTCATGTCTGGTCAAAAAGTAGGTCACTAGATCAAATAATAGAAACATATTTGTTCATGAAAATTCAAGAGATTAAAAACAAGTTAAAATTTTAAACTTTATTTTGTGTTTATTCCTGTAGTTAAACTTGGAAAATAACTATGATCTCAGTCTATGTATGGCTTGTAGAAATGTTTTTCCAGCAAGACCCCTTTGAAATTGCTTTCAAAGAAAGTTTTTAACTGGTCAACCATTCCTGATATGAAAGTGTCATTTTTTTCAATATCAAAATATTTGATGTCCCTAACCTTTAGGTTATCTGCTGAACAGATTATCAGTGAACATTTTTCAGCTCCAGTGCACAATAACTGGCCTTGGATTTGATAATAGTAATTATGATTCGTATTAAGATACTATTGCCCACAGTCGTTACAATTTAAATACGGCACTGTGACAGGAGATATATCTTTGTCCCTTGCAGAATAAGGACATTTTACTTCAATAACATGCTTTGCATTAATAAATCCATCCGGTGAAGATGCCAAAAATGGAAATTGTTTCGAGACCACTAAACCACAGGAATGCACAGTGTTGCCGGTGTCTTCCATAACTCTTGTTATAGCGATTGCTTCATGTTTGCGTCCATGTTCCAGGGGGGCGCTTTTATTTCTCTTGACTGTATCAACTAAATATCTGGCTAGTTTATCTTTATCGGTCCGGTCAGTGGACTTGCATATTTTACCAAACATTGAGGATGGTAGACGCTTTGTACGTTCCTCCTTCCATAGTTTATTTGCACTCTGACCCATTGTTTTTTTTTCGATGTCGATAACCGTTTCATCACTTGATTTTGGTAACGCTAATCATTTCGAGGAAATTTTCTTCTGGCGAAAGTTTTAAATAGTCATGATCTAATGCAACAGCTTTAGTGTTTGCCGGCTCAAAAGTTTGATATATTGGCAATGCCAGGAAAATTCAAGCATGTATTTCTGAAATGGTCTTGATAGTTAACAGAATTTCTAAACTGCTCTGGTCTTGGGTCAAAGTCAATGTTTGCTAATTCAGCTGCACCGGCATATCAAGTTTATTAGCCTTTAATGGACTTCCTAAATATATTTTACATTTATGGAAACTTTGCAATTTTTGTGTGCATGTTTCTTCCGTTTTTACTGTCTTTTTCTGGGAGAACATTACTGCACCATAAAGTACTGTGCACACATGTTTGCAGTGGGCTTGAGGCCCCATACAAGCAGCACATTCACACTGTGCCTCAATAACTGACCCCCCACCCCCAGAGTTAAGCTCAACATATACAGTGTAGCACACACCTTTCTTCATCTCTGCATGACAACTTGATTTAATATATACAACATCCTCTCCGGGTGACATACGGAAATACTTCAAAAATTTCTCATTGTATAGTCGTTGAATACGAGTACCCAGGGTCTTCTCATGCTGTGCCAGATACTTATGCACACTGTCTAGTTCTGTTTTCGGAAATTTTGAATCCGAGTTGACATCCGCATATTTTGTGGGATCTGGTAATGTCATGTTGTATTCAGGCTCTAAAGTCTCTACATTTCCAAAGTTTTGATTTCTCTCGTAAGACACTAATCTGAAAATAGAATAGGGAAATGTTTCAAGATGTATAACATGGCAGAACGATAACTTCGTAATGAAAACGTTAAAAGCAAACCCCACCCACTCACAGGTGTATGAGCAATAACGTAAACAATTAAAATAAACATCTCTGGAAATAAAGAAAATATCAAGGAATAAAGGAAAATATTTTAGATTTATATTTTATTTTTAAATAAATCTACAATTTAGTCTTCAAACATATGGTAAATAGCAAATTACAAGCGAAATAAATGTTGACATTTGCCGCGACGGCATTCTATTTTCGTTTTCAAAATATTTTTTTATCTCTAAAATAACGGTAAATTTACGCACCTTTCAACCAATTATTTCTTGCGTCCAGAAAGTCTAGCACCCCTTTTCTTCAATTCTGCTTTCAGTTGCGGAATTGTAAGTGTTCCGAACTTAGATTTCATTGTTAAAGTATGGACGTTTGTTTTGACTTCTTTCAGAATTATGCTAATCGATACGGGATACTGATGGACCGGGATCAGTGGCGCCACCTATCTGGTAACCAGCTATTCTCCCCCATTATTAGCCATTCTAAACCCTCTTTATAATAAGTCATTGTCAGGAAGACATTATCGTCATCATCAAGACACCGCCGCCGCCGCAACCACCTCCACCACCACTGGACTTCAGATCCGTCTTTAAAAAACTTATGAGGATCGTTTAATAATATTATATTGCATTGTATACACATACAACGATACACGTCAGGTTTCTCGCTGTCGGTCGCATGTGTCGCCAAATGCGCATACAAATTAAATCTGCCTCCAAAGATCTTCAGTTGGCGAAAATCCTTGCCACATGCCATACATATCGGCAAAATAACATTGTTCAAGCAACATAAGCGGCCGAAAATAGATGAAAGTGAAGGTCGCGCGCGCGGTCAAGCGTGAGATAATGACAAGTGTTTGTTTATTGGAGGTCAGCTGTTGCATGGGGTGGCACGTGATTGAACAGTTGGTGACATTTTAATTACGGATAATTGGATTAAATGACGGTCTTTAATCTTACAACTGGTGTGCATGTGTTCACTGACACAATATTTTTTTATTTAATTTTATTTAACGTCGCTACCGGTTTCTCATTTGAGCGACGGGCAGTTTAACTAACTACACCTTTCCTGGGCAGGCTCCAACGGATAACCAGTAATTGGTGCACCAACCTACGTAAGAAAATGCCAACTTTTTCATATAAATGAGACACAGTCTGAGCGGGGCTCGAACCCATGACCATCAGAGATGATATCTTACAGTGGTATACAAGTCAGCGACCTTAACCACTCACCCACAGAGGCGGTGCTGACACAATATTTACAACATATTAAGAAAATGAAAAGAATGGCCACTTATGATGGTACAGGCGTCGTATACAATGTACAACAATTAGAGGAAGGTAAGTGTTTGATTGATCTAAATAAAAGCACATCAATTGATATGGTAATTGAAATATCGATAATTAGTTGAAATAGTTTAATTAGCATGCTTCGTCTCTGCTATATAAGAAACAAATTTTACTATTGTCCCATGAAAAGACGGACCTGTAGTCCAGTGGTAACACGCTGGACTGGTAATCCAGGGATCGCAGGTTTGATCCCCCTAATAAAATTAACATTCTTTCAGATGGGACATTAAACCGAGATCTCGTGCCGGTGCTGTACACCGTACACGTGAAAGAACCAGAGGAGACTCTGGAATGGGTCACTGTCTGTATCATTGCACTATCCTCCAAACATCTAAAATGACTAATCTCTTCAGGAGGCGTCGCTCATATGGGCAACCCGCAGCGACGATAAATAAACGTAAACAAATTATCCCATGACACAGACGTATCTGTAGTCCAGTGGTAACACGCTGGACTGGTAATCCAGGGATTGCAGGTTCGACAAACAGTATGACCCTAATAAATTTAACAGTCTTTCTGATGGGACATTAAACCGAGGTCTCGTGTCTGTGCTGTACACAGTGCAAGTAAAAGAACCAGATGAGAGTCTGTAATGGATCTCTGTCTGTATCATTGCACTATCCTCCAAAAATCGAAAAAGACTAATCTCTTCAGGAGGTGTCACTCATATGGGCAATAGGTAGCGACGATAAATACACGTAAAATACATACATATTGTCACAAAATGACGACTCCAAGTAAATCTCTAAAACGTAAACCTGATGGTTGCATAGGAACACCGACTTCTAAAATTGCTAGAACTAAAACTGCTAATTATCCTGTGATTAGAAAATGTGTTCCATTTTTGAGTTATGATGGACAGTTAATGTAAAGTCTGTATAAAGTGTCAGTTCAGCAACACGTTCACACGTGGATGCAATATTATTAAGAAGGAATCAATCGACAAGCACGTGAAAACCAACAGTATAAATGGTTACGAATTTAATAGTAAATAATATTTCATCAATTGAAAATTTGTGTTATGCTTTTGTTATGTTAAAATGGATTTTAAATAGGATTTTATAAGACGGATATTATATAGAAGACAGGAAGGTAATAATTTTTTTTATCTATTTTGTATATATAGATAAAATTACTCACTTGCATACTCAGTCCTTCACCATGTTTAACAGTCAAAACCAAGGTGTTCCGAGTCAATATATGAGATTCATTATAACAATTACCATGATCTGGTTTTAGTTAGTTGGTTTCAAGAAATAGTTCGCCGTATCCATTTATTTATAAGAATATGTCACAGTATATCGACAGTTTCCGTCGAAATAGTTCATGAAAGCTGGAGGTTTAAGTGTTTGCAAATACATACTGTACATACAACAATAAAATATTATCAGAAATAAAATATACTTACATGTGTGCAGATGGTGTCGCTAGGAAAAGGGAAATAAGTATGCAAGCGATTCGTGAAAATGAAATGGTTGGCATCCGATGTATATTATGACGATCACTGCACTCACGTATCTGCACTTTCTTCCAATGCGTCTGGTAGGTATTCATCCTTGTCGACTAGTCTCAAGTTCATTTATCAGTGTGTGTGTTTTACGTTTATTTATCGTCGCTACCGGTTGCCTATTTGAGCGACGCCTCCTAAAGAGATTAGTCATTTTAGAGTGTTGGAGGATTGTTCAATTATACAGAGAGACACCCATTCCAGAGTATACTCTAGTTCTTTTACGTGCACGATGTAAGCACCGACAGGAGACCTCGGTTTAACGTCCCAACTGGAAGACTGTTAATTTTATTAGGGCACGACGTGGGATCGAACCTGAGTTCCCTGGATTACAAGTCCAAAGTGGTATATATCAATCGCACAATTTAGCGACATACCTCTCAATTTCTGCGTTTGGTAGTACATTAAAATCACGTTGGGTGACGAGGTATGTATATATTGCCGATTATAGTTCATATAGTTCATAAGCCAAACTGTACATGACATGCAAATCAGATTACAGGAAATGTGTAGTTTCAATAACTGTTAGTTAACTGTTGATGTATACACGTACATGTTTTATGGTCTCCGTGGCAGAGTAGCAAGGGTAATTGGCTTCATATCATATGCCACTCACCGCTATTCAAATCCCAATTGGAAGCTCAATATAATTGGTTGAATTTGAAATATATTTCACCAACTTTAGATGTACACAGCTGCTTTAACCTAAATGTATCACCAGGCGCGTAGCTACCTGTAAGCAGGATACACATTTGCATACACATTTTTCAAAATATTGAAACATAAAAAAGTAAAATATGCATTTAAAATTAATATGTTGCAATAATGCTGACTATGTTAAGGAATAAATGCTCATTGTATTAACTTGTGTGTATCGATAATGTTTTCGAACAGCACACATATTCATGTTGTTGATATATAAATAAAAACTAACATAATAGTATTTGCTTAAAGTCTTGTTTACTGAAGTACCGCCGCGTAGAGACAACATCTATCTCATTCTGCTTGCTGAGGGCACATTTGTCAATTGACATACATTTGGTTCCCTACAGTGGCTTGATGCGGGCAGAACTATTAAAACTTAAAACACACAGGTAAGGAAAAGTAAATATTTAATATACATTGGATCCCATTTATTTCATTTGCATGAAATTACTTGCTTAGTTACCTCCCTTATCACAGAAACACCATGTGCACACTTGTAGTAAGTACATTTTCTTCTTATCCGATTTTTATTGGGGCATATATTTGCCAGCACTTAATATCTAAAACTAGATATATGAATGCTGAGTATGCAAGTGAATAATTGAATTTAAGAGAATCAAGTAACAATTAATATCATTCTTTATCCAACAATAATATAAAGTTGTGCTGATGAAACCGTAAAACCCGAACAAACAATAAAACAAACACACCAATAACATTACACTTTGGATTGAGGTTATATGTCTTCTACAATGTGCTAGCTATTGACACAAAACAATTGAGCAATAACCAACAACAACCACTGTCACCACGTTTCGTTTTAAAATATATTATATTAAATATTGGCCCAAGTACGATATTTAGTAACTAGAGTTTGAAAATGTGTCATTAAGTGATGTCAGTGATATATAGACTGCTGTATCATCTGCAAAGATACATACTTTGGAACTGAATGTCTATATAGGCTAGGAATAGCAGAGGTCCAAGTACGGATCCCTGGGGAACTCCAGAAGACACGGGAATAGATTTGAACGTATACCATTAAGGAAAACTGATACATGAGAGTGCAATCATAATGGTGACGTACGTGTGTTTTTAGATAGTATTAACATAACTCTATGATATTCGGTTTTAATGTTTCCATTGTTGGGGGTGGATAGGGTGTTATCTGAAAACACTATATCGTTCCTGCAAACGTTTCGTTCCTGCAATGAAAATATCTAACCGAATATGACAGTAGACATGTTTACATACCCGCGAGGGTGTTGACATTAGAGAAAGATAGAGAGATATGTGTGGACCATAAACATAATTCCATTGTATAATTCATAATAGCACATTGGCATATGATTGAGGTCTAATGAAAGCATTCCCTTTTCAGAATAGCTGTGTACTTAATTATGTTTATGAATGTAGAGAGAACCACATACATACCAGTAATTTGCATTGTGAATGATAGCCTATGTATTAAACTTTTCATTTAAGAATACAATAAATTCTTGACAAAATATATTGTCTTACTTTGAAATATATATTAGCAAGTACTTGCCAAGTAGACACCCAAATAATGCATTGGATCACATTAACGTGGGGAATGTTCTGGTACGCATGTTCATAGTCACTATTACTAACTAGCTGACCTGTATGCCTGTATTTCGTACCGATTTAAGACAAAACTATCTCCAAATGAATCATTTGTAGCACATACGTTGTGTGTGCTTTATGTTTATTTATCGTCGTTACCGGCTACCCATAAGAGCGACGCCGCCTGAGATTATTCATTTTAGATTGTTGGAGGATAGTACAATGATAAGACAGATACCCATACCAGAGTCTCCCCTGGTCCTTTTATGTGCACGATGTAAAGCACGGACACGAGACATCTGTTTAAAGTCCCAACTGAAAGACTGTTAATTTTATTCGTGTCAGACGGGGGTCGAATTTTCGACCCCTGTATTACCAGTCCAGTCTAAATACATTATTGTCATAGAACATTTTAATATGCGTGTGCAACCACGTTATAATTGTGTTTCAAATATTCCTATTCGCTGAGAATACATTGTGGAGTTCACAATGTCTGCCAAATATGACTTAAATGTCAGAGTAATTGGTGTATTCCAGATAATTTCCCGAAATATATAGCTACCTATATTATCAACTATTAATATAAAACAATTAAACTCCGTATGACAAATAGGAAAGCGTTTACAACTATTATCCAAGAAATACAAAGTGCTATCGCAAGATGGACAGGAGTCTGGAATGTGTCGCATTGTTGATAGCGTATTCAACAACAACCAGTGTTATGTAATAGACGTTTCGTTAGTAGTAATAGTGTGTATATTGTGATGGAATTGTGTGTATTTTGATAAATCGTGCAGCCGCACCACAACATTTCGAAATCACCGAATTTAGCATTGTAATTGATAAACAGTACAATAATTTTGCTCGATTATGTAGAACAATATTAATCATTAAAACGTTAATTTAGAACATTGTTTGCTTTTGTTGCAGTACTACTCGTGGTAATTAACTTTTCCCACAACTATATCACGTGACATGTAAAACACGAAGCAATTGATTTTTAGCTCTGTGTTTTTTTTAACTTTTAGCATAACTAAGCAATGTTTTGGAAAATAACTGTGTGTCAGGAAAACATTATGTAACATTTACATGTCAGACTAACAAAATCTGTCAAAAAATGAAAGGAATATATTTAAACAGGATGAGAAAAGAAAATCCAGCAATTCAGCTGGATCTGATGATGATTATGATGATAATGATGATGATTATGATGATGATGATTATGATGATAAGGATGATGATTATGCAATGTTTGCAAGTCCGAGTTATGACTAAATAATACTCGTTAGCGAGGATGAAAGCGTAAATGTGGTCATTCGTGTGGGAGGAAACCGCATTACCCGCACGGATTGGTGAGAAGCGAGCACACAAACCACTGCGCTAATCGGTTTATTATTACTAAATAATAATATGTTGGAATGGAATTTAATTTGTTGTTTCTTTACAGGAGATGAAACCTGGTGTCGACAGATACATTTCTAGATGAGTTCATATATTTAATTATGTGTGCCATTTACAGACTCGTGCTATTCCACTACTGATCAAATATTGTCTAATAACTATTTAAATGTGTTAACATAAGTATATAACTAAGGAATCTCAGAGAATATCAAGCAGGACATGACCTTTCATTCCGGAGTACGGCCACACGAGTAGAATAGTACGGCCACGAGTAGTAGTACGGCCACATATGTAGAATGGCTTTCAATCAGATATGCAAGTTGAAGCTGCACATGCACATGCATACTGGGGAACGATCACATGAGTGTGAAATAAAAAGTTTACACAGTCTGGAAATCTGACGCAACACATGTGCATACATACTGGGGAACGACCGCATGAGTGTGAACTATGTAATAAAGCTTTTACCCAGTTTGGCAGTCTGACGCAACACATGCGCATACATACTGGGGAACGACTGCATGAGTGTAAAATATGTAATACAGCTTTTACCCAGTATGGCAGTCTGAAGCTACACATGCGCATACATACTGGGGAACGACCACATGAGTGTGAAATATGTAATAAAGCTTTTAACCGTTATGACAGTTTGACGCAACACATGCGCATACATACTGGTGAACAGTCACATGAGTGTGAAATATGTAATAAATCGTTTAACCATGCTTGCAGTTTGAGGCGGCATATGATCATACATACTGGAGAACAGTCACATGAGTGTAAACTATGTAATAAATCGATTAGCCATTCTTGCAGTTTGAAACGGCATATGGGCATACATACTGGAGAACGGCCTTATCAGTGTGGAATATACAATAAGACTTTTATCATGTCTGGCAATTTGAAGCAGCACATGCGCATACATACTGGAGAACGGCCTTATCAGTGTGAACTATGTAATAACGCTTTTATCCTTTCTGGCCATTTGAAGCAGCATATGCGCATATATACTGGGGAGCTGCCACATAAGTGTGAAATATGTAAGAAAGCTTTTAATAATTCTGGCACATTGACGCAGCACATGTTCACGCATACCGGAGAACGACCATATGAGTGTGAAGTATGTAATAAGGCGTTTAATCAGTCTAGTCATTTAAAGCGCCACATGCGCACACATACCAGATGACGACCATAAGAGTGTGAAATATGTAACTAGTCTTGCAGTCTGAAATATGTAATAAAACGTTTAACCAGTCTTGCAGATTGAAGAAGCACATGCTCATACATACAGGAGAACGGCCTGACAAGTGTGGAATATGTAATACACTTTTAGCCGGTCTTGCAGTTTGAAGAAGCGCATGCTCATGCATACAGGAGAACGGCCTCACAAGTGGGCAATATGTAACAACACTTTTAACCAGTCTTGTAGTTTGAAGAAGCACATGCTCATACTAACAGGAGAATTGCCTCACAAGTGTGGAATATGCAATACAGTTTTAGTCGGTCTTGCAGTAAGAAGAAGCACACACTCATGCATACAGGAGAACGGCCTCACAATTGTGGAATATGTAACAACACATTTAACCAGTCTTGCAGATTGAAGACGCACATGCTCATACATACAGGAGTGGAATATGTAATACAGATTTTAGCCCGTCTGGCAGTTTGTTTGCAGGAACTCATGCTCAAACATTCCGGAAAATGACTACATGAGTCTGAATTATGTACTTATCCTGAATATTGAGTGTAAAACAGCACATACTCACATATATCCGAATAACATGAATGCATGTGCAAAAACTAAAGTTTGTGTTTATTATGGCCCTATTTAAAGGGCGAGCCATTGCGTATTTGGCGACAAATGCGACCGACAGCCCCTGATGGCTAACCCGTTTATTTCCAAAGCATACATACACAGCAGTATGCAAACTACGTATTTCATACAAATTAAGCATATTTCTTGTCGTTCGCGAATCACATGGACAAGCCGGCAGCAAACACGAAATGGGCCGTCCTCCTCAGATCCTCCCGGCAGCCATGTAGCTTCGTCTGGAGAGAAATATCTGTTGGCCATGTTGTTTTCCTCAGCCCATGCAGATTGGGACACTCCTGGAGGATGTGTTCTGCAGTCTGGTCCCCTACGTTGCAGCTGCTGGCAGTTGATGGAGCTAGTCCAAGCTTCCGACACATATGGAAGTTCAGGCGGTTATGCCCTGTTCTAAGCCGGAATATCGTGACTTGCTCCTGTCTGGTGAGAAGGTGGTAGTCATCCTTCTCGACTGTTGGCTTTGATGCAGATTTGATTATGGTGCATTTCTCCTTGTAAGTCAAATCTGTGTCTGGTTGCCTCTCGGTAGAACCTTGCTTGGCAAGCTGGTCAGCGGCTTCATTGCCAGGGATGCCTATGTGTGCAGGTACCCACTGGAGGACAGTTCTTTTAGTTACGCTGACTGTTCGAAGGGCTTCCATCAGGTGGGGTTCTTTGTTGT
>CM026391.1:89254596-89371676 GCA_014843695.1 Archivesica marissinica
ACCAGTCTAGTAACCACTAGACACAATATTTACAACATATTAAGAAATGAAAAGAATGGCCACTTATGATATTACAGGCGTCGTATACAATGTACGAACAATTAAAGGAAGGTAAGTGTTTGTTTGATCTAAATAAAAGCACATCAATTGATATGGTAATTGAAATATCGATAATTAGTTGAAATAGTTTAATTATCATGCTTCGTCTCTGCTATATAAGAAACAAATTTTACTATTGTCCCATGAAAAGACGGATCTGTATTCCAGTGGTAACACGCTGGACTGGTAATCCAGGGATCGCACGTTCGATCCCCCGTCTGGCCCTAATAAAATTAACATTCTTTCAGATGAGACATTAAACCGAGATCTCGTGTCTGTGCTGTACACCGTACACGTGAAAGAACCAGAGGAGACTCTGGAATGGGTCACTGTCTGTATCATTGCACTATCCTCCAAAAATCTAAAATGACTAATCTCTTCAGGAGGCGTCGCTCATATGGGCAACCGGCAGCGACGATAAATAAACGTAAACAAAATTGTCCCATGACACAGACGTATCTGTAGTCCAGTGGTAACACAGTTTGGACAAACCGTATGACCCTAATAAATTTAACAGTCATTCTGATGGGACATTAAACCGAGGTCTCGTGTCTGTGCTGTACACAGTGCAAGTAAGCGAACCAGATGAGAGTCTGTAATGGATATCTGTCTGTATCATTGCACTATCCTCCAAAACTCTAAAAAGACTAATCTCTTCAGGAGGCGTCACTCATATGAGCAATAGGTAGCGCCGATAAATACACGTAAAACACACACATTGTCGCATGGACAACACCAGAGGACACTCTGGAATGGATATCTGTCTGTATCATTTCACTATCCTCCAAAAATCTAAAATGACTAATCTCTTCAGGAGGCGTCGCTCATATGGGCAACTGGTAGCGACGACAAATGAATGCAAAACACACACATATTGTCACAAAATGACGATTCCAAGTAATTCTCTAAAACGTAAACCTGATGGTTCCATAGGAACACCGACTTCTAAAATTGCTAGAACTAAAACTGCTAATTATCCTGTGATTAGAAAATGTGTTCCATGTTTGAGTTCTGATGGACAGTTAATGTAAAGTCTGTAGTGTCAGTTCAGCAACACTTTCACACGTGGATGCAATATTAATAAGAAGGAATCAATCGACAAGCACGTGAAAACCAACCGTATAAAATGGTTACGAATTTAATAATAAATAATATTTCATTAATTGAAAATTTGTGTTATGCTTTTATGTTAAAATGGATTATAAATAGGATTTTATAAGACGGATAGTGTTGTGTATTTACACGGTGGTTTCATCCCCGGTTCGAGGGTACTCGCTTTTGCCGGTTAGGCGAGACAAGAAAAGGTCGTCAACCCGGATGACCTTTGTACCTCGGACGATCCAAATATAAGGCGGGACGAAGCCGAATGAGAACAGATGATACTAGACGATACTCAAAGATAGACACTTGGATTACGGAAACGTGTATAAGGCGGTGAGTTACAATACTCTTGTAATGTAGTCTTGTAACGCAAAGCTATATATTATACTAGCTTTGATAGTATGGTAGCTTGTAGGTATATAGACAGAAATATATACTAAAATATTATATAGAAGACAGTAAGGTAATACATTTTTTTTATCTATTTTGTATTATATATAGATAAAATTAATCACTTGCATACTCAGTCCTTCACCATGTTTAACAGTCAAAACCAAGGTGTTCCGAGTCAACATATGAGATCCATTATAACAATTATCATTATCTGGTTTTAGTTAGTTGGTTATCCATTTATTTATAAGAATATGTAACAATATATCGACAGTTTCCGTCGAAATAGTTCATGAAAGATGGAGGTTTAAGTGTTTGCAAATATATACTGTACATACAACAATAAAATATTATCAGAACTAAAATATACTTACATGTGTGCAGATGGTGTCGCTAGGAAAAGGGAGATAAGTATGCATGCGATTCGTGAAAATGAAATGGTTGGGATCCGGTGGGTATTATGACGATCACTGTACTCACGTATCTGCACTTTCTTCCAATGCGTCTGGTAGGTATTCATCCTTGTCGACTAGTCTCAAGTTCATTTATCAGTGTGTGTGCTTTACGTTTATTTATCGTCGCTACCGGTTGCCTATTTGAGCGACGCCTCCTCAAGAGATTAGTCATTTTAGAGTGTTGGAGGATTGTTCAATGATACAGAGAGACACCCATTCCAGAGTATCCTCTAGTTCTTTTACGTGCACGGTGTAAGCATGGACATGAGACCTCGGTTTAAAGTTCCAACTGGAAGACTGTTAATTTTATTAGGGCCCGACGTGGGATCGAACCTGAGTTCCCTGGATTACAAGTCCAAAGTGGTATATATCAATCGCACAATTTAGCGACATACCTCTCAAGTTCTGCGTTTGGTAATACATTAAAACACGTTGGGTGCTGAGGTATGTATATATATTGCCGATTACAGTTCATAAGCCAAACTGTATATGATATGCAAATCAGATTACAGGAAATGTGTAGTTTCAATAACTGTTAGTTAACTTTTGATGTATGCACGTACATGTTTTATGGTCTCCGTGGCATAGTAGCTAGGGTAATTGGCTTCACATCATATGCCACTCACGGCTGTTCAAATCCCAAATGAAAGCTCAATATAATTGGTTTAATTTGAAATATATGTCACCAACTTTAGATGTACATAGCTGCTTTCACCTAAATGTATCACCAGGCGCGTAGCTACCTGTAAGCAGGATACACATTTGCATAATTATTGTTCAAAATATTGAAACATAAAAAATAACATAAGCATTTAAAATTAATATTTTGCAATAATGCTGACTATGTTAAGAAACAAATGCATTTACAATGTATTAACTTGTGTGTATCGATAATGTTTTCGAACAGCATACATATTTATGTTGTTGATATATAAATAAAAGCTAACATAATAATATTTGTTTAAAATCTTGTTTACTGAAGTTCCGCAGCGTAGATACCACATCTATCTCATTCTGCTGCTGAATTGCCTATTAGATTGCAGCATAGACGTTCTAGCAAAACAAAATATCCAGGGGGTGTGTGTATGCCCTTTAACCCTCTAGCTTGTTTGCGTACACATTGAAACATGCCAAGCTACGCCCCTGGTAACATTCGAATTTAATTAAATAGTTCAGATGTTAAGGGCACATTTGTCAATTGACATACATTTGGTTCCCCACAGTGGTTTCGTGCGGGCAGAACTATTAAAACTGAAAACACACAGGTAAAGAAAAGTAAAAGTAAACAATTTAATATACATTGGAGCCCATTTATTTCATTTCTGTTAATTTTATTCGTGTCAGACGGGGGTCGAATCTTCGACCCCTGTATTACCAGTCCAGTCTAAATACATTATTATCATAGAACATTTTAATATGCGTGTGCCACCACGTTATAATTGTGTTTCAAATATTCCTATTCGCTGAGTTCATAATGCCTGCGAAATATGACTTAAATGTCAGAGTAATGTGTTTATTCCAGATATTTTCCTGAAATATACAGCTACCTATATTATCAACTATTAATATAAAACAATTAAACCCGTATGACAAATACGAAAGCGTTTACAAATAGTATCCAAGAAATACAAAGTTCTATCGCGAGATGGACGAGAGTCTGGAATGTGTCGCATTATTGATATCGTATCACAATCAGTGTTATGTAATAGCCGTTTATTTAGTAGTAATAGTGTGTATATTGTGATGGAATTGTGTGTATTATGGTAAATCGTGCAGCCGCACCACAACATTTCGAAATCACCGAATTTAGCATTGTAATTGATAAACAGTACAACAATTTTGCTCGATTATGTAGAACAATATTAATCATTAAAACGTTAATTTAGAACATTGTTTGCTTTTGTTGCAGTACTACTCGTGGTAATTAACTTTTCCCCACAACTATATCACGTGACATGTAAAACACGAGGCAATTGATTTTTAGCTCTGTTTTGTTTTACTTTTAGCATAACTAAGGAATGTTTTGGAAAATAATTGTGTGTCAGGAAAACATTCTGTAACATCTACATGTCAGACTAAGAAAATCCGTCAAAAAATGAAAGGAAAATACTTAAACAGGCTGAGAAAAGAAAATCAAGCAATTCCCCTGGATCTGATGATGATTATGATGATAATGATAATGATTATGATGATAATGATGATGATTATGATTATGATGATTATGATGATAATGATGATGATTATGATGATAATGATGATGATTATGATGATAATGATGATGATTATGCAATATTTGCATGTCCGAGTTATGACTAAATAATACTATATTATTCACTCTCGTTAGCGAAGATGAAAGCGTAAATCTGGTCATTCGTGTGGGAGGAAACCATAGTACCCGCACGGAGAAAACACACCTGTCCGATCTGGCTACCACCTTACCATCTCACATACTTCCCAGTCCGAGGATCGAACCCGGGTTGGGTTGGTGAGAAGCGAGCACACAAACCACTGCGCTAATCGGTTTATTATTACTAAATAATAATATGTTGGAATGGACGATAAACATTCATGTGTGACATTTATTTAATTTGTTGTTTCTTTGCAGGAGATGAAACCTGGTGTCGACTGATACATATCTAGATGAGTTCATAGATTTAATTATGTGTGCCATTTACAGACTCGTGCTATTCCACTACTGATCAACTATTGTCTAATCACTATTTAAATGTATTAACATAAGTATATATCTAAGGAATCTCAGAGAATATAAAGCAGGACATAACCTTTCATTCCGGAGTACGGCCACACGAGTGTCACATATGTAGAATGGCTTTCAATCAGATATGCAATTTGAAGCTGCACATGCATACTGGGGAACGATCACATGAGTGTGAAATGTGTAATAAAACGTTTACCCAGTCTGGCAATCTGACGCAACACATGCGCATACATACTGGGGAACGACCGCATGAGTGTGAACTATGTAATAAAGCTTTTACCCAGTCTGGCAGTCTGACGCAACACATGCGCATACATACTGGGGAACGACCGCATGAGTGTGAACTATGTAATAAAGCTTTTACACAGTCTGGCAGTCTGAAGCTGCACATGCACATACATACTGGGGAACGACTGCATGAGTGTGAAATATGTAATAAAGCTTTTAACCGTTATGACAGTTTTAGGCAACACATGCTCGTGCATACTGACGAACACTCACGTGAAATATGCCATATTGCGTTTAATAGTTCTGACAGTTTGAAGAAACACATGCGCATACATACTGAAGAACGGCCACATGTGTGTGAAATATGTAATAAAGCTTTTAACCATGCTTGCAGTTTGAGGAGGCATATGCGCATACATACTGGTGAACAGCCACATGAGTGTAAACTATGTAATAAATCGTTTAGCCATTCTTGCAGTTTGAAGCGGCATATGGGCATACACTCTGGAGAACGGCCTTATCAGTGTGGAATATGCAATAAGACTTTTATCATATCTGGCAATTTGAAACAGCACATGCGCATACATACTGGAGAACGGCCTTATCAGTTTGAAATATGTAATAACGCTTTTATCCTTTCTGGCCATTTGAAGCAGCATATGCGCATACATACTGGGGAGCTGCCACATAAGTGTGAAATATGTAAGAAAGCTTTTAATAATTCTGGCACTTTGACGCAGCATATGTTCACGCATACAGGAGAACGACCATATGAGTGTAGTGAGGGGGGGGGGAGGGGGGAGAGGACAACGTATACCACCTTGCCAATATACCAATCTCGTGGGGGAAGGAATCGGGAAGCTTGTCTTTTGTTTCTTTTACTCCCCCCCCTTTATTTTCCGTTTTTTTCGGGTTTCTTTCTTCTTCTATTCCTTTTTCATTTCTTTTTTTATTTTCTGTTTTTCCTCTCTTATTTCTATGTATTTGTTACCATCCGGTGTTTAGTTGTCGGGGGTGGATGATTTCGGAGTTGTGAGGAATGGGTTTAAAACATACAGGAGTGGGAAGGGGTTTTGAGTGAGAAGGTTTGTTTTGTCCTTTCTTCCCCCCCCCCCTCCTCCCGTTTCCCCCCCCCCCCCCCCACCCCCCCCCCCCCCCCCCCCCCACCCCCCCCCCCCCCCCTCTTTTTAGTAATAAGGTGTTTAATCAGTCAAGTCAATTAAAGCGCCACATGCGCACACATACCAGAGAACGATCATAAGAGTGTGAAATATGTAACCAGTATTACAGTCTGAAATATGTAATCAAACATTTAACCAGTCTTGCAGTTTGAAGAAGCACATGTTAATGCATACAGGAGAACGGCCTCACAAGTGTGAAATATGTAATAAAGCTTTTAACCGTTATGGCAGTTTTAGGCAACACATGCTCGTGCATACTGACGAACAATCACGTGAAATATGTAATACACCTTTTAACAGTTCTGACAGTTTGAAGAAACACATGCGCATACATACTGGTGAACAGTCACATGAGTGTGAAATATGTAATAAATCTTTTAGCCATGCTTGCAGTTTGAAGAAGCACATGTTCATGCATACAGGAGAACGGCATCGCAAGTGTGGACTATGTAATGCAGTTTTAACCAGTCTTGCAGTTTGAAGAAGCACATACTCAGGTTTACAGGAGAACGACCTCACAAGTGTAATACAGTGTTTAGCCCGTCTGGCAGTTTGTTTGCAGGAGCACATGCTTAAACATTGCGGAGAATGACTGCATGAGTGTGAATTATGTACAGAATATTGAGTGTAAAACAGCACATACTCACATATATCCGAATAACATAAATGCATGTGCAAAAAATAAGTGTTTGTTTATTAGTGCCCTATTTAAAGGGCCAGCTATTTCTTACCAGACTTGTATGAGGCCCATACTGGGTAACTCCACATACACAGCAGTATGCAAACTACATATTTCATATAAATTAAACATAATAATGTCTCTCTAATGGTCTTTTATTTACGTTTGAAAAATAGAATACCATTTCTGACTTATGAGACACCTCTTTTTATGAACACCAGTTCTTCCCGAATCCTATTGTTTGTATGAAAGGCGCCAGGTTGGTTTGCAATCGGTAACCATTACTCAACGAGCTGACGGTTGACCAACCGCCCATATCAGAACGAACCATTGACTAAGTTCGAACCTTCGACCTCACGATCCGTAGGCGGACGCCGTAACTACTAGGCCATGGAGACGGTGTCTGGACAAGTGCATACAGTTGACGAGGGACACGTATGACATGCTGTACAACTACAACTATACAACTACCACTATAGTGTTAAATAAGACGGCTATCGGTGGCTATGGTAGTTTGAATCCGGACACGTTTGCTTCATTGCTTGAAGTTTGTCTTGCAATTATTTGCTATAGAATACAGTCTACATCAGTTATGTCTAATTCCGTCGGACCGAACACAATACTTCGACATAACCGACATTTGACTTAACAAAATTCGATATAAACGAAGCCAGTTATATGTAATATGATAGTGTCTGAAACGGGAATTCGACCCGACTTCGAGATAACTGGAGAATTCGACATAACCAATTTTGACATAACGGATGTAGACTGTACATAAATAAAATACTGCCAGTCATATAATCGTAACATATACAGTGTTTGTTTAAACATATATAACTTCTAACCAATTCCACCCGGGTTCGATCCTCGGACCGGGAGGTATGCGAGATGGTACGGTGGTCAGCAGATCGGACAGTTGGGTTTTTCAAATCCCACTGGGGGTGTCGAATTATTTCGTGTGAGGAAGCTATCCAGCTTGCGAAAGATGTATGGTTGAAACCGAATGACCGTCTTTGTCAGAATCGTTGTTCCGAGGGGCACTAAGGGTTTTCCCCTCATCAAACATATTAGAAACATGGCCTGAGCTATTGTTGGGACTTTGAGCTCCCCAAAATAAACAAAACAAAAAACAGCTTAATACAATCACATAAAGGTGAAATGTCCGTGAAAAAAAACATTCGAATTTCACATCGAACTTTGGAATATAGTTGAACGTGTAATATAAAGGTATAATACATATTACAAGGCAGTTTATTAAATCACGTATGTGACAGAATTACTGATTCAGAATTGTGTGTGTGTTACGCCTATTTATCGTCGCTACTGGTTAAGCGACGGCTCCTGAAGAGGTTAGTCATTTAAGATTATGGAGGATAGTGCAAAGATACAGACAGAGAACCATTCCAGAGTCTCCTTTCGTTCTTCTACGTGCACGGTGTAAAGCATCGACACGAGACCTCGGTTTTAAGTCCCATCTGAAAGACTGTTAATTTTATTAGGGTCAGATGGAGGATCGAACCTGCCATCCATGTATTACCATTCATTCCAGCGTATTAACAACCGTCTGTGATTCAGAACTAGGCACAACAATATACTATATACTGACGGATCAAATGTCGCTCATTCATTGGGACTTGACCTCGACGTGTACCCGTAACCCTTAACGTGTACCCCGATGTGTAACCAGTACGTCTTAAAGATCTGTTTTAAATTTCGAAAAGGATATGTTTTGAAGGCTTATTATTGAAATTGTGTGATTTGTCAGAAATTGATTAATGGACAATGGCCATACTTTGGCACACATACTGTTGTAATATCACATATTCAACACCACCTATATCTAAGTCAACCCAATATCACATCCTACCCACAATAACGTTCGGCTAATTTGAAAAATGATAATATCGTCGTACATAGTTCACTGCATATATTTAAGTAATGACTCGCGGATTAATAGCTTCCATCGGGGTATGAACTACATCGGGCGTGGTTAGTGTGTAGAGGCCTAATGCCACCACGATAATGATACACACGCCTGAGGTAGTTCATACCATGATGGAAACTATTAACCCGCGAATCATTACTTGTATTTACATTACTTGTATTTACATTACTTGTATTTACATTACTTGTATTTACATTACTTGTATTTACATTACTTGTATTTACATTACTTGTATTTACATTACTTGTATTTACATTACTTGTATTTACATTACTTGTATTTACATTAACATTATTCTTTTCAATGACGCAATGAAAATGCATTTAGTCCAGATTTGCGACTTGCCGTGTGCCGGACCTGGGTAAATAGATCACACTAAGAACAGCGTAATCTATAAGACTTGCCTCTTGTGAGGAACGCTGCCCATTACTGCCAATGCGCATGCCCGTAACTTCGACTATTAATGGGGAAAGTCATATGAAAATGGATGCAATCATGACATATACGTTCCTCGAAGGAAATGCAATAGCGATGCAAATAAAATAGTATACGGTTTATTGTCATTGAATATTTCTAGAGTATGGTGTAGCATGGAAGTGTCTCTCGACGCGATGAAATTTTCTCTAATTGAATGATGATGGTCCATGTTATATGCTTCCCCATCAGCCTGTAAACTATTCGTCTAAATGGCATATGATCATTGTTTTACGACAATGCTAGATCCAGGAAATGTGCATTACCCGTCATATATGTTGATTTTACATACACTCCATGACCACACAATACACACAGCCAGTAAATGTAAACACACCCAAAAATAATATAACAGTTTAATATGTACATTTTATTTGAATAATTCATCTCGCCATTTGTACCAATCATACCCATGGTGCTTTTGTTATCATGGGGTCGTATGGCGTCTCTCCAGCTATTAGTGTGGAGGAAGACACCGTGTGCCCTTGCGAGCAGTTTTCCAAGGACGAGTGGGCATGCTGGTAGAACCATCGACCTCCTGCAAACCAGCAAGATAGCATACTCGCATGAGGTAATTCGACATCACCAGTGCGATTCGAATCTGCAGCGGTGAGGGGCAAATTATTTCAACAACCTTAGCCACTCGGTAACGGAGGTACCACTCACTAGGGGCCGAAAGAGAACCACCATTTTACATGTGTACCTAGATACCTCGGCCATTTTACCCGTGTATCTAGACACTTTGGCCATTTTACCCGTGCACCTAGACACTTCGGCCATTTTACCCGTGTACCTAGAAATTTCGGCCATTTTACCCAATTATCTACACATGTTGGCCATTTTACACGTTTATCTGCACAATTCGGCCATTTTACCCAATTATTTACACATGTTTGCCATTTTACCCGTTATCTAGCACTTCGGCCATTTTACCTCAGGTACTTTACTATATATATATACTATTTTAATATTATATGTTTGGTTTCTATTGGATACTATTGAATGTGGATATGTAGGCCTCTCGGTCTGCCACGGGACATGTATTGGGAATTGAGAATAATAGATAACAGGTACTTTATATTCATTCCGTACTTGTTATTTTGTATGTTTCTGGGGGGTTGGTTATACTTTGATAAGCTTAAATTGTATTACTACCACACGAACGACCACATAATATATAGCCATTCATCAGCACAAACGAGAGTGATTAATATATTATTAAGTTATTGAAGATTGCTTCGAGATCGTTGTGAAATATATAACGTTAATACTCGACCAAAGTTATGTGATAAATTGTTTTATTTGGAGAGATGTGAGTCATATTATAAATATTGATTACGCAAAATCTTATGGAGATTTAAACTATGTCATGCTGTGTAACCAGAAAAGTAAGACAGTATTGGCTAAACGACCTCTCAAATATAAATGATAAACATGTTTTATGAAAAATATGAAACGTTCTCTTCTGGATGTTACTCTGACCAATTCTAGAAAGTTGTGTATGAAAACATTGAACTTTTCTACAGTGACTGTCACACTATGATCAGTACTGTTATAAATAATACTACACATGGACATGAAAACCCCCCAAAAGCAGTGCCTTAGTTTCACAAAATAACACATTGATACCTTCATTCATGGTAAAATGGCCGAAGTGTCTAGGTACACGAATAAAATGGCCGAAGTGTCTAGGTACACGAATAAAATGGCCGAAGTGTCTAGATACACGGGTAAAATGGCCGAAGTGTCTAGATACACAGGTAAGATGGCCGAAGTGTCTAGATAAACGTGTGTTGTTTTACACTGTCTTAGTTCATAGTTCACACTCATGCAGATGTTATCCGGAATGTAACAGGACGTGCTTCTTTAAATCGCTAGGATGGCGGACATTTTTCATAGAAACATATTCCACAGTCATGTGGTCCATCTCCGGAATGTTTGTGCATGTGTTTCTTCATAATGACGGACCAGTAAAATGTTTCATTACATAGCTCATAGGATTGTTCTCCGGTATATGCATGTTTATGACGATGTTGTACATGAACGTGCTAAGTTGGCTGAACACCATTTTACAAATTTCACTTTCATGTGGTCATTCAACTAACTGTTTGATCATGTGCCCTTTAAATGGCCAGGCTGATAAAGTCTTCATACAAATCCAACATTCATGAGGTCATTCTCCGGTATATATGCTTGTATATGTGCAGCTTGAAACTACCAGAATGGCGCACGTTTTATTACACAGTTGTCATCCATGTGGTCAGTCTCGGGTATGTATGCGTATAATTATGTTGCTATAAATGGCTAGACAGATTGAAAGCTTTATTACACAGACGGATATGTAGTCCAGTGGTAACACGCTGGACTGGTAATCCATGGATCACAGGTTCGATCCCCAGTCTGGCCCTAATAAAATTAACAGTCTTTCAGATGGGATGTTAAACCGAGGGCTCGTGTCGGTGCTTTACATCGTGTACGTAAAAGAAGCAGAGGAGTCTCTGTCTGTATCATGCACTATCTTCCAAAATAAAAATGAATAATCTCTTCAGGAGGCGTCCCTCATATAGGCAACCGGGTAGCGACGATAAATAAACGTAAAAACAAACACGCTTTATTACATATTTCACACTCATGTGACCGTTCTCCGTATACGTGTGCTGCTTCAATTTGTCAGATTTGGCAAACGTTTTATTACATAGTTCACACTCCTTCTCAAGTATGTATGCTGATATGTCGCTATAAATGAAGAGATTGGCTGAAAGCCTTATTACATACTTCAGACTCATGTGGCCGTTTTACGGTGTGTGTATGCGCATGTGTTGCTTCAAATAGGCAGATTGGGCAAACGTTTTATTACATAGTTCACATGCATGTGACCGTTCTCCAGTATGCATGAGCATATGCTGCTTAAAATTGCCAGACTGACTAAAAGCCTTATTACATATTTCACACTGATGTGGACGTTCTCCTGTATGTATGAGCATATGCCGCTTTAAATGGCCTGACTGACAAAAACCCTTATTACATATACCACACCCATACGGCCGTTCTTCATGTGGCCGTTCTCTGGTGTGCATGAGCATATGCTGCCTTAAAGTGACATACTGACCAAAGGCCTTATTACATTTTTCACACACGTGTGGCCGTTTTCCAGAATGCTTCAGCATATGTTTCTTTAAATTGCCAGAGTGACTAAAAGCCTTTTTACATATTTCACATTCATGCGGCTGTTCTCCAGTATGTATGAGCATATGCTGCTTTAAATTGCCAGAGTGACTAAAAGCCTTGTTACATATTTCACAATCATGTGGCCGTTCTCCAGAATGCTTCAGCATGTGTAGTTTTAAACTGCTAGACCGATTAAACTCCTTATTACATAGTTCACAAACGTGTGGCCGTTCTCCAGTATGTATGAGCATATGCTGCTTTAAAGTGACATACTGACCAAAGGCCTTATTACATTTTTCACAAACGTGTGGCCGTTTTCCAGAATGCTTCAGCATATGTTTCTTTAAATTGCCAGAGTGACTAAACGCCTTATTACATATTTCACACTCATGTGGCCGTTCTCCAGTATGTATGAGCATATGCTGCTTTAAAGTGCTAAATTGACTAAAAGCCTTGTTACATATTTCACACTCATGTGGCCGTTCTCCAGTATGTATGAGCATATGCTGCTTTAAATTGCCAGACTGACTAAAGGCCTTATTACATATGTCACACTCATGTGGCCGTACTCCAGTATGTTTGACCATGTGCTGCCTCAAACCGACAGAGTGCGAAAATGTGTTATTACATAGTTCACACTGATGTGGTCGTTCTCCAGTATGTATTAGCATATGCTGCTTTAAATTGCCAAACTGACTAAAAGCCTTGTTACATATTTCACACTCATGAGGCTGTTCTCCGGTATGTATGAGCATATGTTTCTTTAAATTGCTAGTATGGTTAAACTCCTTATTACATAGTACACACACGTGTTGCCGTTTTCCGGAATTACTGGGCGTGTCCTGCTTTATATTCCTAGACATTCTGACAATCCTTAATTATATAAGTATTGTATTATATGAATTATCTGCACTATGAGTTGACAATGTACGTAATTTCTTACACAATATTGAATTCTAATATCCAGTTCACAATTTGAATAGAACATACACGTGGATATTATTAATATGATATTTCCTCTAATATTTTTCTAGTGGATGTTAAATTGATTAACCGTAGGGAAATAACACGAATATATTCAAGGTACAAATAATTAAACAAATTCCTCATGTAGACCTGTACGTGTACACATCCAGTTTCATATCCTGTAAGTAAACAACATAACTATTCATTAATCAAAAATACATGTCTGAACAATTATTAGCCATTCTAAACCCTCCTAATAATAAGTCATTGTCAGGAAGACATTATCGTCATCATCAAGACATCACCGCCCACTCCACCGCCCCCTCCACCGCCACCACTGGAATACATATCCGTATGTAAACTTATGAGGATCGTTTAATAATACTATATTGCATTGTATACAAATATACAACAATACGAGACAGGGTTCTCGCTGTCGGTCGCATTTGTCGCCAAATGCGTATACAAATTAAAGCTGCCTCCAAAGATATTCAGTTGGCGAAAATCCTTGCCGCATGCCATAAATATCGGCAAAATAACATTGTCCAAGCAACATAAGCGGCCGAAAATAGATGAAAGTGAAGGTCGCGCGTGCGGTCAAGCGTGAAATGATGACAAGTGTTTGTTTACAGTTTGGAGACCAGCTTTTGCATGCGTGATTGCATGGGGTGTTGAAAAGTTGGTGATATTTTAATTACGGATAATTGGATTAAATGACGGTCTTTAATCTTACAACTGATTCATCAAGTGTGCATGTGTTCGCTGACACAATATTTGCAACATATTAAGAAAATGAAAAGAATGGCCGCTTATGATGTTACAGGCATCGTATACAATGTACGAACAATTAAAGGAAGGTAAGTGTTTGTTTGATCTAAATAAAAGCACATCAATTGATACGGTAATTGAAATATTGATAATCCAGGGATCGGAGGTTCGACAAACCGTATGACCCTAACAAATATAACAATCTTTCAGATGGGACATTAAACCGAGGTCTCGTGTCGGTGATGTACACAGTGCAAGTAAAAGAACCAGATGAGAGTTTGTAATGGGTCTCTGTCTGTATCATTGCTCTATCCTCCAAAAATCTAAAATGACTAATCTCTTCAGGAGGCGTCACTCATATGGGCAATAGGCAACGACGATAAATAAACGTAAAACACACACATTGTCGCATGGAAACACCAGCGGGCACTCTGGAATGGGTCTCTGTCTGTATCATTCAACTGGTAGCGACGCCAAATAAACGTAAAACACACACACAAAGTGTCACAAAATGTCGACTCCAAGTAAATCTCTAAAACGTAAACCTGATGGTTCCATAGGAACACCGACTTCTAAAATTGCTACAACTAAAACTGCTAATGATCCTGTGATTTGAAAATGTGTTCCATGTTTGAGTTCTGATGGACAGTTAATGTAAAGTCTGTATAAAGTGTCAGTTCAGCAACACGTTCACACGTGGATGCAGTATTATTAAGAAGGAATCAATCGACAAGCACACGAAAACCAACGGCATAAAATGGTTAAGAATTTAATAGTAAATAATATTGCATCAATTGAAAATTTGTGTTATGCTTTTGTTATGTTAAAATGGATTCTAAATAGGATTATATAATACGGATATTATATAGAAGACAGGAAGGTAATATTTTTTTTATCTATTTTGTATATATAGATAACATTACTCACTTCCATAGTACTCAGTCCTTCACCAGGTTTAACTATCAAAATCAAGGCGGTCCGAGTCAACATATGAGATCCATTATAAAAATTATCATTCTCTAGTTTTAGTTTGTTGATTTCAAGAAATAGTTCGCCTTATCCATTTATTTATAACAATATGTCACAGTATATCGACAGTTTCCGTCGAAATAGTTCATGAAAGCTGGAGATTTAAGTGTTTGCAAATATATACTGTACATACAACAATAAAATATTATCAGAAATGAAATATAATTACATGTGTGCAGATGGTGACGTTCGGATAAGGGAGATAAGTATGCATGCGATTCATGAAATGAAATGGCTGGGATCCGGTATGTATTATGATGGTCACTGTACTCGGGTATCTGCACTTTCTTCCAATTCGTCTGGGAGGTATTAATTCTTGTCGACTAGTCTCAACTTCATCTATCAGTATGTGTGTGTTTTACGTTTATTTATCGTCGCTAACGGTTGCCCATTTGAGCGACGCCTCGTGAAGAGATTAGTCATTTTAGAGTGTTGGAGGATAGTTCAATGCTACAGAGAGACACCCATTCCAGAGTATCCTATAGTTCTTTTACGTGCACGGATTAAGCACCGACACGAGACCTCGGTTTAAAGTCCCAACTGGAAGACTGTTAATTTTATTAGGACCAGACGTGGGATCTAACCTGAGTTCCCTGAATTACAAGTCCAAAGTGGTATATATTAACCGCACAATGTAGCGACATACCTCTCAATTTCTGCGTTTGGTAATACATTAAAAACACGTTGGGTGCTGAGGTATGTATATATTGCCGATTATATTTCATAAGCCAAATTGTACGTGACAAGCCACTCAGATTACAGGAAATGTGTAATTTCAAAAACTGTTAGTTAACTTTTGATGTATACACGTACATGTTGTATGGTCTCCGTGGCAGAGTAGCAAGGGTAATTGGCTTCACATCATATGCCACTCACCACTGTTCAAATCCCAAATGAAAGCTCAATATAATTGGTTTAATTTGAAATATATTACACCAACTTTAGATGTACATAGCTGCTTTCACCTAAATGTATCATCAGGCGCGTAGCTACCTGTAAGCAGCATACACATTGTTCAAAATATTGAAACATAACAAAATAAAATAAGCATTTAAAATTAATATTTTGCAATAATGCTGACTATGTTAAGAAACAAATGCATTCACATTGTATTAACTTGTGTGTATCGATAATGTTTTCGAACAGCATACATTTTCATGTTGTTGATATAATTATAAATAAAAACTAACATAATAGTATTTGCTTAAAATCTTGTTTACTGAAGTTCCGCCGCGTAGATACCACATCTATCTCATTCTGCTGCTGAATTGCCTATTAGATTGCAGCATAGACGTTCTAGCAAAACAAAATGTCCAGGGGGAGGGGCATGCCCGTTGACCCTCTAGCTTGTTTGCGTACACATTGAAACATGCCTAGCTACGCCCCTGGTCACATTCGAATTTAATTAAATAGTTCAGATGTTAAGGTCACATTTGTCAATTGACAAACATTTGATTCCCCCAAGTGGTTTCATGAGGGCAGACATATTAACGCTACGCTTCGTTTTAAAATTTATTATATTAAATATTGACCCAGGTACGATGTTTAGTAACTAGAGTTTGAAAATGTGTCATTAAGTGATGTCAGTGATATAGACTGCTGTATCATCTGCAAAGATACGGACATTGGAACTGGATGTCTATATAGGCTAGAAATAGCAGACGTCCAAGTACGGATCCCTGCGGAACTCCAGAAGACACAGGAATATGTTTTGAACGTAGGCTATACAATTAAGGAAAACTGACTGGAAACAGACATACATACAGTATTATATTTCTCACATGTACATGTGTATAACATGATGGTATACTGGAGTGGATCTATACAGATACATGAACGTGTAATCATAATTGTGACGTACCGTACGTGTATTTTTAGATATTATTTATATAATTCTATGATATTCGTTTTTAATGTTTCCATTGTTGGGGGGGGGGTTAACTGAAAAATGTATATGTCAAGCAAGGCTGCGTACTCGCCCCCACACTTTTCGGCATCTTCTTTGCCATGCTGTTCAGGCAGTTTGGGTGGGGTTTTGGTTGGGGTTTTTGTTGGGTGGAGTCCTCATCAGAGACATGCTATTTGCGGGCTGCACTTGCTGTCCATACTAAAGAACAGATCCAGTCATTGATGGACCGTTTCTCAGCAGCTGGTGACATCTTCAGCCTAACCATCAGTTTGAAGAAGACCCAAGTAATGTGCCAAGGAACTGCCATCCCACCCGCAATTGTCATGGGAGACTATCAGCTTGAGGTCGTCAGCCAATTTACATTCCTGGGTTCCACAGCTACGAACAACCTCTCGCTCGTTGTGGAGCTGGACAAACGTATTAGCAAATCCTCCTCCACCCTCTTCAGGCTCAGCAAGAATGTGTGGTAAAACAGACAGCTGACAACCAACACCAAGATAGCGGTGTACAAGGCTTGCTTCGTCAGCACACTCATCTATGGACGCGAGTCATGGACAACATACGTCACTCAAGAGCGAAAACTGCAAGTTTTCCATCTCCGCTGCCTGCGATGCATCCTATGCATATCCTGGCAGGACAAGGTCACCAACAACGAGGTCCTCAGCAGAGCCGGCATCCCATCTATGTACACATTACTCCACCAACGCCGACTCGGACACGTACGCCGGATGGACGACTGTCGCAAATGATCTATTGTATGGTGAACTGGCCGCAGGGCACAGATACAAAGGTCGACCCCAACTTCGCTTCAAGGATGTCTGCAAACGAGATATGAAAGCGCTGGGGATGGACACCACCAACTGGGAAACACTCGCAGCAAACAGATTAGCGCAGATACAACAGCTGTCAACGGGCTTAAAGAGGGGAGAACTCGCTCTGCAAGCAGCCTCTGACGACAAACGCAGGAAGAGGAAAGCCAAACAGTGGGAGCCGCCACCAACTGCATCGCCTTCCAGTGACTCTGTTTTCACGAACGAAGGCTGCAACCGCCAATGCAGGTCACTCATAGGGCTGTACAGCGACAGCAGACGGTGCTCATCTTTAGACTCAACGGGTGTAAATTCCATAGTCTGACAAGACTGACGGATGCCGAAGATTGTTGGGGGGGGGGGGGGGTAGTGGGTTATCTGAAAAAAATGTATCGTTCCTGCAATGAAAATATGTAACCGAATATGACAGTATTTACATACATGTTTTCATCCCCGCGAGGGGTTTGACATTAGAGGAAGATAGAGAGATATTTCTGGACCATAAACATAATTCCAATGTATTATTCATAATAGCACATTAGCACATGGTTGAGGTCTAATTAAAGCATTCGCTGTATATAGCTGTATAATTAACTATGTCTATCGATGTAGAGAGGACCACACAGGAGAGCGGCCTCACAAGTGTGGACTATGTAATACAGTTGAGCCCGTCTGGCAGTTTGAAGAAGCACATGCTCATACATACAGGAGAACGGCCTCACAAGTGTGGAATATGTAATACAGTTGAGCCCGTCTGGCAGTTTGAAGAAGCACATGCTCATACATACAGGAGAACGGCCTCACAAGTGTGGAATATGTAATACTGTTGTTAGCCCGTCTGGCAGTTTGTTTGCAGGAGCTCATGCTCAAACATTCCGAAGAATGACTGCATGAGTGTGAATTATGTACAGAATATTGAGTGTAAAACAGCACATGCTCACATATATCCGAATAACATGAACGCATGTGCAAAAATTAAGTGTTTGTTTATTAGTGCCCTATTTAAAGGGCCAGCTATTTCTTACCTTTTTTGAGGCCGTTACTGGGTAACCCCGTTTATTTCTAAAGCATACATACATAGCAGTATGCAAAATACATATTTCATATAAATTAAACATAATAATGTCTCTCTAATGGTCTTTTATATACGTTTGAAAAATAGAATGCCATTTCTGACTTATGAGACACATCTTTTTATGAACACCAATTCTTCCCGAATCCTATGTTTGTATGCAAGGCGCCAGGTTGGTATGCAATCGGTAACCATTATTCAACTAGCTGACGGTTAACCAACCGCCCATATCAGAACGAACCATTGACTAGGTTCGAACCCTCGACCTCACAATCCGTAGGCGGACGCCTTAACCACAGGCCACGGAGACGGTGTCCATGCATGTCAGACATCTGGCAAATGTATACATTTGACGAGGGACAAGCATGACACTCCGTACAACTACCACTATAGTGTTAAATATATAAGACGGCTATCTGTGGCTATGGTAGTTTGAATCCGGACACGTTTGCTTCATTGCTTGAAGTTTGTCTTGCACTCATTTGCTATAGAATACAGTCTACATCCGTCATGTCGAATTCCGTCGGACCGAACACAATACTTTGACATAACCGACATTTGACTTAACGAAATTCGATATAAACGAAGCCAGTTATATTTAATATGATAGTGTCTGAAATGGGACTTTGACCCGACTTCGAGATAACCGTTGAATTCGACATAACCAATTTTGACATAACGGATGTAGACTGTACATAAATAAACAGTAGAAGTTAAAGTGGTTATCTTATTATTGTCTCTTAGATCTACATGTTAATATACGATGTTTGCTTAAATTATGAATACTGCCAGTCATATAATCACAACATATACAGTGCTTGTTTAAACATATATAACTTCTAACCAATTCAACCCGGGTTCGATCCTCGGATAGGGAGGTATGCGAAATGGTACGGTGGTCAGCAGATCGGACAGTTGGGTTATTCAAATCCCACTGAGGGTGTCGAATATTTTCGTGTGAGGAAGCTATCCCGCTTGCGAAAGATGTATGGTTGAAACCGAATGACCGTCTTTGTCTGAATCGTTGTTTCGAGGGGCACTAAGGGATTTCCCTCGCCAAACATATTAGAAACATGGCCTGAACTATTGTTGGGACTTTGAGCACCCAAAATAAAGAAAACAAAACACAGCTTAATGCAATCACATAAAGGTGAAATGTCCCAGAAAAGAAACATTCGAATTTCACATCGAATTTTGGAATATAGTTGAACATGTAATATAAAGGTATAATACATATTACCCGGCAGTTTATTAAATCACGTATATGACAGAATTACTGAATCAGAACTGTGTGTGTTACGCCTATATATCGTCGCTACTGGTCGAAGTATCTGAGGTAAAATGTGTCTTGATAATGGGTAAAATGGCCAACATGTGTAGATAATTGGATAAGATGGCCGAAGTGTCTAGGTACACGGGTAAAATGGCCAAAGTGTCTAGGTAAACGTGTGATGTTTTACACTGTCTTAGTTCATAGTTCACACTCATGCAGATGTTTTCCGGAATGTATGTGCACGTGCTTGTTTAAATCGCTAGGATGGCGGACATTATTCATAGAAACATATTCCACAGTCCGTCTCCGGAATGCTTGTGCATGTGTTTCTTCATAATGACAGACCAGCAAAAAAGCTTCATTATATATTCACATACATAGGATTGTTCTCCGGTATATGTATGTATATGACGATGCTGTACATGCAAGTGCTAAGCTGACTGAACGCCATTTTAATCATTTCACTTTCATGTGGTCATTCAACTAAATGTTTGATCACGTGCCCTTTAAATTGCCAGGCTGACAAAGTCGTCATACAAATCCAACTTTCATGAGGTCTACGGTATATATCCTTGTATATACCTGTGTAGCTGGACACTACCAGCATGGCAAACGTTTATTACACAGTTGACACTCATGTGGTCAGTCTTGGGTATACATGTATGCTGCTATGCCGCTTTAAATGAGTAAACTGGGTGAAAGCCTTAGTACATACTTCACACTCATATGGCCGTTCTCCGGTGTGTATGAGCATATGCTGCTTTAAATTGCCAGAATGATTAAAACACTTATTACATATTTCACACTCACGTGGCCGTTCTCCAGTATGTATGAGCATATGCTGCTTTAAAGTGGCATCCTGACCAAAGGCCTTATTACATTTTTCACACACGTGTGGCCGTTTTCCAGAATGCGTCAGCATATGTTTCTTTAAATTGCTAGATTGACTAAACGCCTTATTACATAGATCACAAACGTGTGGTAGTTCTCCAGAATGCTTCAGCATGTGCAGCTTTAAATTGCTAGACTGAATAAACGCATCTTTACATATTTCACATTCATGTGGCCGTTCTCCAGTATGTATGAGCATATGCTGCTTTAAATTACCAGACTGATTAAAAGCCTTGTTACATATTTCACATTCATGTGGCCGTTCTCCAGTATGTATGAGCATATGCTGCTTTAAAGTGCAAGATCGACTAAACGCCTTGTTACATATTTCACAAGCATGCGGCCGTTCTCCAGAATGCTTCAGCTTGTGCCGCTTTAAACTGCTAGACTGATTAAACTCCTTATTACATAGTCCACACACGTGTGACAGTTGTCCGGAATTACTGGGCGTGTCCTGCTTTATACTCCTAGACATTCTGAGAATCCGTAATTATATAATTATTGTGTTATATGAATTATCTGCACTATGAGTTGACAATGTACCTATTTCTTACATAATATTGACATCTAATATCCAGTTCACAATTTGAATAGAAGAAATGGAAATTATTAAGTAAACAAGAGAATCGGAACATGATATTTCCTCAAATATTTTTCTAGTGGATGTTAAATTGATGATCCGTAGGGAAATAACACGAATATATTCAAGGTACAAATAATTAAACAAATTCCTCATGTAGATCTGTACTTGTACACATCCGGTTTCATCTCCTGTAAGTAAACACCATAATTTTATTAACTATTCATTAATCACAAATACATGTCTCAACAATGATTAGCCATTCTAAAGGCTCTTTATACTAAGTCATTGTCAGGAAGATATTATCGTCATCATCAAGACACCACCGCCGCCGCCACCACCACTGGACTTCAGATCCGTATTTACACTAATGAGGATAGTTTAATAATATTCTATTGCACTGTATACATATACGACAATACAAGGCAGGGTTCTCGCTGTCGGTCGCATGTGTCGCCAAATGCGCATACAAATTAAATCTGCCTCCAAAGATCTTCAGTTGGCGAAAATCCTTGCCGCATGCCATAAATATCGGTAAAAATAACATTGTTCAAGCAACATAAGCGGCCGAAAATAGATGAAATTGAAGGTCGCGTGCGCGGTCAAGCGTGCGATGATGACAAGTGTTTGTTTATTTGAGATCAGCTGTTGCATGGGGTGGCACGTGATTGCATGGGGTGTTGAAATGTTGGTGACATTTTAATTACGGATAATTGGATTAAATGACGGTCTTTAATCTTACAACTGATTAATTAAGTGTGCATGTGTTAGCTGGCACAATTTTTTTATTTAAGTTTATTTAACGTCGATACCGGTTTCCCATTTGAGCGACGGGCAGTTTACCTAACACCACCTTTCGGTTAACCAGTACGTGGTGCACCAAACTCCGTAAGAAAGTGCCAACTTTTTCATATAAATGAGACACGGTCTGAGCGGGGCTCGAACCCATGACCATCACAGAGATGATAGCTTACAGTGGTATACAAGTCAGCGACCTTAACCACTAGACCACCGGGGCGGTGCTGTCACAATATTTACAACATATTAAGAAAATGAAAAGAATGGCCACTTATGATGGTACAGGCGTCGTATACAATGTACGAACAATTAAAGGAAGGTAAGTGTTTGTTTGATCTAAATAAAAGCACATCAATTGATATGGTAATTGAAATATCGATAATTAGTTGAAATAGTTTAATTATCATGCTTCGTCTCTGCTATATAAGAAACAAATTTTACTATTATCACAGGAAAAGACGGATCTGTAGTCCAGTGATAACACGCTGGACTGGTAATCCAGGGATCGCAGGTTCGATCCCCCGTCTGACCCTAATAAAATTAACAGTCTTTCAGATGGGATGTTAAACCGAGGTCTCGTGTCGGTGCTCTGGAATGGGTCTCTGACTGTATCATTGCACTATCCTCCAACAATCTAAAATGACTAATCTCTTCAGGAGGCGTCGCTCATATGGGCTACTGGTAGCGACGGTAAATAAACGTAAAACACACACACTATTGTCCCATGAAAAGACGGATCTGTAGTCCAGTGGTATCACGCTGGACTGGTAATCCAGGGATGGCACGTTCGATCCCCCGTCTGGCCCTAATAAAATTAACCATTCTTTCAGATGAGACATTAAACCGAGATATCGTGTCGGTGGTGTACACCGTACACGTGAAAGAACCAGAGGAGACTCTGGAATGGGTCACTGTCTGTATCATTGCACTATGCTCCAAAAATCTAAAATGACTAATCTCTTCAGGAGGCGTCGCTCATATGGGAAACCGGCAGCGACGATAAATAAACGTAAACAAAAGTGTCCCATGACACAGACGTATCTGTAGTCCAGTGGTAGCACGCTGGACTGGTAATCCGGGGATCGCAGGTACGACAAAACGTATGACCCTAATAAATTTAACAGTCTGTCTGATGGGACATTAAACCGAGGTCTCGTGTTTGTGCTGTACACAGTGCAAGTAAAAAAAACAGATGAGAGTATGCAATGGATCTCTATCTGTATCATTGCACTATCCTCCAAAAATCTAAAAAGACTAATCTCTTGAGGAGGCGTCACTCATATGGGCAATAGGTAGCGACGATAAATAAACGTAAAGCACGCACATTGTCGCATGGAAAACACCAGAGGACACTCTGGAATGGGTCTCTGTCTGTATCATTTAACTATTCTCCAAAAATCTAAAATGACTAATCTCTTCAGGAGGAGGCCTCATGTGGACACCTGGTAGAGACGACAAATAAACGTAAAACACACACACAAATTGCCACAAAATGAAGACTCCAAGTAAATCTCTAAAACGTAAACCTGATGGTTCCATAGGAAGACCAACTTCTAAAACTGCTAGAACTAAAACTGCTAATTATCCTGTGATTAGAAACTTTCAAGATTCCTGGCTGACAAATGTTCCATTTTTGAGTTCTGATGGACAGTTAATATAAAGTCTGTATAAAGTGTCAGTTCAGCAACACTTTCACACGTGGATGCAGTATTATTAAGAAGGAATCAATCGACAAGCACGTGAAAACCAACGGTATAAAATGGTTACGAATTTAATAGTAAATAATATTTCATCAATTGCAAATTTGTGTTATGCTTTTGTTGTGTTAAAATGGATTATAAATAGGATTTTATAAGACGGATATTATATCGAAGACAGGAAGGTAATAATTTATTTTATCTATTTTGCATATAAAATTACTCACTTGCATACTCAGTCCTTCACCAGGTTTAACTGTCAAAACCAAGGTGTTCCGAGTCAACATATGAGATCCATTATAACAATAAACAATTATCATTATCTGGTTTTAGTTAGTTGGTTTCAAGAAATAGTTCGCCTTATCCATTTATTTATAAGAATATGTCACAGTATATCGACAGTTTCCGTCGAAATAGTTCATGAAAGCTGGAGGTTTAAGTGTTTGCAAATATATACTGTACATACAACAATAAAATATTATCAGAAATAAAATATACTTACATGTGTGCAGATGGTGTCTCTAGGAAAAGGGAGATAAGTATGCAAGCGATTCATGAAATGAAATGGTTGGGATCCGGTGTGTATTATGACGGTCACTGTACTCGCGTATCTGCACTTTCTTTCAATGCGTCTGGGAGGTGTTCATCCTTGTCGACTAGTCTCAACTTCATCTATCAGTGTGTGTGAGTGTTTTACGTTTATTTATCGTCGCTACCGGTTGCTCATTTGAGCTACGGCTCGTGAAGAGATTAGTCATTTTAGAGTGTTGGAGGATAGTTCAATGCTACAGAGAGATACCCATTCCAGAATATCCTCTAGTTATGTTACGTGCACGGTGTAAGCACCGATACCTCGGTTTAAAGTTCCAACTGGAATACTGTTAATTTTATTAGGGCCAGACGTAGGATCGAAACTGAGTTCCCTGGATTACAAGTCCAAAGTGGTATATATCAACCGCACAATTTAGCGGCATACCTCTCAATTTCTGCGTTTGGTAATACATTAAAACACGTTGGGTGCTGAGGTATGTATATATTGCCGATTTTATTCATAAGCCAAACTGTGCAGCTTCAATACACGTGTTATGGTCTCCTTTGCAGAGTAGCAAGGGTAATTGGCGGGCAGAACTATTAAAACTTAAAACACACAGGTAAAGAAAAGTAAAAGTAAACAATTTAATAATATCCATTGGATCCCATTTATTTCATTTGCTTGAATACACAGTTACCTCCCTTATCACAGAAACACCATGTGCACAATTGTAGTAAGTATATTATCTTCTTATCCGATTTTTATTGCTGAGTATGCAAGTGAATAATTGAATTTAAGAGAAACAAGTAACAATTTATATCATTCTTTATCCAAAAATACATTTATAGTTGTGCTGATGAAAGCGTAAAATCCGAACAAACAAGAAAACAAACACACCAATAACATTAAACTTTGGCTTGAGGTTCTATGTCTTCTAAAATATGCTAGCTATTGACCCAGAACAAATACATTCGATTGAACAATAATCAACAACAACCACTGCCACCACGTTTCGTTTTAAAATTTATTATATTAAATATTGGCCCAAGTACGATATTTAGTAACTAGAGTTTGAAAATGTGTCATTAAGTGCTGTCAGTGATATATATACTGATGTATCATCTGCAAAGATACATACTTTGGAACTGAATGTCTATATAGGCTAGGAATAGCAGAGGTCCAAGTACGGATCCCTGCGGAACTCCAGAAGACACGGAAATAGATTTCAACGTATACCATTAAGGAAAACTGATACATGAGAGTGTAATCATAATTGTGACGTACGTGTGTTTTTAGATATTATTAATATAATTCTATGATATTCGTTTTTAATGTTTCCATTGTTGGGGGGGGGGGGAGAGAGCGTTATCTGAAAACACTATATCGGTCCTGCAAATGTTTCGTTCCTGCAATGAAAATATCTAACCGAATATGATAGCAGACATGTTTACATACCCGCGAGGGTGTTAACATTAGAGAAAGATAGAGAGATATGTGTGGACCATAAACATAATTCCATTGTATAATTCATAATAGCACATTGGCATATGATTGAGGTCTAATGAAAGCATTCCCTTTTCAGAATAGCTGTATACTTAATTATGATAACTAATTCTTGACAACATATATTGTCTTACTTTGAAATATATATTAGCAAGTACTTGCCAAGTAGACAGCCAAATAATGCATTGGATCACATTAACGTGATGTATGTTCTGGTACGCATGTCCATAGTCACTATTACTAACTAGCTGACCTGTATGCTTGTATTTCGTACCGATTTAAGACAAAACTATCTCCAAATGAATCATTGGTAGCACATACGTTGTGTGTGCTTTATGTTTATTTATCGTCGCTACCGGCTACCCATAAGTGCGACGCCTCCGGAAGAGATTATTCATTTTAGATTGTTGGAGAATAGTACAATGATAAGACAGATACCCATACCAGAATCTCCCCTGGTTCTATTACGTGCACGATGTAAAGCACGTACACGAGACATCGGTTTAAAGTCTCAACTGAAAGACTGTTAATTTTATTCGTGTCAGACGGGGGTCGAATCTTCGACCCCTGTATTACCAGTCCAGTCTAAGTACATTATTATCATAGAACACTTTAATATCCGTGTGCAACAACGTTATAATTGTGTTTCAAATATTCCTATTCGCTGAGAATACTTTGTGGAGTTCACAATGTCTGCCAAATATGACTTAAATGACAGAGTAATGTGTTTATTCCAGATATTTTCCTGAAATATACAGCTACCTATATTATCAACTATTAATATAAAACAATTAAACCCGTATGACAAATACGAAAGCGTTTACAAATATTATCCAAGAATTACAAAGTTCTATCGCAAGATGGACGAGAGTCTGGAATGTGTCGCATTATTGATAGCGTATTCAACAACAATCAGTGTTATGTAATAGACGTTTCGTTAGTAGTAATATTGTATATATTGTGATGGAATTGTGTATTTTGGTAAATCGTGCAGCCGCACCACAACATTTCGAAATCACCGAATTTAGCATTGTAATTGGTAAACAGTACAACAATTTTGCTCGATTATGTAGAACAATATTAATCATTAAAACGTTAACTTAGAACATTGTTTGCTTTTGTTGCAGTACTACTCGTGGTAATTTTTACTTTTAGCATAGCTAAGGAATGTTTTGGAAAATAACTGTGTGTCAGGAAAACATTCTATAACATCTACATGTCAGACTAACAAAATCTGTCAAAAAATGAAAGGAAAATACTTAAACAGGCTGAGAAAAGAAAATCCAGCAATTCACCTGGATCTGATGATGGTTATGATGATAATGATGATGATTATGATGATGATTACGATGATAATGATGATGATTATGCAATGGTTTCATGTCCAAATTATGACTAAATAATACTATATTATTCACTCTCGTTAGCGAGGATGAAAGCGTAAATGTGGTCATTCGTGTGGGAGTAAACCGTAGTACCCGCACGGAGAAAACACACCTGTCCGATTGGCGACTACATTACCACCTCACATACTTCCCAGTCCGAGGATCGAACCCGGGTTGGATTGGTGAGAAGCGAGCACACAAACCACTGCGCTAATCGGTTTATTATTATTAAATAATAATATGTTGGAATGGACGATAAACATTCATGTGTGACATTTATTTAATTTGTTGTTTCTTTGCAGGAGATGAAACCTGGTGTCGACAGATACATATCTAGATGAGATCATATATTTAATTATGTGTGCCATTTACAGACTCGTGCTATTCCACTACTGATCAACTATTGTCTAGTCACTATTTAAATGTATTAACATAAGTATATAACTAAGGAATCTCAGAGAATATAAAGCAGGACATGACCTTTCATTCCGGAGTACGGTCACACGAGTGTCACATATGTAGAATGGCTTTCAATCAGATATGCAATTTGAAGCTGCACATGCACATGCATACTGGGGAACGATCACATGAGTGTGAAATGTGTAATAAAAAGTTTACCCAGTCTGGCAATCTGACGCAACACATGCGCATACATACTTGGGAAAGACTGCATGAGTGTGAAATATGTAATAAAGCTTTTAACCGTTATGACAGTTTTAGGCAACACATGCTCGTGCATAGTGACTAACAGTCACGTGAAATATGCAATAATGCTTTTAACAATTCTGACAGTTTGAAGAAACACATACACATACATACTGGTGAACAGTCACATTAATGTGAAATATGTAATCAATCTTTTAACCATGCTTGCAGTTTGAGGAGGCATATGGGCATACCTACTGGAGAACAGCCACATGTGTGTAAACTATGTAATAAATCTTTTAGCCATTCTTGCAGTTTGAAACGGCATATGGGCATACATACTGGAGAACGGCCTTATCAGTGTGAAATATGTAATAACGATTGTATCCGTTCTGGCCATTTGAAGCAGCATATGCGCATACATACTGGGGAGCTGCCATATAAGTGTGAAATATGTAAGAAAGCTTTTAATCATTCTGGCACTTTGACGCAGCATAATTTATGTTCACGCATACAGGAGAACGACCATATGAGTGTGAAGTATGTAATAAGGCGTTTAATCAGTCTAGTCATTTAAAGCGCCACACGCGAACATACCAGAGAACGACCATAAGAGTGTGAAATATGTAACCAGTCTTGCAGTCTGAAATGTGTAATAAAACGTTTAACCAGTCTTGCAGTTAGAAGCAGATGCATACATGAGAACGGCCTCACACGTGTGGACTATGTAACAACACTTTTAACCAGTCTTGCAGTTAGAAGAATCACATGCTCTTGCATACAGGAGAACGGCCTCACAAGTGTGGACTATGTAATAGAGTTGAGCCCGTCTGGCAGTTTGAAGAAGCACATGCTCATACATACAGGAGAACGGCCTCACAAGTGTGGACTATGTAATACAGTTTTAGCCGGTCTTGCAGTTTGAAGAAGCACATGCTCATACATACAGGAGAACGGCCTCACAAGTGTGGAATATGTAATACAGTTTTAGCCGGTCTTGCAGTTTGAAGAAGCACATGCTCATACATACAGGAGAACGGCCTCACAAGTGTGGAATATGTAATACAGTTTTTAGCCCGTCTGTCAGTTTGTTTGCAGGAGCTCATGCTCAAACATTCCGGAGAATGACTGCATGAGTGTGAATTATGTACAGAATATTGAGTGTAAAACAGCACATACTCACATATATCCGAATAACATGAATGCATGTGCAACAATTAAGTATTTGTTTATTAGTGCCCTATTTAAAGGGCCAGCTATTTCTTACCTTTTTTGAGGCCGTTACTGGGTAACCCCGTTTATTTCTAAAGCATACATACACAGCAGTATGCAAAATACATATTTCATACAAATTAAACATAATAATATCTCTCTTATGGTCTTTTATATACGTTTGAAAAATAGAATGCCATTTCTGACACCATGTGACACCTCTTTTTATGAACACCAGTTCTTCCCGAATCCTATGTTTGTATGCAAGACGCCAGGTTGGTTTGAAATCGGTAACCATTATATAACTAGCTGGCGGCTGACCAACCGCCCATCTCAGAACGAATCATTGACTAGGTTCGAACCTTCGACCTCACAATCCGTATGCGGACGCCTTAACCAATAGGCCACGTAGACGTGTCCATGCATGTCAGACATCTTACAAGTGTATACATTTGAAGAGGGACAAGCATAACATCCTGTACAACTACCACTATAGTGTTAAATATATAAGACGGCTATCGGTGGCTATGGTAGTTTTAATCAGGACACTAAGCTTGCTTCATTGCTTGGAGTTTGTCTTGCAATCATTTGCTATAGAATACAGTCTACATCCGTTATGTCGAATTCCGTCGCACCGAATACAATACTTCGACATTATTGACATTTCACTTAACGAAATTTGATATAAACGAAGCCAGTTATATGTAATATGATAGTGTCTGAAATGGGACTTTGACCCGACTTCGAGATAACCGTAGAATTCGACATAACCAATTTTGGCATAACGGATGTAGACTGTACATAAATAAACAGTAGAAGTTAAAGTGGTTATCTTATTATTGTCTCTTAGATCTACATGTTAATATACGATGTTTGTTTAAATTATGAATACTGCCAGTCATATAATCGTAGCATATACAGTGCTTGTTTAAACATATATAACTTCTAACCAATTCAACCCGGGTTCGATCCTCGGACCGGGAGGTATGCGAGATGGTACGGTGGTCGGCAGATCGGACAGTTGGGTTATTCAAATCCCACTGGTGTGTCGAATTGTTTCGTGTGAGGAAGCGATCCACCTTGCGGAAGATGTATGGTTGAAACCGGATGACCGTCTGTGTATGAATTATTTCGTGTGAGGAAGCTATCCAGCTTGCGGAAGATGTGTGGTTGAAACCGGATGACCGTCTGTGTATGAATCGTTGTTCCGAGGGACACTAAGGGTTTTCCCTCGCCAAACATATTAGAAACATGACCTGAACTATTGTTGGGAATTTGAGCCCCCCCCCCCCCAAATAGACAAAACAAAAAACAGCTTAATGCAATCACATAAAGGGGAAATGTCCCAGAAAAGAAACATTCGAATTTCACATCGAACTTTGGAACATAGTTGAACATGTAATATAGAGGTATAATACATATTACCCGGCAGTTTAATAAATCACGTACAGTCAACATCTGTTATGTCGAAATCCGTCGGAACGAACAAAATTGATTTAACGAAATTCTATATAAAGTTATAAACAGATCCACTTATATGTAAAATGATGCTGTCTGAAACGGGACTTTGTTCTGACTTAGAGATAACAGGATAATTCGACATCCGATTTTCATATAACGGATCTAGACTGTATATCATAGAATTACTGATTCAGAACTAGGAACAACAACATACTATATACTGAGGGATCAAAGATCGCTCATTCATTGAGACTTAACCCCCGACGTGTACCCGTAACCCTTAGCGTGTACCGAAACGTTGTGAATTTGTATTACAAATTTTGCGGATGTACTACATACTTGTAGAAATACTTGTCAGAAATCGATTAATGAACAATGTTCATAATTTGGCACACATACTGTTTTAATATCACATATTCAACACCACCTATGTCTCGGTCAATCCAATATCACACCCTGCCCACAATAAAATTACCCGAAAATGACAATAACGTCGTACATGTACATACATTTAAGGGTTAATAGCTTCCATCGGGGTATGAACTACATCGAGTGTGGTTAGTGTGTGGAGGCCGAATGCCACTACGCTAATGTTAAACACGCCTGATGTAATTCACACCCCGATGGATACTATTAAACCGCGAGTCATTACTTGTATTTACATTAATTATTCTTTTCAATGACGAATTGAAAATAAGCACACTGTGCATTTAAAATGCGTTTAGTCCAGAATTGCGACTTGCCGTGTGCCGGACCTAGGTAAATAGATCACACTAAGAACAGCGCAATCTATAAGACTCGACTTTTCTTGTGGAACGTTGTCCATCACTGCCAATGCGCATGCCCGTAACGTCGACTATTAATGAGGAAAGTCATATGAAAATGGATGCAATCATGGCATATACGTGCATCGAGGTAAATGCAATAGCGATGCAAATAAAATAGTATACGGTTTATGTTCATTGAATATTTCTAGAGTATGGTGTAGCATGGAAGTGTCACCTAACATGGTGGATTTTTCTCTAATTGAATGATGATGGTCCATCTTATATGCTATCTTCCCCATCAGCCTGTAAACAATTCGTCTAAAAGTCATATGATCATTGTTTTACGACAACGCTAGATCAAGGAAATGTGCATTACCCGTCATATATGTTGATTTTACATACACTCCATAGCCACAAAATACACACAGCCAGTAAATCTAAACACACCCAAAAATAATATAGCAGTTTAATATGTACATATTATTTGAATAATTCATCTCGCCATTAGTACCAATCATACCCATGGTGCTTTTGTTATCATGGGGTCATATGGCGTCTCTCCAGCTATTATTGTGGAGGAACACACCGTGATGACGAGTGGGCATGCGGGTAGAACCACCGACCTTCTCGTATGAAGTAATTCGACATCACCAGTGCGATTCGAATCTGCAGCAGTGAGGGACAATTTATTTCAACAACCTTAGCCACTCGGTAACGGAGGTACCACTCACTAGGGGCCGAAAGAGAACCTCCATTGTACCTGTGTACCTAGATACCTCGGCCATTTTACCCGTGTATCTAGACACTTCGGCCATTTTACCCGTGTACCTAGACATTTCTGCCAGTTTACCCAATTATTTACACATTTTTGCCATTTTACCCGTTATCTAGACACTTCGGCCATTTTACCTCAGATACTTCGACTATTTTAATATTATGTTTGGTTTCTATTGGATACTAGTGAATGTGGATATGTAGGCCTCTCGGTCTGCCACGGGACATGTATTGGGAATTGAGAATAATAGATAACAAGTACTTTATATTCATTACGTACTTGTTATTTTATATGTTTTTGGGGGGTTGGTTATACTTGAAAAGCTTAAATTGTATTACTGCCACACGAACGACCACATAATATATAGCCATTCATCAGCACAAACGAGAGTGATTAATATATTATTAAGCTATTGAAAATTGCTTCGAGATCGTTGTGAAATATATAACGTTAATACTCGACCAAAGTTATGTGATAAATTGTTTTATTTGGAGAGATGTGAGTCATGTTATAAATACTGATTACGCAACATATTATGGAGATTTAAACTATGTCATGCTGTGCAACCAGAAAAGTAAGACAGTATTGGCTAAACGACCTCTCAAATATAAATGATAAACATGTTTTATGAAAAATATGAAACGTTCTCTTCTGGATGTTACTCTGACCAATTCTAGAAAGTTGTGTATGAAAACATTGAACTTTTCTACAGTCAATGTCACAATACGATCAGTAGTGTTATAAATAATACTACACATGGACATGAAACCCCCCCCAAAGCAGTGCCTTAGTTTCACAAAATAACACATTGATGACTTCCTTCATGGTAAAATAGCCGAAGTGTCTAGATACACAGGTAAAATGGCCGAAGTGTCTAGATACACAGGTAAGATGGCCGAAGTGTCTAGGTAAACGTGTGTTGTTTTACACTGTCTTAGTTCATAGTTCACACTCATGCAGATGTTATCCGGAATGTATCAGCACGTGCTTGTTAAAATCGCTATGATGGCGGACATTATTCATAGAAACATATTCCACAGTCATGTGGTCCATCTCCGGAATGTTTGTGCATGTGTTTCTTCATAATGACAGACCAGTAAAATGTTTCATTACATAGCTCACTCTCATAGGATTGTTCTCCGGTTAATGCATGTTTATGACGATGTTGTACATGAAAGTGCTAAGTTGGCTGAACGCCATTTTACACATTTCACTTTCATGTGGTCATTCAACTAACTGTTTGATCATGTTCCCTTTAAATGGCCAGGCTGATAACGTCTTCATACAAATCCAACATTCATGAGGTCATTCTCCGGTATATATGCTTGTATATGTGCAGCTTGAAACTACCAGAATGGCGCACGTTTTATTACACAGTTGTCACCCATGTGGTCAGTCTCGGGTATGTATGCGTATAATTATGTTGCTATAAATGGCTAGACAGATTGAAAGCTTTATTACACAGACGGATATGTAGTCCAGTGGTAACACGCTGGACTGGTAATCCATGGATCACAGGTTCCATCCCCAGTCTGGCCCTAATAAAATTAACAGTCTTTCAGATGGGACGTTAAACCGTGTACGTAAAAGAGGCAGAGGAGACTATGGACTGGGTCTCTGTCTGTATCATGCACTATCTTCCAAAATCAAAATGAATAATCTCTTCAGGTGGCGTCCCTCATATAGGCAACCTGGTAACGACGATAAATAAACGTAAAAACAAACACGCTTTATTACATATTTCACACTCATGTGGCCGTTCTCCGTTATGCGTATACGTGTGCTGCTTCAATTTGTCAGATTTGGCAAACGTTTTATTACATAGTTCACACTCCTTTTCAAGTATGTATGCTGATATGTCGCTATAAATGAAGAGATTGGCTGAAAGCCTTAGTACATACTTCAGACTCATGTGGCCGTTTTACGGTGTGTATGCGCATGTGTTGCTTCAAATAGGCAGATTGGGCAAACGTTTTATTACATATTTCACATGCCTGTGACCGTTCTCCAGTATGCATGAGCATATGCTGCTTAAAATTGCCAGACTGACTAAAAGCCTTATTACATATTTCACACTGATGTGGACGTTCTCCAGTATGTATGAGCATATGCCGCTTTAAATGGCCTGACTGACTAAAATCCTTATTACATATACCACACCCATACGGCCGTTCTTCATGTGGCCGTTCTCTGGTGTGTATGAGCATATGCTGCCTTAAAGCGACATACTGACCAAAGACCTTATTACATTTTTCACACACGTGTGGCCGTTTACCAGAATGCTTCAGCATATGTTTCTTTAAATTGCCAGAGTGACTAAAAGCCTTGCTACATATTTCACATTCATGCGGCCGTTCTCCAGTATGTATGAGCATATGCTGCTTTAAAGTGCAAGTCAGACTAAACGCCTTGTTACATATTTTACAATCATGTGGCCGTTCTCCAGAATGCTTCAGCATGTGTAGCTTTAAACTGCTAGACTGATTAAACTCCTTATTACATAGTTCACACACATGTGGCCGTTCTCCAGTATGTATGAGCATATGCTGCTTTAGAGTGCAAGACCGACTAAACGCCTTGTTACATATTTCACAATCATGTGGCCGTTCTCCAGAATGCTTCAGCTTGTGCCGCTTTAAATTGCTAGACAGATTAAACGTCTTATTACATAGTCCACACACGTGTGGCCGTTCTCCAGTATGTATGAGCATATGCTGCTTTAAAGTGCAAGACCGACTAAACGCCTTGTTACATATTTCACAAACGTGTGGCCGTTCTCCAGAATGCTTCAGCTTGTGCCGCTTTAAATTGCTAGACTGATTAAACGTCTTATTACATAGTCCACACACGTGTGGCCGTTGTCCGGAATTACTGGGCGTGTCCTGCTTTATATTCCTAGACATTCTGACAATCCGTAATTATATAATTATTGTGTTTTATGAATTATCTGCACTATAAGTTGACAATGTACCTAATTTCTTACACAATATTGACTTATAATATCCAGTTCACAGTTTGAATAGAACATACATGTGGAAATTATTAACATGATATTTCCTCTAATATTTTTCTAGTGGATGTTAAATTGATGATCCGTAGGGAAATAACACGAATATATTCAAGGTACACATAATTAAACAAATTCCTCATGTAGATCTGTACGTGTACACATCCAGTTTCATCTCCTGTAAGTAAACAACATAATTTTATCAACTATTCATTAATAAAAAATACATGACTCAACAATGGTCGATAGCAGCGAGTTGTCGTTACTTCCTAGGTGGCGCAATGTGTCCCGGTCCATCATTCGGATTACCTCTAGATTTATCTCGCATAAAACAAAGGAAATTTACTTCCGTGTTCTAAAAATTCAGTTATTAATTATTAATATGCCGCAAACGTGTTGTTCCGTACCGGGTTGTCACGAAAGAGGAGGACATGCGTATCCGAGTGATCCTATAAGAAGGGCGAAATGGGTACAGGCCGTTCGACGACTTGATGATGAAAATAAAATGAAAATGTGGACACCAACAAAGTCTTCCGTCGTATGTAAGAAACACTTCACACCAGATGACTACATAAAGGAGACTATTTTCGGTATGATAATATTATAAAAACTGTATAATTTCTCACCTGTAACATGTTTCATTACTGCTATTTGATTTATTTCAAAACGAAAGTACCCACAGTGACACTGATAATTTATTTATAATATAAGAGAGTGGGAGGGGTAATGCTTGTGTCAATAGTTCTTCTTATTTATTTCATCATACATAATGGGTTATTTGTTAGGTATGTAACATGATTGACTGTCTTTCAATCTATCATTCAGTATCAGGGCCTGACATTCTGGTCTGAGATGCTTTTAGTCAAAATAATTCAACATTCAGATTGTTTATATTTGTGACTGGCATTTTAAACGTTATTGGAATTATTGGACTAGGGAAAACCTACAAGATCTTGACGTGTCCATTAACGGGTACAGAAACAAAGTTGTCATCTCATATAACTTATGTTTGTTTTATGTTGTGTAACTTCAAAACATGTATTGTTCCAAAACATGCTTAGACTAGTACATTGAGGCCAACAGAGTTTCTGTTGATAATTGTTGATGTTTTAAAGAGAACACAACACTTTGATGTAATAAATGTGTATACATCTATCTATACAAATTTATTTTAGCTCGATTGCGAAACAAGTTCTTACAACTTATATTAATCACTCTCGAGAAATGTGTATACATATTGAATACTTTCTGCATTTTATTAGCTGACCTGAGCACGAAGTGATCATGTGAGCTTTTCTGATAGTTGAATGTCCTGTGTCTGTCAACAATTTGCTTGTGTATACTCTAGAAGGCACAGTTTTGATCTAATCTGCATGAAACTTTGTCAAAATGTTTGTCTCCATAGAATATATGCCACGTTCGAAACTGGGTCATGTCGGGTCATAAACTAGGTCAAATCTTAAAAAACACTTGTGGTCACAGTTTTGATCCAATCTCCATGAAACTTGGTCAGAATATTTGTTTTCATAACCGCTTGGTCAAGTTCGAAACTGGGGCATGTTGTTTTAAAAACTACGTCAAATCTTAGAACAACCTTGTATACACAATATAAGCTTCATTTTTCAATGGAAAATTCATGAAATTTTTCAGAATTGTTACCTAGGTCAAGTTCGAATATGGGTCATGTCTGGTCAAAAAGTAGGTCACTAGGTCAAATAATAGAAAAATATTTGTTCATGAAAATTCATGAAACTTGGTCATGTGAGTTAAACAAGAGATTAAAAACAAGTTAAAATTTTAAACTTTATTTTGTGTTTATTCCTGTAGTTAAACTTGGAAAATAACTATGAACTCAGTCTATGTATGGCTTGTAGAAATGTTTTTCCAGCAAGACCCCTTTGAAATTGCTTTCAAGGAAAGTTTTTAACTGGTCAACCATTCCTGATATGAAAGTGTAATTTTTTTCAATATCAAAATATTTGATGTCCCTAACCTTTAGGTTATCTGCTGAACAGATTATCAGTGAACATTTTTCAGCTCCAGTGCACAATAACTGGCCTTGGATTTGATAATAGTAATTATGATTCGTATTAAGATAATATTGCCCACAGTCGTTACAATTTAAATAAGGCACTGTGACAGGAGATATATCTTTGTCTCTTGCAGAATAAGGACATTTTACTTCAATAACATGCTTTGCATTAATAAATCCATCCGGTGAAGATGCCAAAAATGGAAATTGTTTCGAGACCACTAAACCACAGGAATGTGTTGCCGGTGTCTTCCATAAATCTTGTTATAGCGATTGCTTCATGTTTGCGTCCATGTTCCAAGGGGGGCGCTTTTATTTCTCTTGTATCAACTAAAGATCTGGCTAGTTTATCTTTATCGGTCTTGTCAGTGGACTTGCATATTTTACCAAAGATAGTCGCTTTGTACGTTCCTCCTTCCATAGTGTATTTGCACTCTGACCCATTGTTTTTTTTCGATGTCGATAACCGTTTCATCACTGATTTTGGTAACGCTAATCTTTTCGAGGAAATTTTCTTCTGGCGAAAGTTTTAAATAGTCATGATCTAATGCAACAGCTTTAATGTTTGCCGGCTCAAAAGTTTGAAATATTGGCATTTTGGAAATGCCAGGAAAATTCAAGCATGTATTTCTGAAATGGTCTTGATAGTTAACAGAATTTCTAAACTGCTCTGGTCTTGGGTCAAAGTCAATGTTTATTAATTCAGCTGTACCTGGCATATCAAGTTTATTAGCCTTTAATGGACTTCCTAAATATTTTTTACATTTATGGAAACTTTGCAATTTTTGTGTGCATGTTTCTTCCGTTTTTACTGTCTTTTTCTGGGAGAACATTACTGCACCATAAAGTACTGTGCACACATGTTTGCAGTGGGCTTGAGGCCCCATACAAGCAGCACATTCACACTGTGCCTCAATAACTGACCCCCCCCCCCGAGTTAAGTTCAACATCTACAGTGTAGCACACACCTTTCTTCATCTCTGCATGACAACTTGATTTAATAGATACAACATCCTCTCCGGGTGACATATGGAAATACTTCAAAAATTGCTCATTGTATAGTCGTTGAATACGAGTACCCAGGGTCTTCTCATGCTGTGCCAGATACTTATGCACACTGTCTAGTTCTGTTTTCCCAAATTTTGAATCCGAGTTGACATCCGCATATTTTGTGGGATCTGGTAATGTCATGTTGTATTCAGGCTCTAAAGTCTCTACATTTCCAAAGTTTTGATTTCTCTCGTAAGACACTAATCTGAAAATAGAATAGGGAAATGTTTCAAGATGTATAACATGGCAGAACGATAACTTCGTAATGAAAACGTTAAAAGCAAACCCCACCCACTCACAGTTTAGTTTATACAAATTTATTTTAGCTCGATTACGAAACAAGTTATTTCAACTTATATAAATCACTCTCGAGACCTCATTCCTGATGGAATCCATCGCCACGAGGGAGAGAGAACAGGCAACGTGGAATTTAAATGCCTTGCCTAAGGGCACAATCGTAACGGCTCCAGTGGGGCTCGAACTCCGGTGTACTCACAGGTGTATGAGCAATAACGTAAACAATTAAAATAAACATCTCTGGAAATAAAGAAAATATCAAGGAATAAAGGAAAATATTTTAGATTTATATTTTAATTTTAAATAAATCTACAATTTAGTCTTCAAACATAAATTATGGTAAATAGCAAATTACAAGCGAAATAAATGTTGACCTTTGCCGCGACGGCTTTCTATTTTCGTTTTCAAAATATTTTTTATCTCTTAAATAACGGTAAATTTACGCACCTTTCAACCAATTCATTCTTGCGTCCAGAAAGTCTAGCACATCTTTTCTTCAATTCTGCTCTCAGTTGCGGAATTGTAAGTGATGCGAACTTAGATTCCATTGTTAAAGTATGGACGTTTGTTTTGACTTCTCTCAGAATTATGCTAATCGATACGGGATACTGATGGACCGGGATCAGTGGCGCCACCTATCGGGTGGCAGGGGAAGATAACCAGCTATTCTCCCCCATTATTAGCCATTCTAAACCCTCTTTATAATAAGTCATTGTCAGGAAGACATTATCGTCATCATCAAGACACCGCCGCCGCCTCAACCATCTCCACCACCACTGGACTTCAGATCCGTCTTTAAAAAACTTATGAGGATCGTTTAATAATATTATATTGCATTGTATACACATACAACAATACACGTCCGGTTTCTCGCTGTCGGTGGCATGTGTAGCCAAATGCGCATACAAATTAAATCTGCCTCCAAAGATCTTCAGTTGGCGAAAATCCTTGCCACATGCCATAAATATCGGCAACATAACATTGTTCAAGCAACATAAGCGGCCGAAAATAGATGAAAGTGAAGGTGGCGCGCGCGGTCAAGCGTGAGATGATGACAAGTGTTTGTTTATTGGAGCTCAGCTGTTGCATGGGGTGGCACGTGATTACACGGGGTGTTGAAAAGTTGGTGACATTTTAATTACGGATAATTGGATTAAATGACTGTCTTTAATCTTACAACTGGTTCGCTGACACAATATTTTTTTATTTAACGTCGCTACTGGTTTCTCATTTGAGCGACGGGCAGTTTAACTAACTACACCTTTCCTGGGCAGGCTCCAGCGGATAACCAGTAATTGGTGCACCAACCTACGTAAGAAAATGCCAACTTTTTCATATAAATGAGACACAGTCTGAGTGGGGCTCGAACCCATGACCATCAGAGATGATAGCGTACAGTGGTATACAAGTCAGCGACCTTAACCACTCACCCACGGAGGCGGTGCTGACACAATATTTACAACATATTAAGAAAATGAAAAGAATGGCCACTTATGATGGTACAGGCGTCGTATACAATGTACAACATTTAGAGGAAGGTAAGTGTTTGATTGATCTAAATAAAAGCACATCAATTGATATGGTAATTGAAATATCGATAATTAGTTGAAATAGTTTAATTAGCATGCTTCGTCTCTGCTATATAAGAAACAAATTTTACGATTGTCCCATGAAAAGACGGACCTGTAGTCCAGTGGTAACACGCTGGACTGGTAATCCAGGGATCGCAGGTTCGATCCCCCGTCTGACCCTAATAAAATTAACATTCTTTCAGATGGGACATTAAACCGAGATCTCGTGTCGGTGCTGTACACCGTACACGTGAAAGAACCAGAGGAGACTCTGGAATGGGTCCCTGTCTGTATCATTGCACTATCCTCCAAAAATCTAAAATGACTAATCTCTTCAGGAGGCGTCGCTTATATGGGCAACCGGCAGCGACGATAAATAAACGTAAACAAATTGTCGCATAACACAGGCGTATCTGTAGTCCAGTGGTAACACGTTGGACTGGTAATCCAGGGATCGCAGGTTCGACAAACCGTATGACCCTAATAAATTTAACAGTCTTTCTGATGGGACATTAAACCGAGGTCTCGTGTCTGTGCTGTACACAGTGCAAGTAAAAGAACCAGATGAGAGTCTGTAATGGATCTCTGTCTGTATCATTGCACTATCCTCCAAAAATCGAAAAAGACTAATCTCTTCATGAGGTGTCACTCATATGGGCAATAGGTAGCGACGATAAATAAACGTAAAACACATACATTGTCGCATGGAAAACACCAGAGGACACTCTGGAATGGGTCTCTGTCTGTATCATTTAACTATTCTCCAAAAATCTAAAATGACTAATCTCTTCAGGAGGCGTCGCTCATGTGGGCAACTGGTAGCGACGACAAATAAACGTAAAACACATACATATTGTCACAAAATGACGACTCCAAGTAAATCTCTAAACCGTAAACCTGATGGTTCCATAGGAACACCGACTTCTAAAATTGCTAGAACTAAAACTGCTAATTATCCTGTGATTAGAAAATGTGTTCCATTTTTGAGTTATGATGGACAGTTAATGTAAATGTAGCATCTCGCATGTTCCCTATCCATTAATCTTGGACAGGTACCCCTTCCGACTAGCTCTTGTACTTATATGTTCTGATGGGGGTGGATTCACTACAGAATAATAATTTGGAGACAACACATCTGTAGAGTGCAACAATTCATTTATTGCAATCCATGGCATGTCATGGTTGGAATGTTTAAAAACACTCTGAAATATATATATAAAAACAGCAATGAATAATATGTCTTATCCATCAATCCTCCTGAAAGACATATTATCTATATATTCAACTTATACATCATATGTCACAGTGGCAATTGTTAATTCTGGCATAATCATTTCTCAACCAATCAATGAGTCCAGTGTCGTCAAAGACTGTAATCTTCTATAACGAGATATCCAACAGACATCAACATATTCAATAAACATCACATATTCAATCAATTAAATATATATGTAGCATTCAACAATTTACTTCTTCAATGTACATTTAATTACACTCTCTCTAAAGCTTACCATTTGTGGAACGAGTGTTTCCTTTCTCCCAATGCATTCGCCCTCAACGTTTAACGTGGTTGTTAGACAAAACATAAACCTGTAAATAAGTATTACGTGTGTGTAAGAGACGAGATGCAATTGTGAATGTCATGTTATTATTATTAATAACTATTAGAATTATTAGAAACAGAATTCAATGCTGCTAGCTTGACATTTACCAGACAATGCAATGCTGCTAGCTTGATCTTTACCAGAAGAACATTCAATGTAAATGTTTTACTTATTTACTGCCAAAATATGTAATGCCAACACAAAACAAGTTCACTTTAAACCTGTATATTATCTTTGTGCACTGAGTGCAATAACTCCCAAAACATTTGAAAGCATATTTACCTTGTTAAAAATATAAAAACTGTCCCACACAAATAAACATGTGTTCTTCTCAGTGACTAATATGTTGTGGCTCTGAACAGCTGTTGGGTCACATGACCTTCCATGTGTGACATGGGATATATTCTAAATATATCCAATATCCCTGAATTATGTACATTTAAGTCAAAGGGACATAACTGATAACTCTGTTTAATTAACAAACGGAGTTCACACTGTTACATAAAGTATGTATAAAGTGTCAGTTCAGCAACACGTTCACAAGTGGATGCAATATTATTAAGAAGGAATCAATCGACAAGCACGTGAAAACCAACGGTATAAATGGTTACGAATTTAATAGTATATAATATTTCATCAAGACAGGAGACAGGAAGGTAATAATTTTTTTTTTCTATTTTGTATATATAGATAAAATTACTCACTTGCATACTCAGTCCTTCACCATGTTTAACAGTCAAAACCAAGGTGTTCCGAGTCAACATATGAGATCCATTATAACAATTATCATTATCTGGTTTTAGTTAGTTGGTTTCAAGAAATAGTTCGCCGTATCCATTTATTTATAAGAATATGTCACAGTATATCGACAGTTTCCGTCGAAACAGTTCATGAAAGTTGGAGGTTTAAGTGTTTGCAAATATATACTGTACATACAACAATAAAATATTAACAGAAATAAAATATACTTACATGTGTGCAGATGGTGACGCTAAGAAAAGGGAGATAAGTATGCAAGCGTTTCGTGAAAATGAAATGGTTTGGATCCGGTTATGAAGGTCATTGTACATTTTAGATTGTTTGGCGGATAGTTCAATGATGCAGAGAGACACCCATTCCAGAATATCGTCTAGTTCTTTTACGTGCACGGTGCAAGCACCGATACGAGACCTCAGTCTAAAGTCCCAACTGGAAGACTGTTAATTTTATTATGATCTAACCTGAGTTCCCTGGATTACAAGTCCAAAGTGGTATATATCAACCGCACAATTTAGCGACATACCTCTCAATTTCTGCGTTTGATAATACATTAAAAACACGTTGGGTGCTGAGGAATGTATATATTGCCGATTATATTTCATAAGCCAAACTGTACGTAACAAGCCAATCAGATTACAGGAAATGTGTAGTTTCAATAACTGTTAGTTAACTTTTGATGTATGCACATATATGTTTTATGGTCTCCGTGGCAGAGTAGCAAGGGTAATTGGCTTCACATCATATGCCACTCACCGCTGTTCAAATTCCAATTGGAAGCTCAATATAATTGGTTTAATTTGAAATATATTTCACCAACTTTAGATGTACACAGCTGCTTTCACCTAAATGTATCACCAGGCGCGTATATACCTGTAAGCAGGATACACATGTGCATACACATTGTTCAAAATATTGAAATAATAAAAAAATAAAATATTCATTTAAAATTAATATTTTGCAATAATGCTGACAATGCTAAGAAACAAATACATTCACATTGTATTAACTTGTGTGTATCGATACTGTTTTCGAACAGCACACATATTCATGTTGTTGATATATAAATAAAAACTAACATAATAGTATTTGCTTAAAATCTTGTTTACTGAAGTTCCGCCGCGTATAGTCCACATCTATCTCATTCTGCTGCTGAACTGTCTCTTAGATTGCAGCATAGACGTTCTAGCAAAAAAAATATCCAGGGGAATGCCCTTTGAACCTCTAGCTTGTTTGCGTACACATTGAAACGTGCCTAGCTACGCCCCTTGTCACATTCGAATTTAATTAAATAGTTCAGATGTTAAGGGCACATTTGTCAATTGACGTACATTTGGTTCCCCACAGTGGTTTCATGCGGGCAGAACTATTAAAACTGAAAACACATGGGTAAAGAAAAGTAAACAATTTAATATACATTGGATCCCATTTATTTCATTTGATTGTGAAAACACTTGTATAGTTACCTCCCTTATCACAGAAACACCATGTGCACACTTGTAGTATGTACATTTTCTTCTTATCCGATTTTTATTGGGGCATATATTTGCCAGCACTTAATATCTAAAACTAGATATATGAATGATAATGTATGCTGAGTATGCAAGTGAATAATTGAATTTAAGAGAATCAAGTAACAATTTATATCATTCTTTATCCAAAAATATATAAAGTTGTGCTGATGAAAGCGTAAAATCCGAACAAACAAGAAATCAAACACACCAATAACATTAAACTTTGGATTGAGGTTCTATGTCTTCTACAATGTGCTAGCTATTGACCCAGAACAAATACATTCGATTGAACAATAACCAACAACAACCACTGTCACCACGTTTCGTTTTAAAAAATATGTGTCATTGAGTGATATCAGTGATATAGACTGCTGTATCATCTGCAAAGATAAATACTTTGGAACTGAATGTCTATATATGCTAGGAATAGCAGAGGTCCAAGTACGGATCCCTGTGGAACTCCAGAAGACACGGGAATAAATTTGAACGTATACCATTAAGGAAAACTGATACATGAGAGTGTAATCATAATTGTGACGTACGTGTGTTTTTAGATATTATTAACATAATTCTATGATATTCGTTTTTAATGTTTCCATTGTTGGGGGGGGGGGAGATAGCGCGTTAACTGAAAATACTGCATCGTTCCTGCAAATGTATCTGTTCCTGCAATGCAAATATGTAACCGAATATGTTTACATACCCGCGAGGGTGTTGACATTAGAAGAAGATAGAGTGATATGTCTGGACCATAAACATAATTCCATTGTATAATTCATAATAGCACATTGGCATATGATTGAGGTCTAATGAAAGCATTCCCTTTTCAGAATAACTCTATAATTAATTATGTCTATGGATGTAGAGAGGACCATATATATCAAATATATATATATATGTATATAGTCTATCTATATAAGTCTACAATTACAAATAATGTGCATTGGAAATGATATGTATTAAACTTTGCATTTAAGAATACAATAAATTCTTGAAAAATATAGTGTCTTAATTTGAAATATATATTAACAAGTACTTGCCAAGTAGACATCCAAATAATGCATTGGATCACATTAAAGTGAGGAATGATCTGGTACGCATGTCAATAGTCACTATTACTAACTCGCTGTATGTTTGTATTTCGTACCGATTTAAGACAAAACTACCTCCAAACGAATCATTGGTAACACATACATTGTGTGCGTTTTACGTTTATTTATCGTCGCTACCGGCTACCCGTATGAGCGACGCCTCCTAAAGAAATTATTAATTTTAGATATTTGGAGGATAGTGCAATGATACAGACAGAGACCCATTCCAGAGTCTCCTCTGCTTCTTTTACGTGCATGGTGTAAAGAACCGACACGAGACCTCGGTTTAAAATCACAACTGAAAGACTGCTAATTTTATTAGGGTCAGACGGGGGTCGAATCTGCGACCCTGTATTACCAGTCCAGTCCAAATACATTATTAGCATTGAACATTTTAATATGCGTATGCTACCATTTTATAAGTTTGTTTTAAATCTTCCTATTCGCTGAGAATACTTTGTGGAGTTCACAATGTCTGCCAAATATGACTTAAATGTCAGAGTAATGGGTTTATTCCAGATATTTTCCTGAAATATATAGCTACCTATATTATCAACTATTAATATAAAACAATTAAACCCCGTATAACAAATAGGAAAGCTTTTACAAATATTATCCAATCAATACAAAGTTCTATCGCAAGATGGACGAGAGTCTGGAATGTGTCGCATTATTGATAGCGTATTCAACAACAACCAGTGTTATGTAATAGACGTTTCGTTAGTAGTAATAGTGTGTATATTGTGATGGAATTGTGTGTATTTTGGTAAATCGTGCAGCCGCACCACAACATTTCGAAATCACCGAATTTAGCATTGTAATTGATAAACAGTACAACAATTTTGCTCGATTATGTAGAACAATATTAATCATTAAAACGTTAATTTAGAACATTGTTTGCTTTTGTTGCAGTACTACTCGTGGTAATTAACTTTTCCCACAACTATAATCACGTGACATGTAAAACACGAGGCAATTGATTTTTAGCTCTGTGTTTTTTTTTACTTTTAGCATAACTAAGGAATGTTTTGGAAAATAACTGTGTGTCAGGAAAACATTCTATAACATCTACATGTCAGACTAACAAAATATGTCAAAAAATGAAAGGAATATATTTAAACAGACTGAGAAAAGTAAATCCAGCAACTCACATGGATCTGATGATGATTATGATGATTATGTGTAATGATGATGATGATAATGATGATGATGATTATGAAGATGATTATGCAATGTTGGCATGTCCGAGTTATGACTAAATAATACTCGTTAGCGAGGATGAAAGCGTAAATGTGGTCATTCGTGTGGGAGGAAACCGCAGTACCCGCACGGATTGGTGAGAAGCGAGCACACAAACCACTGCGCTAATCGGTTTATTATTACTAAATAATAATATGTTGGAATGGAATTTAATTTGTTGTTTCTTTGCAGGAGATGAAACCTGGTGTTGACATACATATCTAGATGAGTTCATACATTTAATTATTTGTGCCATGAACAGACTCGTGCTATTCCACTACTGATCAACTATTGTCTAGTCACTATTTAAATGTATTAACATAAGTATATAACTAAGGAATCTCAGAGAATATAAAGCTGGACATGACCTTTCATTCCGGAGTACGGCCACACGAGTGTCACGTATGTAGAATGGCTTTCAATCAGATATGCAAGTTGAAGCTGCACATGCACATGCATACTGGGGAACGATCACATGAGTGTGAAATATGTAATAATGCTTTTACCCAGTCTGGCAGTCTGACGCAACACATGCGCATACATACTGGGGAACGACTACATGCGTGTGAAATATGTAATAAAGCTTTTACCCAGTCTGGCAGTCTGAAGCTACACATGCGCATACATATTGGGGAACGACCGCATGAGTGTGAAATATGTAATAAAGCTTTTAACCGTTATGACAGGTTTAGGCAACACATGCTCGTGCATACTGACGAACAGTCACATGAGTGTGAAATATGTAATACACCTTTTATCCATTCTGACAGTTTGAAGAAACACATGTGCATACATACTAAAGAACGGCCACATTTGTGTGAAATAGGTAATAAAGCTTTTAACCGTTATGACAGTTTTAGGCAACACATGCTCGTGCATACTGATGAACAGTCACATGAGTGTGAAATATGTAATACACATTTTATCCATTCTGACAGTTTGAAGAAACACATGCGCATACATACTGAAGAACGGCCACATGATTGTAAAATATGCAATAATGCTTTTAACAGTTCTGACAGTTTGAAGAAACATATGCACATACATTCTGGTGAACAGTCACATGAGTGTGAAATATGTAATAAATCTTTTAACCATGCTTGCAGTTTGAGGCGGCATATGTGCATACATACTGGAGAACAGCCACATGAGTGTAAACTATGTAATAAATCGTTTAGTCATTCTTGCAGTTTGAAACGGCATATGGGCATACATACTTGAGAACGACCTTATCAGTGTGAACTATGCAATAAGACTTTTATCATGTCTGGCAATTTGAAGCAGCACATGCGCATACATACTGGAGAACGGCCTTATCAGTGTGACATATGTAATAACGCTTTTATCCTTTCTGGCCATTTGAAGCAGCATATGCGCATACATACTGGTGAGCTGCCATATAAGTGTGAACTATGTAAGAAAGCTTTTAATCATTCTGGCACTTTGACGCAGCATATGTTCACGCATACCGGAGAACGACCCTATGAGTGTGAAGTATGTAATAAGGCGTTTAAACTGTCTAGTCATTTAAAGCGCCACACGCGCACACATACCAGAGAACGACCATAAGAGTGTGAAATATGTAACCAGTCTTGCAGTCTGAAATATGTAATAAAACTTTTAACCAGTCTTGCAGTTTGAAGAAGCACATGATCATGCATACAGGAGAACGGCCTCACAAGTGTGGACTATGTAGTACAGTTTTAGCCGGTCTTGCAGTTTGAAGAAGCACATACTCATGTATACAGGAGAACGACCTCACAAGTGTGGAATATGTAATAAAGTTTTTAGCCCGTCTGGCAGTTTGTTTGCAGGAGCTCATGCTCAAACATTCCGGAGAATGACTGCATGAGTGTGAATTATGTACAACAGAGTGTAAAACAGCACATATATCCGAATAACATGAATGCATGTGCAAACATTAAGTGTTTGTTTATTAGTGCCCTATTTAAAGGGCCAGCTATTTCTTACCAGACTTGTTTGAGGCCCTTACTGGGTAACCCCACATACACAGCAGTATGCAAACTACATATTTCATATAAATTAAACATAATAATGTCTCTCTTCCCGAATACTATGTTTGTAAGGCGCCAGGTTGGTTTGTAATCGGTAATCATTATTCAACTAGCTGACGGCTGACCAAACACCCATATCAGAACGAACCATTGACTAAGTTCGACCTCACGATCCGTAGGCGGACGCCTTAAACACTAGGCCACGGAGACGGTGTCCATGCATGTCAGACATCTGGCAAGTGTATACATTTGACGAGGGACAGGCAAAACACTCCGTACAACTACCACTATAGTGTTAAATATATAAGACGGCTATCGGTGGCTATGGTAGTTTTAATCAGGACACTAAGCTTGTTTCATTGCTTGGAGTTTGTCTTGCAATCATTTGCTATAGAATACAGTCTACATCCGTTATGTCGAATTCCGTCGCACCGAATACAATGCTTCGACATTACCGACATTTGACTTAACGAAATTCGATATAAACGAAACCAGTTATATGTAATATGATAGTGTCTGAAATGGGACTTTGACAACGACTTCGAGATAACCGTAGAATTCGACATAACCAATTTTGGCATAACGGATGTGGACTGTACATAAATAAACAGTAGAAGTTAAAGTGGTTATCTTATTATTGTCTCTTAGATCTACATGTTAATATACGATGTTTGTTTAAATTATGTATATTGCCAGTCATATAATCGTAACATATACAGTGCGTGTTTAAACATACATAACTTCTAACCAATGCAACCAGGGTTTGATCCTCGGAACGGTAGGTATGCGAGGTGGTACCGTGGTCGGCAGATCGGACAGTTGGGTTATTCAAATCCCACTGGGGGTATCGAATTATTTCGTGTGAGGAAGCTATCCAGCTTGCGGAAGATGTATGGTTCAAACAGGATGACCGTCTGTGTATGAATCGTTGTTCCGAGGGGCACTAAGGGTTTTCCCTCGCCAAACATATTAGAAACATGACCTGAACTATTGTTGGGACTTTGAGACCCCCAAAATAAAGAAAACAAAAAACAGCTTAATGCAATCACATAAAGGTGAAATGTCCCAGAAAAGAAACATTCGAATTTCACATCGAACTTTGGAACATAGTTGAACATGTAATATAAAGGTGTAATAAATATTACCCGGCAGTGTAATAAATCACGTACAGTCTACACCTGTTATGTCGAAATCCGTCGGACAGAACAAAATACATAACCGAAGTTTGACTTAACGAAATTCGATATAAACAGATCCAGTTATATGTAAAATGATAGTGTCTGACACGGGAATTTGATCCGACTTCGAGATAACCGGATAATTCGACATAACCGATTTTGACATAACGGATGTAGACTGTATATCACAGAATTACTGATTCAGAACTAGGAACAACAACATATTATATACTGAGGCATCAAAGATCGCTCATTCATTGGGACTTTACCCCGACGTGAACCCGTAACACTTAACGTGTTCCGACGTGTAACCAGTATGTCTTAAAGATATGTTTTAAATTTAGAACAGGATAAGGCTTATTATCGAAATTTTGTGATTTTGTATTTCAAATTTTGCGGATGTACTACATACTTTTAGAAATCGATTAATGGACAATGTTCATAATTTGGCACACATACTGTTGTAATATCACATATTCAACACCACCTATGTCTAGATCAATCCAATATCACATTCACTAGTATCCAATAGAAACCAAACATATAATATTAAAATAGTCGAAGTATCTGAGGTAAAAGTGCCGAAGCTTCTAGCTACACAGGTAAAATGGCCGAGGTATCTAAGATTACGGGTAAAATAGCCGAAGTTTCTAGGTTCACGGGTAAAATGGCCGAAGTGTCTAGGTACACGGGTAAAGTGGCCACGGTATCTAGGTATACGGGTAAAATGGCCGAGGTATCTAGGTACACGGGTAAAATGGCCGAGGTATCTAGGTATACGGGGAAATGGCCGAGGTATCTAGGTACACGGGTAAAATGGCCGAGGTATCTAGGTACACGGGTAAAATGGCCGAGGTATCTAGGTACACGGGTAAAATGGTCGAGGTGTCTAGGTATACGGGTAAAATGGCCGAGGTATCTAGGTACACGGGTAAAATGGTCGAGGTGTCTAGTTACACGGGTAAAATGGTCGAGGTGTCTAGATATACGGGTAAAATGGCCGATGTGTTTAGATATACGGGTAAAATGACCGAGGTATCTAGGTAAACAGGGTAAAATGGTCGAGGTGTCTAGATATACAGGTAAAATGACCGAGGTATCTAGGTAAACGGGTAAAACAGCCATAGTGTCTAGGTAAACGGGTAAAATGGCCGCGGTATCTAGGTACACGGGTAAAATGGCCGAAGTATATAGGTACACGGGTAAAATGGCAGAAGTGTCTAGGCAAACGGGTAAAATGGCCATGTTTCTAGTTACACGGGTAAAATGGCCGAAGTGTCTAGATACACGGGTAAAATGGCCGAAGTGTCTAGATACACGGGTAAAATGGCCGAAGTGTCTAGATACACGGGTAAAATGGCCTAGGGATACGGGTAAAATGGCAGAAGTTCCTAGGAACACGGATAAAATGGCCGAAGTGTCTAGATGCATGGGTAAAATGGCCGATGTGTCGAGGCACCCGGGTAAATGGCCGAGGTATCTAGGTACACGGGTAAAATGGCCGAGGTACACAGGTACATGGGTAAAATGGCCGAAGTTTCTAGGTAAATGTGTAAAATGGCCGAATTGTCTAGATACACGTATCTAGAGGTATCTAGAGGTATACGGGTAAAACGGCCGATGTATCTAGGTACACGGGTAAAATGGCCGAGGTATCTAGGTACACGGGTTAAATGGCCGAGGTATCTAGGTACACGGGTAAAATGGCCGAGGTATCTAGGTACATGGGTAAAATGGCCGCGGTATCTAGGTACACGGGTAAAATGGCCGCGGTATCTAGGTACACGGGTAAAATGGCCGCGGTATCTAGGTACACGGGTAAAATGGCCGCGGTATCTAGGTACACGGGTAAAATGGCCGAAGTGTCTTTGTATACGAGCATAATGTCAATACTCAAAAGTGTCACATAGCCCAATTATCTGTATATCACCTTCCGGATCCAACAGCGACTCTACTTAAGTTTATACAAATTTATTTTAGCTCGATTGTGAAACAAGTTATTACAACTTATATTTATCACTCTCGAGACCTCATTCCTGATGGAATCCATCGCCATGAGGGAGAAAGCAGAGGCAATGTGGAATTTAAATGCCTTGCCTAAGGACATAATCGTAACGGCTTCAGCGGGGCTCGAACTCCAGACCTTTCGCACCTGAAGCGAACGCGCATCCACTGCGCTATCACGACTTTACTTGTGAGTCTATAAAGGGGCACCGGCAAATTGTCTGGTATTTATTATATAAATAGTGAATAAATCATCTCAACTAGCAGATACACATTATTGTGCCTAGTGGACAGGATGTGATTTCTAGACCTGTATATTGAGTTGTAGATGGCCTATAATACAAGAACATGATAATAACTTAAATAATTTTAAGAATTACATACATAACTATTATTATGAAGAGATACCCGTATGCATTAATATTACAGACATACATATTTTCCTCATCTCCACATGCCAATTAATGTCAAATGATCTGCCGTATTTCTTGATACCAATTTGACGTGGTGATGTCAATGTGATCATACGTCATAACTACTTTAAATACATGATCAGTTCCAATGTATGTTGTAATGTAGATAGCGCAGGTTCGATCCCCCGTCTGACCCTAATAAAATTAACAAACTTTCAGATGGGATTTTAAACCGAGGTCTCGTTTCGTTGCACGAACGAAATCAGAGTAGACCAGGTGATGGGTTTATGTCTGTATCATTCCATTATCTACCAACAATCTAAAATGAATAATCTCTTCAATGGCGGACATTATTCATAGATACATATTCCACAGTCATGTGGTCCATCTCCGGAATGTTTGTACATGTGTTTCTTCATAATGACAGACAAGCAAAAAGCTGCATTACATAGTTCACTCTCATAGGATTGTTCTCCGGTATATGCATGTATATGTATATGACGATGTTGTACGTGAAAGTGCTAAGCTAGCTAAGCCCCATTGTACACATTTCACTTTCATGTGGTCATTCAACTAAATGTTTGATCACGTGCCCTTTATATTGCCAGGCTGACAAAGTCTTCATACAAATCCAACATTCATGAGGTCTATATCCGGTAAATATCTTTGTATGTGCAGCTTGAAACTACGAGAATTGCAAACATTTTATTACACAGTTGACAATTATGTGGTCAGTCCCGTGAATGTATGCGTATATGCTGCTTTAACTTGATATACAGACAGAAAGCTTTATTGTATACACTCGTGGCGATGGATTCCATCAGGAATGATGTCTCGAGAGTGATTAATATAAGTTACAACAATTTGTTTAGTAATAAATTTGTATAAAATAAAGGTTTATTACATATTTCACACTCATGTGGCCGTTCTGGGTATGCGTGTATACATGCTGCTTCAAATTGTCAGATTGGGCAAAGGTTGTATTACATAGTTCAAACTCATGTTGTAGTTCTCAAGTGTGTATGAGCATATACCGCTTTAAAGTGTCATTCTGCTTAAAAGTCTTATTACATAGTTCACACTCATGCGGCTGTTCTCCAGAATGCTTCAGCATGTGCCGCTTTAAATTGCTAGAATGATTAAACGCCTTATTACATATTTCACATTTATGTGGCCGTTCTCCAGTATGTAGGAGCATAATTATGCTGCTTTAAAGTGCCATAACGACTAAAACCCTTATTACATATTTCACACTTATGTGGAAGTTCTCCAGTATGTATGAGTATATGCTGCTTTAAAGTGTATTTCTGCTTAAAAGTCTTATTACATAGTTCACACTCATGCGGCTGTTCTCCAGAATGCTTCAGCATGTGCCGCTTTAAATTGCTAGAATGATTAAACGCCTTATTACATATTTCACATTCATATCGCCGTTCTCCAGTATGTATGAGCATATGCTGCTTTAAAATGCAAGACTGACTAAAAGCCGTATTACATATTGCACACTCATGTGGCCGTTCTCCAGTATATATGAGCATATGCTGCTTTAAAGTGCCAAACTGACTAAAGGCCGTATTACATATTGCACACTCATATCGCCGTTCTCCAGTATGTATGAGCATATGCTGCTTTAAATGGCTAAACTGACTAAAAGCCTTGTTACAGATTTCACATTCATGTGGCCGTTCTCCAGTATGTATGAGCATATGCTGCTTTAAATTGCTAGACTGACCAAAAGCTTTATTACATAGTTCACACACGTGTGACCGTTGTCCGGAATTACTGGGCGTGTCCTGCTTTATATTCCTAGACATTCTGACAATCCGTAATTATATAATTATTTTGTTATATGAATTATCTGCACTATGAGTTGACAATATAGCTAATTTCTTGCACAATATTGACTTCTGATATCGAGTTCACAATTTGAATAGAATATACAAGTGGAATTGCTTAACTAAACTAGAGAATCGGAACATGATATTTCCTCAAATATTTTTCTAGTGGATGTTAAATTGAGGAATTCGTATGGAAATAACACGAATCTGTTCATGGTAAAAATAATTAAACAACTTCCTCATGTAGATCCGTACGTGTACACATCCGGTTTCATCTCCTGTAAGTAAACAACATACTAACTATTCATAAGTCACAAAACATGTTTCAACAATTACTTTTAATTCTAAACCCTCTTTATAATTCAGTCATTGTCAGGAAGACATTATCGCCATCATCAAGACATCACCGCCCCCTCCACCGCCCCCTCCACCGCCGCCGCCACTGGACTACATATCCGTCTGAATACTTATGAAGATCGTTTAATAATATTCTATTGCAGTGTATACACATACAACAATACAAGGCAGGGTTCTCGCTGTCGGTCGCATTTGTTGCCAAATGCGCATACAAATTAAATCTGCCTCCAAAGATCTTCAGTTGGCGAAAATCCTTGGCGCATGCCATAAATATCGGCAAAATAGCATTGTTCAAGCAACATAAGCGGCCGAAAAGAGATGAACGTGAAGGTCGCGCGTGCGGTCATGCGTGCGATGATGACATGTGTTTGTTTACTGGAGATCAGCTGTTGCATTGGGTGGCACGTGATTACATGGGGTGACATTTTAATTACGGATAATTGGATTAAATGGCGGTCTTTAATCTTACAACTGATTAATTAAGACAATTGTCCCATGGAAAAAATCAGAGGAGACTCTGGAATGGGTCTCTGTCTGTATCATTGCCCTATCCTCCAAACAATTATGACTAATCTCTTCAGGAGGCATCGCTCATATGAGCAACTGGTCGAGACGATAAATAAACGCAAAACACACACATATTGTATATACCGACTTCTAAAATTGCTAGAACTAAAACTGCTAACTATCCTGTGATTAGAAACGTTCAAGATTCCTGGCTAACAAATGTTCCATGTTTGAGTTATGATGGACAGTTAATGTAAAGTCTGTATAAAGTGTCAGTTCAGCAACACTTTCACACGTTATGTTATATTTCGGGATTTACGCCTGTATCAGCACCATTGTGGGCTATATCGCCGGCGGGCAGTTTATCTAACACCACCTTTCATGGGCAGGCTCCAGCGGTTAACCAGTACTTGGGTGCACCAACCTCCGTAAGAAACTCGCAACATTTTAATATAAATGAGACACGACCTGAGCGGGGCTCGAACACGTGAACATCAGTAATGATAGATTACAGTGGTTAACAAGTCAGAGACCTTAACCACTCGAACACGGAGGCGGACACACTTTCACACGTGGATGCAGTATTATTAAGACGGTATCAATCGATAAGCATGTAAAAAAACGGTATAAATTGTTAACATATTTAATAGTAAATAATAGTTCATCAATTGAAAATTTGTATTATGCTTTTGTTATGTTGAAATGGATTATAAATAGGATTTTATAAGATATATATGATATAGAAGACAGGAAGGTTTATTTTGTATACATAGATAAAATTACTCACTTCCATTGTACTCGGTCCTTCACCAGGTTTAACTGTCAAAACCAAGGTGTTCCAAGTCAACACAAGAGATCCATTATAACAATTATTATTATCTGGTTTTAGTTAGTTGGTTTCAAGAAATAGTTCGCCTTATCCGTTTATTTATAAGAATATGTCACAGTATATCGACAGTTTCCGTCGAAATAGTTCATGAAAGCTGGAGGTTTAAGTGTTTGCAAATATATAGTGTACATACAACAATAAAATATTATCAGAAATAAAATATACTTACATGTGTGCAGATGGTGGCGTTAGGACAAGGGAGATAAGTATGCAAGCGATTCATGAAAATGAAATGGATCGGATCCGGTATGTATTATGACGGTCGCTGTACTCACGTAACTGCACTTTCTTCCAATGCGTCTGGGAGATGTTCGTCCTTGTTGACTAGCCTCAACTTCATATATCAGTGTGTGTGTTTTACGTTTATTTATCGTCGCTACCGGTTGCCTATTTGAGTATTTGCAACTGCGTATCTTGCGTACAGGTAGCTACGCGCCTTGTGATACATTTAGGCGAAAGTAGCTGTGTACATATTGTCTAAAGTTTGTGAAATATATTTCAAATTAAACCAATTATATTGAGTTTCCATTTGGAATTTGAACAGCGATGAGTGGCATATGATGTGAAGCCAATGACCCTAGCTATTCGACCACGAAGTCCATGACACATGTACGTGTATACATCAACAGTTAACTAACAGTTATTGAAACTACACATTTCCTGTAATCTGATTGGCTTGTCACGTACAATTTGCTGCAAGTGGAAGTCGTGATAGCGCAGTGGATGCGTGTTCGCTTCAGGTGCTAAAGGTCCGGAGTTCGAGCCCCGCTGGAGCCGTTACGAGTGTGCCCTTAGGCAAGGCATTTAAATTCCACGTTGCCTCTTCTCTCTCCCTCGTGGCGATGGATTCCATCAGGAATGAGGTCTCGAGAGTGATTAATATAAGTTGAAATAACTTGTTTCACAATCGAGCTAAAATAAATTTGTATTAACTACGTACAGTTTGGCTTGAGAAATATAATCGGCAATATATACATACCTTAGCACCCAACGTGTTTTTAATGTATTACCAAACGCAGAAATTGAGAGGTATGTCGCTAAATTGTGCGGTTGATATATACGACTTTGAACTTGTAATCCAGGGAACTCAGGTTAGATCCCACGTCTGGTCCTAATAAAATTAACAGTCTTCCAGTTGGGACTTTAAACTGAGGTCTCATTTTCGATGCTTGCACCGTGCACGTAAAAGAACTAGAGGATACTCTGAAATGGGCGTCTGTCTGTATCATTGTACTATCCTCTAAAACTCTAAAATGACTAATCTCTTCAGGAGGCGTTGCTCAAATGGGCAACCGGTAGCGACGATAAATAAACGTAAAACACACACACTGATAGATGAAGTTGAGGCTAGTCGACAAGGACGAAAACCTCCCAGACGCATTGGAAGACTGTGAGTACAGCGACCGTCATAATACATACCGGATCCGATCCATTTCATTTTCATGAATCGCATGCATACTTATCTCCCTTGTCCTAACGCCACCATCTGCACACATGTAAGTATATTTTATTTCTGATAATATTTTATTGTTGTATGTACAATATATATCTGCAAACACGTAAGCTTTCATTAACTATTTCGACGGAAACTGTCGATATACTGTGACATATTCTTATAAATAAATGGATAAGGCGAACTATTTCTTGAAACCAACTAACTAAAACCAGATAATGATAATTGTTATAATGGATCTCATATGTTGACTCGGAACACCTTGGTTTTGACAGTTAAACATGGTGAAGGACTGATTATGCAAGTGAGTAATTTTATCTATATATAATACAAAATAGATAAAAAAATTATTACCTTCCTGTCTTCTATATAATATCCGTCTTATAAAATCCTATTTATAATCCATTTTAACATAACAAAAGCATAACACAAATTTTCAATTGATGAAATATTATTTACTATTAAATTCGTAACCATTTTATACCGTTGGTTTTCACGTGCTTGTCGATTGATTCCTTCTTAATAATACTGCATCCACGTGTGAAAGTGTTGCTGAACTGACACTTTATACAGACTTTACATTAACTGTCCATCAGAACTCAAAAATGGAACATTTGTCAGCCAGGAATCTTGAAAGTTTCTAATCACAGGATAATTAGCAGTATTAGTTCTAGCAATTTTAGAAGTCGGTGTTCCTATGGAACCATCAGGTTTACGTTTTAGAGAATTACTTGGAGTCGTCATTTTGTGACAATTTGTGTGTGTGTTTTACGTTTATTTGTCGTCGCTACCAGATGCCCATATGAGCGACGCCTCCTGAAGAGATTAGTCATTTTAGATTGTTATAGAATAGTTAAATGATACAGACAGAGACCCATTCCAGAGTGTCCTCTTTTCCATGCGACAATGTGTGTGTTTTACGTTTATTTATCGTCGCTACCTATTGCCCATATGAGTGACGCCTCCTGAAGAGATTAGTTATTTTAGATTTGTGGAGGATAGAGCAATGATACAGACAGAGACCCATTACAGACTCTCATCTCGTTCTTTTACTTGCACTGTGTGCATCACCGACACGAGACCTCGGTTTCATGTCCCATCTGAAAGTCTGTTAAATTTGTTATACTCTAGGAGCTAGCTGTAGTTGAGTATGCACTTTTATGTGCGCTCAGTTTGACTTTGGATCTTTGTTCCTTGTGGTCTGGGGATGAAAAAATGTTTGGTCACATGCTCTGGATCAAGCTCATTGGATTCCTTGCCCATGAAAACCTGGGTATAGTCACCAGTTTCTTGACTCTATCTGCAATAGAAACGGAGACATGGAAGAAAATAGGTATTATAAGGTGGCCATATTGAAATCCATATCCAGCGACTATAGTTCGTTCTACCAAAAGCAAAGAACAGCGACAGGACCCTCAGTACTTGCAGTACTCTTGTAATTTCAAGACGATACCTGATCACCACTAAATGGTGGCCATATTGGAATACAAGATGGCGGCCGTCAATCATTGTTGAAACTGCCATTACTTTGCATTATTGGATGCCTTGCCCATGAAAATATGGGTATAGTCACCAGTTTGATGACTCTATCTGCAATAGAAACGGAGACATGGAAGAAAATAGGTATTGTAAGGCGGCCATATTGGAATCCAAGATGGCGGCCACCAATCTTTGTTGAAAATGCCATTACTGGATTCGTTGCCCATGAAAACATGGGTATAGCCATCAGTTTGATGACTCTATCTGCAATAGAAACAGAGGTATGTAAGACAATAGGTATTATAAGGCGGCCATATTGGAATCCAAGATGGCGACCATCTGACATTGTTGAAACTGACATTATTGGAACCCTTGACCATGAAAATGTTGATATAGCCACCATTTTCATGAGCCTATCCCTACCAGGAGCTGAGATATTGGATGAAATAGGTTGTGCATGGCGGCCATTTTCAATCCAAGATGGCCACTTCCTGCACCTGATCCAGAGCATGTGACCAAACTTGTTTTCATCCCCAGACCACAAGGAACAAAGATCCAAAGTCAAACTGAGCGCACATAAAAGTGCATACTCAACTACAGCTAGCTCCTAGAGTATTAGGGTCATACGGTTTGTCGAACCTCCGATTACCATTATTTCAATTACCATATCAATTGATGTGCTTTTATTTAGATCAAACAAACACTTACCTTCCTTTAATTGTTCGTACATTGTATACGATGCCTGTAACATCATAAGCGGCCATTCTTTTCATTTTCTTAATATGTTGCAAATATTGTGTCAGCGAACACATGCACACTTAATTAATCAGTTGTAAGATTAAAGACCGTCATTTAATCCAATTATCCGTAATTAAAATGTCACCAACTTTTCAACACCCCATGCAATCACGCGCCACCCATGCAACAGCTGGTCTCCAAACTGGTAAACAAACACTTGTCATCATTGCACGCGTGACCGCACGCGCGACCTTCACTTTCATCTATTTTCGGCCGCTTATGTTGCTTGAACAATATTATTTTGCCGATATTTATGGCATGCGGCAAGGATTTTCGCCAACTGAATATCTTTGGAGGCAGATTTAATTTGTATGCACATTTGGCGACAAATGCGACCGACAGCGAGAACCCTGTCTCGTATTGTTGTATATGTGTATACAATGCAATATAATATTATTAAACGATCCTCATAAGTATTCAGACGGATATGTAGTCCAGTGGCGGCGGCGGCGGAGGGGGCCTTGGTTTCTTGATGATGACGATAATGTCTTCCTGACAATGACTGATTTATAAAGAGGGTTTAGAATTAAAAATAATTGTTGAAACATGTTTTGTGACTTATGAATAGTTAGTATGTTGTTTACTTACAGGAGATGAAACCGGATGTGTACACGTACGGATCTACATGAGGAAGTTGTTTAATTATTTGTACCATGAACAGATTCGTGTTATTTCCATACGGATTCGTCAATTTAACATCCACTAGAAAATATTTGAGGAAATATGTTCCGATTCTCTAGTTTAGTTAAGAAATTCCACTTGTATATTCTATTCATTGTGAACTCGATATCAGAAGTCAATATTGTGCAAGAAATTAGCTATATTGTCAACTCATAGTGCAGATAATTCATATAACAAAATAATTATATAATTACGGATTGTCAGAATGTCTAGGAATATAAAGCAGGACACACCCAGTAATTCCGGAAAACGGTCACACGTGTGTGAACTTTGTAATAAAGCTTTTGGTCAGTCTAGCAATTTAAAGCAGCATATGCTCATACATACTGGAGAACGGCCACATGAATGTGAAATCTGTAACAAGGCTTTTAGTCAGTTTAGCCATTTAAAGCAGCATATGCTCATACATACTGGAGAACGGCGATATGAGTGTGCAATATGTAATACGGCTTTTAGTCAGTTTGGCACTTTAAAGCAGCATATGCTCATACATACTGGAGAACGGCCACATGAGTGTGCAATATGTAATACGGCTTTTAGTCAGTCTTGCACTTTAAAGCAGCATATGCTCATACATACTGGAGAACGGCCACATGAATGTGAAATATGTAATAAGGCGTTTAATCATTCTAGCAATTTAAAGCGGCACATGCTGAAGCATTCTGGAGAACAGCCGCATGAGTGTGAACTATGTAATAAGACTTTTAAGCAGAAATACACTTTAAAGCAGCATATACTCATACATACTGGAGAACTTCCACATAAGTGTGAAATATGTAATAAGGGTTTTAGTCGTTATGGCACTTTAAAGCAGCATATGCTCCTACATACTGGAGAACGGCCACATAAATGTGAAATATGTAATAAGGCGTTTAATAATTCTAGCAATTTAAAGCGGCACATGCTGAAGCATTCTGGAGAACAGCCGCATGAGTGTGAACTATGTAATAAGACTTTTAAGCAGAATGACACTTTAAAGCGGCATATGCTCATACACACTTGAGAACTACAACATGAGTTTGAACTATGTAATACAACCTTTGCCCAATCTGACAAGTTGAAGCAGCACGTATACACGCATACCCAGAACGGCCACATGAGTGTGAAATATGTAATAAACCTTTATTTTATACAAATTTATTACGAAACAAATTGTTGTAACTTATATTAATCACTCTCGAGACATCATTCCTGATGGAATCCATCGCCACGAGTGTATAAAATAAAGCTTTCTGTCTGTATATCAATTTAAAGCAGCATATACGCATACATTCACGGGACTGACCACATAATTGTCAACTGTGTAATAAAATGTTTGCAATTCTCGTAGTTTCAAGCTGCACATGTATATACAAAGATATATACCGGAGAAAGACCTCATGAATGTTGGATTTGTATGAAGACTTTGTCAGCGTGGCAATATAAAGGGCACGTGATCAAACATTTAGTTGAATGACCACATGAAAGTGAAATGTGTACAATGGGGCTTAGCTAGCTTAGCACTTTCACGTACAACATCGTCATATACATATACATGCATATACCGGAGAACAATCCTATGAGAGTGAACTATGTAATGAAGCTTTTTGCTTGCCTGTCATTATGAAGAAACACATGTACAAACATTCCGGAGATGGACCACATGACTGTGGACTATGTATCTATGAATAATGTCCGCCATTGAAGAGATTATTCATTTTAGATTGTTGGTAGATAATGGAATGATACAGACATAAACCCATCACCTGGTCTACTCTGATTTCGTTCGTGCACGTTGTAAAGCAACGAAACGAGACCTCGGTTTTAAATCCCAACTGAAAGTTTGTTAATTTTATTAGGGTCAGACGGGGGATCGAACCTGCGCTATCTACATTACAACATACATTAGAACTGATCATGTATTTAAAGTAGTTATGACGTATGATCACATGGACATCACCACGTCAAATTGATATCAAGAAATACGGCAGATCATTTGACATTAATTGGCATGTGGAGATGAGGAAAACGGGTATCTCTTCATAATAATAGTTATGTATGTAATTCTTAAAATTATTTAAGTAATTATCATGTTCTTGTATTATATGCCCTCTATACATAAGTTATTATCATGTTCTTGTATTATAGGCCCTCTACAATTATCATGTTCTTGTATTATATGCCCTCTACAATTAATCATGTTCTTGTATTATATGCCCTCTACAATTATCATGTTCTTGTATTATATGCCCTCTACAATTATCATGTTCTTGTATTATATGCCCTCTACAATTATCATGTTCTTGTATTATATGCCCTCTACAATTATCATGTTCTTGTATTATATGCCCTCTACAATTATCATGTTCTTGTATTATATGCCCTCTACAATTATCATGTTCTTGTATTATATGCCCTCTACAATTATCATGTTCTTGTATTATATGCCCTCTACAATTATCATGTTCTTGTATTATATGCCCTCTACAATTATCATGTTCTTGTATTATATGCCCTCTACAATTATCATGTTCTTGTATTATATGCCCTCTACAATTATCATGTTCTTGTATTATATGCCCTCTACAATTATCATGTTCTTGTATTATATGCCCTCTACAATTATCATGTTCTTGTATTATATGCCCTCTACAACTCATTATACAGGTCTGGAAATCACATCCTGTCCACTAGACACACTAATGTGTATCTGCTAGTTGAGATGATTTATTCACTATTTGTATAGTAAACACCAGACAATTTGCCGGTGCCCCTTTATAGATTCACAAGTAGAGTAGTGATAGCGCAGTGGATGCGCGTTCGCTTCAGGTGCGAAAGGTCTGGAGTTCGAGCCCCGCTGGAGCCGTTACGAGTATGCCCTTAGGCAAGGCATTTAAATTCCACATTGTCTCTTCTCTCTCCCTCATGGCGATGGATTCCATCAGGAATGAGTTCTCGAGAGTGATAAATATAAGTTGTAATAACTTGTTTCACAATCGAACTAAACTAAATTTGTATAGACTAAGTAGTGTCGCTGTTTGATCCGGAAGGTGATTTACAGATAATTGGGCTCTGTGGCACTTTGAGTATTGACATTATGCTCGTATACAAAGACACCGCGGCCATTTTACCCGTGTACCTAGATACCTCGGCCATTTTACCCGTGTACCTATATACCTCGGCCATTTTACCCGTGTACCTATATACCTCGGCAATTTTACACGACAGTCGTGTACCTAAGCACATCGGCCATTTTACCCATGTATCTAGACACTTCGTCCATTTTATCCGTTTACCTAAACACATCGGCCATTTTAACCATGTATCTAGACACTTCGGCCATTGTACCCGTGTACCTAGATACCTCGGTCATTTTACCCGTATATCTAGATACTTCTGTCATTTTACCAGTATACCTAGATACCTCGGCCATTTTACCCGTGTACCTAGATACCTCGGCCATTTTACCCGTGTACCTAGATACCTCGGCCATTTTACCCGTTTACCTAGACAATTCGGCCATTGTACCCGTGTACCTAGATACCTCGGTCATTTTACCCGTGTACCTAGATACCTCGGCCATTTTACCCGTGTACCTAGATACCTCGGCCATTTTACCCGTGTACCTAGATACATCGGCCATTTTACCCGTATACTTAGATACCTCTAGATACGTGTATCTAGACAATTCGGCCATTTTACACATTTACCTAGAAACTTCGGCCATTTTACCCATGTACCTCGGCCATTTTACCCGTGTACCTAGATACCTCGGCCATTTACCCGGGTACCTAGACACATCGGCCATTTTACCCATGTATCTAGACACTTCGGCCATTTTATCTGTGTTCCTAGGAACTTCTGCCATTTTACCCGCATCCCTAGGCCATTTTACCCGTGTATCTAGACACTTCGGCCATTTTACCCGTGTAACTAGAAACATGGCCATTTTACCCGTTTGCCTAGACACTTCTGCCATTTTACCCGTGTACCTATATACTTCGGCCATTTTACCCGTGTACCTAGATACCGCGGCCATTTTACCCGTTTACCTAGACACTATGGCTGTTTTACCCGTTTACCTAGATACCTCGGTCATTTTACCTGTATATCTAGACACCTCGACCATTGTACCCGTTTACCTAGATACCTCGGTCATTTTACCCGTATATCTAAACACATCGGCCATTTTACCCGTATATCTAGACATCTCGACCATTTTACCCGTGTACCTAGATACCTCGGCCATTTTACCCGTATACCTAGAATCCTCGGCCATTTTACCCGTATACCTAGACACCTCGGCCATTTTACCCGTTTACCTAGATACTTCGGCCATTTTACCCGTGTACCTAGATACATCGGCCATTTTACCCGTATACCTAGATACCGCGGCCACTTTACCCGTGTACCTAGATACATCGGCTATTTTACCCACGTACCTAGAAACTTCGGCTATTTTACCCGTAATCTTAGATACCTCGGCCATTTTACCCGTGTAGCTAGAAGCTTCGGCACTTACCTCAGATACTTCGACTATTTTAATATTATATGTTTGGTTTCTATTGGATACTAGTGAATGTGATATTGGATTGATCTAGACATAGGTGGTGTTGAATATGTGATATTACAACAGTATGTGTGCCAAATTATGAACATTGTCCATTAATCGATTTCTAAAAGTATTTGAAATACAAAATCACAAAATTTCGATAATAAGCCGCCTAACCTGTTCTAAATTTAAAACATATCTTTAAGACATACTGGTTACACGTCGGAACACGTTAAGTGTTACGGGTTCACGTCGGGGTAAAGTCCTAATGAATGAGCGACCTTTGATGCCTCAGTATATAATATGTTGTTGTTCCTAGTTCTGAATCAGTAATTCTGTGATATACAGTCTACATCCGTTATGTCAAAATCGGTTATGTCGAATTATTCGGTTATCTCGAAGTCGGATCAAAGTCCCGTGTCACTATCATTTTACATATAACTGGATCTATTTATATCGCATTTCGTTAAGTCAAACTTCGGTTATGTATTTTGTTCTGTCCGACGGATTTCGACATAACAGATGTAGACTGTACGCGATTTATTAAACTGCCGGGTAATATTTATTATACCTTTATATTACATGTTCAACTATGTTCGAAAGTTCGATGTGAATTTCGAATGTTTCTTTTCTGGGACATTTCACCTTTATGTGATGGCATTAAGCCGCTTTTTGTTTCTTTATTTTGGGGGCTCAAAGTCCCAACAATAGTCCAGGCCATGTTTTTAATATGTTTGGCGAGGGAAAACCCTTAGTGCCCCTCGGAACAATGATTCATACACAGACGGTCATCCGGTTTCAACCATACATCTTCCGCAATCTGGATAGCTTCCTCACCCCCAGTGGGATTTGAATAACCCAACTGTCCGATCTGCCGACCACCGTACCATCTCGCATACCTCCCGTTCCGAGGATCGAACCCGGGTTGAAATGGTTAGAAGTTATGTATGTTTAAACAAGCAATGTATATGTTACGATTATATGACTGGCAATATACACAATTTAAACAAACATCGTATATTAACATGTAGATCTAAGAGACAATAATAAGATAACCACATTAACTTCTACTGTTTATTTATGTACAGTCTACATCCGTTATGTCAAAGTCGGTTATGTCGAATTATCCGGTTAAAGATCGGGTCAAAGTCCCGTTTCAGACACTATCATTATACATATAACGAGCTCCTAGCCTTGAGCATTTGTATGCTGCCTTTAACGGATGTTCAATGAATTCCCTTAGTTGTGAGAACATGTAAGATGCTGGGTGCACATTTTGGCTTCAGATACATATACATTTTGAACCATTTTCTTTATTACTGTATAACTAACATTACGAAAGTTTGGAAATATGAAATGGTAATTGCATTTAGAAAACACATAGGACTATGTACATATGTGTACGTGAAATAAACACATGTTCTGTTCTATTGGTATAACATTGGCATTTAAGTATGCACACAGTCTCATTAGCTGAAATTGTGCCCGCCTATTTATCAAGACAGCCGGTTGTTTGAGCTTAGGCATAAACTGTTCTGTTCATTAAAATGACAAACGGTTTACCTCAACACGTTCTGTAAACACGTATGTAATATTAGATAAAAAGTAGTCCAGTCATTATATATGGATGTAGGTATACATACTACCAGGGAGCATTCGTACTATATTTCAGTATTGCGTTACAGTACATCCAAGCAATATGTATACTATTTATTGACCTATTCAGTAGTATGCTATTTTTGAGCTCCTACATTCTCTCAGGCACGCAACCCACGAACGTCCCATATTTCCAAACCCATTGCTGTTTAGCAAACACTATGAAGCACGTACAATATAACAACTCTACAAGTTCTTTCACACAAGTCCCGCATTCTTCGCCATGCCGTAGAATACCCCACTCCTGTCTTGTAAGAGAGTTTTCGGAGAGTCAAACTCTATAATCAATCCAGCATCCAGAACCAATACTCTGCAAGAAAATGGAAACGGTTTTAAATTACAGCATTAACTATTTGTGGAACTCTACCCCTTACTTTATATGGTTTGATTTAGGTATATATGTACTATCTACATCAGTTATGTAGAATTCCGTCGGACCGAACAAAATACTTCGACATAACCGCAGATTGACGTAACGAAATGGACATAAACTGAGCCAGTTATATGTAAAATGATAGTGTCTTAAACTGGACTTTGATCCGATTTCGAGATAACCGGATAATTCGACATAACCGCCTTTGATATAGCGGATGTAGACTGTAGTTACAATTTCCATGTGGAGAGAAGAGTATATACACTGTTTGGATCAGCGATATATGACATATTGTACTGATATAGGATCTTCAGGGTGTGTGTTTTACGTTTACTAATCGTCGCTACCGGTTTCCCATATGAGCGACGCCTCCTGAAGAGATTAATCGTTTAAAATTTTTGGAGGACAATGCAATGATACAAATAGAGACCCATTTCAGTGTCTCCTCTGATTCTTTTACGTACACGGTGTAAGGCACCGACTGGATACCTCGGTTTAAAGTCCCATCTGAAAGACTGTTAATTTTATTATGGTCAGATGGGGGATCGAACCTGTGATTCCTGGATTACCAATCTAAAGTGTTAACCACTGGACTACAGATCCGGCTGACCTCCTCAAATTAATGATCCATATATACTCAGTATAGATTATACAGCATGTCCGTGTAACTGACAGCGTAATGTTACTACTGTAACTATAACAGTAAATGCTCCCTTTGTTATTACCATGATAAATGTTTATTTTACATAATTGTATAATGAACATAATATGGGGAAAGCACGGTATGGGCTGTACCGCCTATAAATAGCATGTACACAAAATATACATGAAAAAGAACATAAACCTTATAATAACACTTTTCTTTCATTTTTCATATAAATATTCAATAACACGACGACACCGGCTGGAAGGGTTTTCGAAATCCCATTGATCACAACTTACAGACGATCAATGAAATAATACAATTTATCAAGCGCTCTCTTTATTCGACATAGTCGCCGACTGACGACGCTATCGCTTGACTAAGTACAAGACAGCAGAAAATAATGCCCAAACGATAATGGAAAATTACAAGGGGAGGTAATTATTTTCGAACTTCGCAATATATTATTTGCTGGAAATTGTCAGTGTTTGCTGCAAATGAGGGCTCATTATTAAGAGTAATGATGTAATTACTGCGAGATATCTCCATATTTTAATCTATGATTGTTGATGCAGGTCAGTGATGGTAACGACAGAGTGCGGATTAGTATAACGATATTGTGTCAATAAACAATGTTTTTCTGGATTGACGTGCTCTTGTCATGTTGATTATTGCTGAATTTTCACCATTTAGACCCATATGTTGGTAGGCTTACGTGCATAATATTATTGTGTTCATGACATTAACATTTAGATATTTGGCGAGTTCTGTCAAAATAAGTTGATTAAATTTGGATAATATATCGTTTGGATATTTCAGTATATTTGTTTGGCAATGGCTATGCATAGTTTGGTGATTTTACAGTACTGATTATATCCTATGTAGTTCAGGGGCGTGCATGACATTTATATAAACATATGCATAGCACATTTGTTTTTGCTTATGGTGTTTTGTTTTTGTATAATTTTTATTTAAAAACTTACTTACCGGTCATAATCCATGATGGTATTCAGTCTATGAGCAACCGTGAGTATTGTACAATCCTTAAACTGGGTTCGGATAGTGTCTGAAATACAAATATCCTCGTCTGCATGCATCATACTATGACAACATGTAATGTTGTTGTATCTAGTTTTTTCTTCCATTACACAATATTGTACAATCCTTAAACTGGGTTCGGATAGTGTCTGAAATACAAATATCCTCGTCTGCATGCATCATACTATGACAACATGTAATGTTGTTGTATCTAGTTTTTTCTTCCATTACACAATATTGTACAATCCTTAAACTGGGTTCGGATAGTGTCTGAAATACAAATATCCTCGTCTGCATGCATCATACTATGACAACATGTAATGTTGTTGTATCTAGTTTTTTCTTCCATTACACAATATTGTACAATCCTTAAACTGGGTTCGGATAGTGTCTGAAATACAAATATCCTCGTCTGCATGCATCATACTATGACAACATGTAATGTTGCTACATTACTCAATAATGCAACCAAAGGGTTGTATGTATATACATGTCTATCCATCTATCTATCTCTGAATACTACAACTCCTGTGTTACTGGCAAGTTAGTCCGTTGTGGCGGATAACTACACCACCCGTATTTCCTGTTTGACAACAAGACCTCAACTCCTAGAACTACGGATGCGACTGACAACTTGCTCGCATATCACCATGTATCACGTGTCCATGATAGGGAACGACTCTGCAGCCCTGGTGATAGCGGTGAAAGGCGTGATCTAACTGAATGACAGACCGTTAGACCACTCTGTCTCGGAGGCACAGTAACATGTGTATTGCTTATCTACTGGCAACATTGGCAGGACTATACAACTATGTAGACTAATTGCGAATGCATATTTTAAAATTCATTTCCAATCTCAACATCTTTCGAATTTAAGATTTAATTTCAATATCTGCATACCATTAACAAGTCGCTGCCTGTCAATCAAACTAATCAATAATCCAATCAGAAATCGTTATGTCTGTCTTATTGGATGTCCGATTAGCGCAGTGATTAGCGCGCTCGCTTCTCAACAATGCAACCCGGGGTCGAACCTCGGACCGGAAAGTATGTGAGATATTACGGTGGTCGCCATATCTAGCAGGTGGGTTTTCTCCGGGTACTCCGGTTTCCTCCCACACGAATGACCACATTTACGCTTTCATCCTCGCCGACGAGAGTGATTATTATAAGTTGTTAAAACGTGATTCGCAATCGTTGTAAAATAAATCAAGTTTAAACCACATTTGCGTCTATCTGGAATCTAAGCATAGTATGTAATTGTATGTTAAATATATTAAGTATGTCCATTTGAGATTAACCAGTGCGATTAGTTTGTCTATACCTTGAATGAGATCGTCAGTTTCCATATCAACGGCGGCTGTTGCCTCGTCTAGAATTAAAACTCTTGTTTTGTGTAACATAGTTCTTGCCAGGCATACGAGCTGCCGCTGACCCACACTAAAATGAAACGTTAAAGCTGCATGGAATTATTCGAAACAGGTACAAACAGCATACTTTATGACATGCTACGATGTCCGCATCGTGCACGATATAGCATGAGTTCCACCTCCGTCATAACAACGGTCGTGTATCCTTAAACAATGAGAGACATCTCTAATTTTCTATTACCTCCTTTGGCTGATAAAGTCTGATTTATTCCAACATGGGAATATGTCCATTTAGTTGGAATCGTTTGTTTTTACTGTTGAGCCCTATGTTCCCTACCAGATGTTTCAGTTTGATAATTGTGATTTTATCAAAATCGTGTTAATTCACTGATAGCATTGTTTTACAAATAAGTACACATTGCATATACTGTAGGAGATATGTCGAGATATAGTCATGTACTACTCATATATAACGCGATTGTGGGATAAATTGCTAGCATGTTGTGCAAAGGAAAAAACGATAAAAACAGAGGAAAACACTTAATAGAACCTACCTACTTTTAGCGAGTATTCAGGGCATAACTGACAGATGCCTCTCATTGTAACAAACTGATGTAATAAAAGAGGTTTATTATGCACTTGCATTAGTGAGTTAACGTTCACTATTATGTTGTTATATCAACTATTTCCATGAATACGTTCTCGTTCTCTATTATTTGCTTAGTATATTCCAATGTGTGATTCTTTATAATAGAGGGTTTTCCAATAAATGGCATGTGGTAGCTTGACTTTGGAAAACTGTCGTTTCGGGGTGAAGTTTACGACAAGAGTGTCTGTAAGGCAGTGTGCGAGGGGGCATGTGATTTAGGGGTTTATGGGGGTAATGCCCATGGATAAGCTACCTAAGGATATATAGGTGGTGGAATAGTGAGTCTCAAAAATGTGGACATCGTGTACTGAACTTATTACGTGCATAATGTTGGAGAATCAGCATGGGCGATACTGATGCAAGAGTTTTTGTGTAACGAGATTACCAGAACTGCTAGGATAGAGACGAGGTTTAATATATCATGTTACATAATGTACATAATGCTATTGTTAATCAAACTATATATAAACACAACGTGACGTACTGATTATTGAGAACGCCACTATACGAGTTCATGAGCTCCCGGTGTCACATATTACGGGTGTCACTTGTCGTTGTGTGACACACTACACTAAAATCCACATTGTCTGTGCGCTCTTCCCATTGGAATGAGGTATCAAGATGGATTAGAATAATGTTGTAACAATCAACATAACATAACTATATGATTATAAACTAATAAGCTCAACGACTGCAAATGACCAACGCTACATATAGAAATATGCTAAAATACGCTACATCTGTTTGTCGGACTGCTAACACATCATTAAATATGTACACGTTTAACACACACGTGTTTGTATGTAATCAGTGATCAGGGCGAAATTGGCGAAACAGTCGCCCATCAGGGGGCTCCACTTCTTCCTAACATCACATTTCATTTTTACAATTTCCCTTTAAATTGTTGTCCAGTAGTATGATATATTGGCCATTGTAAAGCACTCCTATTGAAATGTTGAAGTTATCGTCATAATGTGTATTTTAACCCTGTGTTGATGAAGTTTATTAAATAATACCATATAAGGATGCACTTCCGCGCTTTCTCATTTCTCTCAAACATTCTGACCTAAGATGAGCCATGGTAATTAGCACACTCGTAAGCTGCTACTATGGTTAATCTGCATCGGTAGTTAGGTAGCACATTCACAAATATTCACAGTGCATCATATAGTAGCATACTGTATTTCGCATTTGCATTAGACACACGCGTATATTTACCTCAGACATCCGTTAGTATTTACCTCAAACATCCGTTAGTATTTACCTCAGACATCCGTTAGTATTTACCTCAAACATCCGTTAGTATTTACCTCAAACATCCGTTAGTATTTACCTCAAACATCCGTTAGTATTTACCTCAAACATCCGTTAGTATTTACCTCAGACATCCGTTAGTATTTACCTCAAACATCCGTTAGTATTTACCTCAAACATCCGTTAGTATTTACCATATATATCCGTTAGTATTTACCTCAGGTTCTGACCACCTTCGCCACACTCGTAGTTTAAACCATTGTCCATCCCGTTAACAAAATCCTTTAGATGTGCGCATTCCAATGCATACCATATATGCTCGTCATTGTATCGACCAAACGGGTCAAGGTTACTTCTTAATGTACCAGAAAACAAGACAGGGTCCTGATAACAAAAAAGCAGATCATATAAATATAATTTGAATATTTTACTATTCCGACTTAATAATAGTTACTATAATGTATACTTGTGGAAGTCGTGATGGTGCTGTGGTAGCACGTTCGCTTCAGGTGCGAAAGGCCCGGAGTTCGAACCCCTGTTGGAGCCGTTACGATTGTGTTCTTAGGCAAGGCATTTAAATTCCAAGTTGGCTCTTCTCTCTCCCTAGTGTCGACGGAATACATCAGGAATGAAGTCTCGAGAGTGATTAGTATAAGTTGTAAGAACTTGTTTCGAAATCGAGCTAAATTAAATGTGTATAATAAAAAATAATATCTACTTATTTTCTCATGGGCATAATTAGTTAGGTAACTAAAATTGCAGTTAGAATTTCTTACTTGTGGTAGAATTGTCAATTTCGTCCTTAGATCATGTAGGCCTATCTTTGATATGTCCACCCCGTCGATCAGTATAGAACCACCGGCAGATTCTATCAGTCGGAACAACGAGAGAGCCAATGACGATTTTCCTGCACCTGTCCTACCAACAACCCCTACCTGAAACACAGCCATGTGGTATAAGTTACCCCCATCAAATGCTCACACAAACACATTGAAGTCCGATATTTGTACTATTTGACTTTGCCTCTTGGGACCCCTCTTGTCCCTAAAAATGTGTTACAATTTTCATACAAAATGTTGACCAGTGAGATACACTGACCCCTTATAAAGCACTCCTATATTCAAATGTTGTATTTAATAGTCATACTGTGCATTTTAACCATATTTTGTTGACATTTATTAAATAACACCATTTAAGGAATTCATAAGGAACTATAATATTACATTCTAAGAAACATCACATTGATTTGCAGTGTTTATTTTCATACATTAATTTGTTTTCCATTTTTAGGTGTACAATACTAGAAATTTACGTGTATCGATTAACAACACAACAATAATTCTGAGAAATTTCTCGAATAAGTGTATCATAGCTACAGCTCGTATGTTATGTTGCTATAACTCTTGAGAAATATACAATCAAACCTGGCTTAAGCAGCTCTATACAGGTTGCCTGCTTAATGGAGGTGACCACACACGCATGTTTGACTATTACATATGTACAGCATAGCTGCAGATCGTATTTTATTAATGAAAGCCAACTTCACCTTTTCGCCATCTGCTATCGAGCAGTTAATGCCTCTTAGAACTAAATCCAAGCCTTCTCTATACCGTGTCAAGTAGTTACGAAATTCAATCTTCCCGGACTTTGGCCAGTTGCTCGGTAGTTTAGCCGCTTATAACACCCAGCCAGCCTACAGGTTAAAACAACTATTGATACAGTAATATATAAAATATGTATTTGAATACAAAATGCATAGTATTACAGCACAAATATGAACTGATTACCTCTGGGGATCTGGAATACTTTCAGGTGAAGAAGCTAACAAGCTGGCTTGCAGAATTTCGGTGGTTCTACGCCGGTGCCTGTCCGTGCATGAAACACTGCTGGGATGGGCACCCGGGGTCTTCATCCACCATTTATAGCTGGAGAAAGTCGCCATGTGATATAAGCCCTTGGTGTGACTTTAACCCCCACAAACAAACAGCTACAATGTATGTCCGTCCATAAACAGCAAATAATGGCCCGACAGACAGGCAGACAGACATAACTCACATCCTTAGCAACAGTTCAACACGATCGAATCACCTTGTCTGTATCATTGCACTATCCTCCAATAATCTAAAATGACTAATCTCTTCAGGAGGCGTCGCTCACATGGGCAACCGGTAGCGACGATAAATAAACGCAAAACACAGACCAGAGGTAGAATGAAATCCAGTGTTAGACGCCATGCTGGATTAACAAGTTGATACATATTTTACCCGGAGAAAACCCACCTGCCCAGTCTGGCGACCACTGTACCATCTCACATTCCTCCCGGTCCGATGATTGAACACGGGCTGCATTGGTGAGAAATTAATTTTATGTAAGGGCGTGATATAACCTCACTTGGCATTTCCACAAGTAGAAGGAAATCCAGTGTCAGACGCTGGATTAACAGGTAGATACATATTACCACAATAGTCATTACAAGTATTTTGTCTAGTCTTTGCGTAGAATTGTTTGTTTGATTATCGGGGACTATTTACTGCAGCATTCGGATGCATATTACTGATTTCCATGAGTTGTAATAAGGCTCAAAGTATACAGGCAAACAGAAAATATTATTTTCCCAACTTATGGTTACTATGGTAATGTGATAAAAGAGATCTTAGTGGGAATACACTCTTGATGAATTCATACCATATTTTGTTAAATTCCTTTTGGAATTTTGCTATTAAGCTCAGCAAAGTCCTCGTTTAATAGCAAAATTTGCTTCCTTTCATAACATATAGTACAGTCTACATCCGTTATGTCGAATTCAGTCGGACCGATCAAAATACTTCAACATAACCGAAGTTTGACTTAACGAAATTCGATATGAACAGAGCCAGTTATATGTACAATGATAGTGTCTGAAACGGGAAGACTTCGAGATAACCTAAGTATTCGACATAACCGACTTTGACATAACGGTTGTAGACTGTATGTACTCACCACTTATATCCTATATATGGGTTTTGTTCAGATCCTATGTTCGAACTTAAATGATTTGCAATACAGACGTATTCTATATATACCTCTGATGGTAGTACTGTATATTCTGTCACCCTCTCTGCCGATACTACATTCATCTCCATCTCGCTGATTGCAAGCACGACCAGGTTTAACGTTATTGTGATCTAATCAAATACAGTCACATATAATCAAATACATTGAATTATCCATCAAAATGTCACAATCATATTCTCTTGCAATAATAATTTAAAATATTCAGCAATTAAACTCAATAACAAGCAGTACAACATTAAATAGTATGTAATCTAAATTGTCAAAGTAGCATACACATTCTCTGACAAGTTGGTAAAAATCAATTCAACATCTGGTGTGAATCTGTCCTGGTTCGATATTCCAATTCTTAGTTATACGTAAATAGTTCTCAATTTATATGTAATATATTTTTAGATTTAAAAGTTACAGCGTACATAGTATTATTATTATTAAATTTTAAATGTTAACTATTAAGTCCACTGCCTAAATACACTACTATTAATATTTGATCATGGATCATGTGTGACCTACTTCATATTATGTTATATTATTTGTTTGTATTTGATGAAATAAAAACTTCTTCTTATGGCCAAAACAAAAATATGTTAACATAAATTAATTATTAATAACCAAAAACATAATAGTACAAAACAGAGGAAACATAAGTATGACTTAATAAGCACATACTTAATGTAGTACCTGAACAGCGTATGTGATCGACAAAGCAACCTGTGCACCGTTTAATTCATCGGATACAAGTCCAAGTACGGTGGCTAATAGGGCAATTATATTTCCAAGTAATTCTAGCCGGATTCCAATCCATCTACAGAATAAGCATCACATTTTATTCAGCATCGTATAAATAATTGTACAATATTTACACTCATATTATAGGTGTTAAACTTATATCGGCTGTCATTGAGATATCCATGGCCAAGCTGTAGTTTAATAAGGGTGTTGAATCACTTGCACATCACGGGTTTGTACACATAAATATGTTATTTACAATACTTACACTTATGATGTATCTGTTACACTAACGTCTTATATCCACATCGGCTGTCATTAAAATAGCCATGGCAAAGTTGTAAATGAGGTTGTTGAGTCACTTGTAGATCACGTACGATTTATTCTTCGAGGCTCACCATGTGTGTCGAATGATTTCAAGTGAAGAATGAGCAATATGCATATGTAGAGGTCCATTAGTTTCTAATATTTTCAAGCATTTATCTTCATTAGTTTTTAATATTTTCAAGCATTTATCTTCATTAGTTTTTAATATTTTCAAGCATTTATCTTCATTAGTTTTTAATAATTTCAAGCATTTATCTTCATTAGTTTTTAATATTTTCAAGCATTTATCTTCATTAGTTTTTAATAATTTCAAGCATTTATCTTCATTAGTTTTACAGCTACATGAGTCCGAAGAACGTCACAACATCAAAATGGACATCAAAACAATATGGACACAAAATGCGTAATTGTCTGTTCACGGCAGTGTTATTCGGACTGACAACGTTGGGTTTAAGAGATTTGATCAGAACTAATTAGGTCACTCTTTATGAAGACATATATATATATACAACTATTTATCTTTAGAGGCTGCAACAGATGCAATCAACATGACTTTATGAACGCACTATTTATTACCTTGCTCCTGTATTTGACGCATAGTAGAATTTAATGTTTGCATCCACCCTTTGTCTGGATTCCTGCACGAACCGATCTGCGCATCGGTATGCTCGGATCACCGCTGCACCAGTTATGGTCTCACTGGTAAAATAAAATAATGATAACATTCAAAATGAAATGATTTAGTGTACAATATAGCACACCCTACCATACACACATCTATTATGTTAAATGTATAGGGTGTGCGATATGATAATAGTGTTCAAATACAGCATACCAAAACCCTAGAAACAAATGTTAATGTATAGGGTGTGCGATATCATAATAGTGTTTAAATTCAGCACATCAAAACCCTAGAAACAAATGTTAATGAATAGGGTGTGCGATATGATAATAGTGTTAAAATGCAGCATATCAAAACCCTAGGAACAAATGTTAATGTATAGGGTGTACGATATAATAGTGTTCAAATTCAGCACATCAAAGCCCTACACAAATGTGGGCGCAACATTCAACACTATATGATCATAGTGTACAATTTTGTATAATTATAATACCTTATACACATCAGTTATATTAATGCATAAGGTGTGTATAATATAACCAAATATAGGTGGTTACGTTGCAAACGTCTTCTGCGACATCGAAGAAGAGTAGGGTTGTCTTATTAATATGTGCCACAATCATTTTAGAAATGGAGTGCTTAAGAGCTGACACCAGCTTTTGAGCCATCAAGTTACATTGACAATAGGATTATATATTGACCGACGTACAATATACACTTTACTTACTTTTACAACGATTGCGAAACAAGCTGTAACAACTGATATTAATCAAGGTCGTTGGCAAGGATGAACGCATAGTTGCGGTCGTTCGTATGGAAGGAAACCGGAGTACCCGGAAAAAATCCACCTGTCCGATCTGGTGACCACCGTACCATCTCACATACGTCCTAGTCAGTGGATCGAACCCAGGTTGCATTGATGAGACGCGAGCGTGCTAAGCTCTGCGATAATGGATTACCATGTCGACTCACTATGATGCCTTGCGGGGTGCACGCGCGCAATTCCGTTATAAATATATCTACGATGGGTTTACAATTTTTAAATATCTTAAGGTCTTCAAACAATTATCCTTCACACTAGATTCTTACATTACCATGCCCAATATTCGACCGAAAGCCCAACGATGTCGCCGGTGCATGCAGAAGTCATATTTCGGAACAGACTAATTAGCATTGCCAATGAAAAAGTTATTAAGAAATAAAGCGCGGTCGTGATTGGCTAAAGAAAATTGGCTACAAACAAATAAAAGCCAGGGCAGGCCCTGTAAGCAGTTAACCAGTGATAAGCAATATGTGTGAGGTGCCTTGCTCACTAACATTACATACGTGGCCTGACCCCGTATCAACTCGGGGACCGTTTGATTCCAAATTAGACGTTCTACCACGGACGCCACACAACCCCTGACAGCTCTCCTAGCCAAGTAAGTACAAATTTATGGGTGCGATAGACACTATATTGATGGACAACAGATGGAAGGGCAACATTGGTTGGGTCAATGTGTTTACATAGGAGCCATCTAATATACAAGAGCACACATAAACAGAGTTATACACACCTGAAATGGTTATATATAGGTGAACGATTAACGGATTCAGTACGCCGCATCTGCCTTGCTGTCGGTAAGTAGAATTTCTGAAACATTAGCAAAGAATATTTAAAGTCGCTACCTATTGTCCTATATCAGCGACGGGCCGTTTACCAACAACACGTTACCAGCGGTTAACCAGTACCTTGGTGCACCAACCTCCGTGAGACACTTCCAACATGTTCATATAAATATACACTGTCTTAGTGACGACAGAGGAGGATTATCATTTAGAGAAGATCCTGTCAATACCAGGTACCTTATTCCACATTAGTTTAGCATCCGCGGCCTAATGGACTGTGTGACAATTTGAATGAAGTCACCGTTTTCAAAGCACTTGTCCCCCACTGCTATATGTTCAAATCCCACTGGGGTGTAAATATTAGTTCATGTTCGGAAGCTATCTAGCTGGCATGCGGAATGTTAGAAGCCCATTCGGTTTGAAAAAGTAACCGGAGATGAACCCAGGTATTCATTCACTAATAACAGATGGTGGGTTGCTATATGACATAAGATACTATACTCTGGAGTATAGCATCATTAGAATGTCATATTAAGAAACGTTTCTTATGTAGATTTTGTCTGGTTAACCTTTGTATTAATATATTCTACTATGCGTTCTATATTATGTATATGTTCTATCACGATGGCGCGTGGTCGAGGATTCCCAGCAATGTTTTGTCTTTTGGGATAACGTTGTCAATAAAAAGGTTATGAACATTGCTGTGAGCTGCGATCATGAGTCAGAACTAGTATGGTACTAAGGCCTTTCCTTTCACGCGAACGTCATAGCAGAATTCACGTTATGCTTTTGAAATTGTTCATTTATATATTTTAGAACGCCATCATTGTGAAATATGTATATAATACGGTAATATTAATTTGCACTGTGTGCGTTGATTTGATTTTTACTTTATTCTATCTTGTATATATATAAATCTATAAATAGACGAACCTTTATGGCAGATAATATTAAGTTGTAGCAGATGTAAATAGTTATATAGTCGCTAATGGTCCGTAAATGGTTGTGGAAGTCGTGATAGCGCAGTGGATCCGCGTTCGCTTCAGTTGCGAAAGGTCCGGAGTGCGAGCCCTGCCGGAGCCGTTACGATTGCACCCTTATGCAGCAAGACGTGTAATTTCCACGTTGCCTCCTCTCTCCCTCGTGGCAATGGATTCCATAAGGAATGAGGTATCGATAGTGATTAATATAAGTTGTAAGAACTTGTTTCTCAATCGAGCTAAAATAAAGTTGCATAACTAAATGGTTGGAGATATGCTATTTCTCAGTCATTCCTCTAATCTAATATGAAATGTAAACCATTTTCTTCCAATGAAAATGTATGTGTTCGTATGAAATGCAAACTAATACCTATAACACGTAAACAAGGTGCATGTCCATATGAAACGTAATCTAATATTTACTACATACAGTCTACATCCGTTATGTCAAAGTCGGTTATGTCGAATTATCCGGTTATCTCGAAATCGGATCAAAGTCCCGTTTCAGACACTATCATTTTACATATAACTGGATCTGTTTATGTCGAAGTATTTTGTTCGGTCCGCCGGAATTCGACATAACGGATGTAGACTGTATAATACAAACTATTAAGCACAATACCAAGTGGCATGTGACTATATAAAAGTGTATGTCGAAATAGGAAATATAAATTACCACACACAAAAAGTAGATAATAGCGATAGGTATAATGGCTGCTATAAATATTGGTGTAGTGACGCCGACAACTACGACAACGGCTATAGTTGAAAAGACCATAATGTTCCATAGTCGGAAGCTCTCGGGCAGTTTATTGTCCATGATATCTACATCGCTCGAAAATCTTAAACAAAGTAATAGAACATACCTTTCATTTCATGTGACAATGTCAAAGACATGTCAGTGTATGCTTGAATTACACATGGCTGACTGCAATACTATTTAGAGAATAGTCAATGTGTCAAATATAATTCGATTAATCCATCAATTTAACTATTTCACCGCTAATGTCGCATAAAAGTGACTTTGCAAAAACAAAGGAGAGAACCTGCTCAGACAGAACAGAACGTGCCGTCTGATCAGGCTATATGCTGAATGTTCTTCAGACAGTGGAGCTGAAGCACCTGCCCGAATAGCAAACAACATAGATCCTGATCAGATGCGGCGTTACGCCACGGTTGATCTGTACCTATGTTGATTGCTCTTGCTCTGAATTTATTCGGCGCCGATAGAGTTAAGAACAATTGAAACAATATTTTCTGAGAACACTCTAATGTGTGAATTGACAAAATAGAAACTATACTTTCGGAGAACAGACCAACGTGCAAGCAGGCACAGTGGAAAATTGTAATACTCCTTCCAGAGAACATATAAATGGGTGAATTGACAAAATGGAAACAATACTTTCGGAGAACAGACCAACGTGCAAATAGGCAAAGTGGAACATTTTAATACTCCTTCCAGAGAACATATAAATGGGTGAATTGCCAAAATGGAAACAATACTTTCGTAGACCACACTAACATTCAAATTGACAGCATGTTAAGTTGTAAACAGTACTTTCGGAGAACACACTAACGTGCAAATTGACAGCATGTAAACAGTACTTTCGGAGAACACACTAACGTGCAATATTGGCAAAATGTAAACGGTACTTTCGGAGAACACACTAACGTGCAAATTGACAAAATGTAAACAATACTTTCGGAGAACAGACTAATGCAATCAGTGACCGCAACATACTACTCGACATGAAATGCATACTTATTCATCATACGGCCTATTGGCGTTGTGTCGAGGAATGACATAGGTGACCGCAGAATACTCGTCAACATAGAGTTATGCAAAATACCGGACGCCCTCACCATACGCGTCAAAGCCATGTAGAACGATATATAAACAAATATTCCTGAAATTACAATTTTACATGGCTTATTCATTTCCAATTATCACACTAATTGACTCCCAAATTACACTTTGCACATTTCAATATACACTCAAACAAATTTCCTAACCTGATATTTTACAGTATTTGGAGCAAACTAATACTCAATATTAATATCATGTTATTTATTACATTTTTTATCACATATCTTTATGCAATGAATGGTTGTATACTCATCTGGAATAAAATGCATTAAGTGACAATATGAAACTAGTTGTGATTGATAGGTTAAGGGTTATTTATATTGCATGTTGATTCCATGCAATTTATTGGGGCATATTATATCGTTGCTCAATGTTTCAGGGAATGTAAACTGCCCGTCGCTCAAATGGGAAACCGGTAGCGACGTTATATAAACTTAAATACAATATAAAAAGATAGTCAATCAAACAGATCCTGATATATTGTTGCTTAATGTTTCAGAAAGGGCCTCCTTGTTAGATTATTACTTGCCTCCAAATATTGACCGATTAGCAATGTTGTTGGCTTAAACATATGTATTCCACTATATACATTCACAAAACAATACAATGTACACACAATCAAAGGGGTAAGTCGGTATAGAGGAAAGGATTAGAGTTTAATATTTCTCTCCTTGCAGTTCAAAATACACAGTAATATATTGGACGATGTGGAACTAGTACATGTATACCAAGTGTGCAATGTTGTTGAGTGTATAGGATACATTTCATTCGAGCAAGGGTACAATTTTGAACACCATCTTGTTTAAGATAACACTTAACTAGATCAGCTAAATTACATGTTAATACATTTTGTGTGTTTTACGTTTATTTATCGTCGCTACCGGCTGCCCATATGAGCGACGCCTACTGAAGAGATTAGTAATTTTAGATTTTGGAGGATAGTGCAATGATACAGACAGAGACCTATTACAGAGTCTCCTCTGGTTCTTTTACGCGTACGGTGTAAAGCACCGACACGAGACCTCGGTTTAACGTCCCATATGAAAGACTGTTAATTTTATTAGGGTCAGACGGGGGATCGAACCTGCGATCCCTGGATTACCAGTCCAGCGTTTTACCACTGTACTACAGATCCGTCTGTGTTAATACATGGTTATGGCTTTATTTTTATAGTAAATTGTCAAAGTGCATGTGCGTCTATAAGAAAGCTATACCAATTATATCGAAACTATTAATAATCAGTTAGCTGATTGTTCAAATATGTAATGCAATAAGTCCGGCTTAGCTACTGGCTATGTAGATATGGTAGCTTATTGACGAGGAAGAATGGATCAGCGGACAGTTTAATGAACCAGGTCTCGAATTCTAAAGTCTTAGGTTTGCCGGTAATATGTATTAACCCTTTCCCTCATAGAAGCACCTTATGACGCCATTACCAATACGACATATATTGACAATTTAGTAGCCAAACCAATGTTCATAATAAAGGCCAAAAGTCCATGTAGTCGCAGTAATACCTATATAGGTGGGATTGATATGGCGACTATTTATCCACTGCATGATAGCTAAATGGCTGCCGTTTGTATCGAGATAGTATAGTATATTAACATAACTCTCTATTAAGGAAATGGTTAAGTTACATTGTAACTGAGTATTTATACTACATATACGGAGCATGTGATATACCTTGCAGAACACCCATTCCGAGATACATTAGTAGATAGCAGTGTATACCTTGCAGAACACCCATCCCGAGATACATTAGTAGTTAGTAGTTTATACCTTGCAGAATACCCATTCCGAGATATATTAGGAGATAGCAGTGTATACCTTGCAGAACACCCATTCCGAGATACATTAGTAGATAGTAGTTTATACCTTGCAGAACACCCATTCCGAGATACATTAGGCGATAGCAGTGTATACCTTGCAGAACACCCATTCCGACATACATTAGGAGATAGTAGTGTATACCTTGCAGAACACCCATTCCGAGATACATTAGGAGATAGCAGTTTATACCTTACAGAACACCCATTCCGAGATACATTAGGCGATAGCAGTGTATACCTTGCAGAACACCCATTCCGAGATACATTAGGAGATAACAGTTTATACCTTGCAGAACACCCATTCCGAGATACATTAGGAGATAGTAGTTTATACCTTGCAGAACACCCATTCCGACATACATTAGTAGATAGTAGTGTATACCTTGCAGCACACCCATTCCGAGATACATTAGGAGATAACAGTTATACCTTGCAGAACACCCATTCCGAGATACATTAGTAGATAGTAGTGTATACCTTGCAGCACACCCATTCCGACATACATTAGGCGATAGTAGTTTATACCTTGCAGAACACCCATTCCGACATACATTAGGAGATAGTAGTATATACCTTGCAGAACACCCATTCCGAGATACATTAGGAGATAGTATTTGTATTTGTTCTCGTATTCCAGCGTTCCAGATAGGCTGACATTCTTCAGGATCTCATCTTCCGTCCAGTACGTCAACCAGAAGTTAGAAAACACGTTCAGACTCTGGAATACGCTCATGCACATAAAGACAACAACAATAGTGGAAACACCCATGGCTTTCATGTATGTCCATAGAACCGTCCCTTTTATCTGCAACATAAATTTAAATACAATACAATTGAATGTTTTTCTTAACACGTTTTTTGTTTAAATGCGCATTAGCTTAGTGGTTGTCTTCCTCTTCATTGTTTTATTCAACACTCTTTCAGTTATGATTTTATGAACTTATAATATATAAATAAATAATATATAGAGAGTGAACTCAGCTCGCCAAAAGTATATACATAGAGTGAACTATACTTAATAAGTGGAACTGTCATGAGATATAGTATCTCCAACTAGATGTGATTTACATAATTAAATTGAAATATAACTCTGAATACAAGGAACATTGGCTGTCTGATTAGTGTGGTGGTTAACTCGCTCGCTTCTCACCAATGCATCACGGGTTCGTTCCTCGGACAGGGAAGTATGTGAGATGGTGGGTTTTCTCCGGGTACTCCGGTTTCCTCCACACGAATGCTCACATTTACGCTCTCATCCGCGCCAACGAGAGTGCTTAGGTTGTTAAGTTGTTAAAGCTTGCTTCGCAATCGTTGTAAAATAAAAGTGTAAACTTAAATACAACGAACACAAATATGTTTTCCAAAACTGGGCGAATACCGGAACATAATATCCAACACTTATTGTGTACAGGTGCATATTTTTCACACTGCGATCAGTATATCACAACCATGCACACCAGTTACTACACCGTTCGCTTTCGTCCGCGTGGCCAGAGGCCTCGCCGGGGCGAACAACATGTTATGACAGAATTAAAACTGTTAACAAACCCAGAGTTCTGATAAGAAAACCTTCATCGTTAAATAAACATGAACACATTACAACATACCGCTCCTTGTTGCGACATATTTAAAACTGTTAGCAAAGCCAGGGTTCTGATGAGAAAACCTTCATCGTTGCATAAACATGAACACATTATGACATACCGCCCCTTGTTGCGATGTTTCCTCGGCAGTAAGGCGACTCAAGTCATCTGCAGTAAGCATTGTAGAGTCCGTGTGCTTAGAGGTAGACCTGGATGCAGTTAAAGCGCTGCTACGATGGGATCTTCGTCGTCTATAAGAATGAGAATAAGGAATATAAAAAAAGTTTGAACTTTATTTATTTTACAACGATTGCATAACAAGTTTTAACAACATATATTAATCACTCTCGTTGGCGCGGATGAAAGCGTATATGTGGCCATTCGTGTGTGAGGAAACCGGAGTACCAGGAGTAAACCCACCTGTCCGATCTGGCGACCACCGTACCATCTCACGTACCTCCCTGTCCGAGGATCGAACCTGGGTTGCATTGGTGAAAAGCCAGCGATAAGGACTATACTCATTGATTATGTCTGCACAGTTAAATTTACTTTACAATGTGTAAAAGTCTTATATTATTAATTTATTGAAAACAGACAGAAATATGTTGATATAATCAACATATTGAAAAGTGAAATAACTATTTGCATGCATATTTTAAACGTAAGAAAAACACTTGGTTATTTCGGAAAATTTAACATATTTGGTAATCTTATATAATATAATATTATATATATACATATATGCATGTTGTATTATACATATACATTGAATTTGAATGTATGGTTGTTGATTTAATACATGCATGTTCTTGTATATATTTGTAAATAATGAACTGAATAAATGTATAATATATTGCGCTACAAAGTTAAGTTTACATTTATATGCTGATGGTCATGGCCTCGAATCCCACTCAAACCGTGTCTCTTTATATGAACTGTTAATCCGCCTCGAGTGCTATGTTTTAATCTTGTTAAATATTAAGACGTTTTTCAACAAATATTAACTAAATAGTTCACCATTAAACACCACATATATACATCAAAGCATTCGCGTGAAAAGTCATTACATGCAGTTCTATTAAGTGTACATTGAAACATTTCAAATTAACTCTGTAACCTTCTCCACTGAATTCAATCAGTAATTAACATACATATTTATATTTATTTGATAATTCACTGTTCGTCTATATCAAGCAGATATTGTCCTCAATGGCTTATTAGCCTAAATGAATCTAAAAATAAAACCTATATGAACTATTTACTAAATGTATATTTATTTGCTAATTCAGTGTTCGTTTATATCAAGCAGATAGGGTACGCATTTTAGCTTAAAGGAATTGAAAAATAAAATCTTTAACTTAACTATTCATTAAAAGAAATCGATAGATTAAATTGCATCGATACTCGATTGATCGACGTGAATGCAACAGCAATCTATACTTTAGCCCATTTCATTCTGGATACATTTAAAGGCTTTTGCAAACAACATAGATCCAGATCAGCCACAGCGTGACGCTGCTTATGAATTAAACTCACAGACGTCCACTGGTAGTGCATGCATCATCCTCGGATGTAATTCCTCCATCTGATTTCGGTTCGTCAATCTGACTTCGTATTGCCTCTTTTATTTCGTGTACTATTGTAATAGGAAATATACAGTATGCGCATTGTAAGTGTTACCATCTTACTGTAGCCTGTGTTCCAGTCTGTCGACTTTTCATTTTTTAACTTCTGGCAAAATGATATGATCAGAAACAACATACGGCCCAATTAATAGTCTCGGTGTTAAGATAAATTTATTTGACTGACCAGGCAAAATATATCGACGCCTGTTCCCAGGCTAATCTTACTCAACCACATCCACAAAATGTATTGCATTACATATGACAACATATTAATAGCAAACAATACATGCAAACAGTACAATGGAAAGGCATGGATGCATTTTCAACTTTCCAACTTTATTCAACAACTTAGGTTCATACACATAATGAACTGCAAAAGCATGATATACTATAGCACATATTACATGATATCAGCATAATATCAATTGCGACTTAGAATATGGTTATAAAATCACATAATTTCCAGGAAACGGCAATACCAGTTTTACAGGATTTTACGTTTTTTTAAAGTATGGGTATTGTGTAAGGTACAGAAGAGCATATATTGGTTGTAGCTTCTTAAAGAATGTTGTTTAATCACAAATGAAACGTTTAATGAATCCCATGCCACGCTACTGTAATTCTAGTATATGTTATGAGTGATCACTCTGGTGACATAGCATAGAGGATATTTATGATTATTAGATTGGAATTTATTTCTATAATGTGTTTACCGAGTGGCGTTAGCCACGAGAATAAATACATATTTCGGTGATCACTTTTTCTTTATGCTTTCCAATGATATTGGCTAATATAATATTTGTTATCAAATTTAATTAATTTAACTACCCTGTCGGAGCCTCATTTCACTACAATACACAACCATACAACCCCATATGTTAGTGTGAAAGTTCGTAATAAGAAATAATTCCTATATAATTTTCATGTTTGTTTCTGTTTACTGTTAAAATTAAAAACTACATACAAACAAATTCACTACAATATATTACTTTATAATTAACTGTTCATGATAGTCAGAACATAGTTCAAATACAATATGTACATCCAACCGCGGATGAATACGAAGCTAAACCAGTGACAAAGCAACTGCCGTTTTCCTGAAAGATAGCATATGTCACTAAAAAAAACGGTTCTACTCCTGGCTGGTCAGTACTGAAATGTACACTAACCTCAAACTACCTAAATATGTCCTAATACAAATAATACAGTGGTACAGGTAATCCTCTCCCAACTCACTCTCTGGATCAATATCGTCATCGTCATCATCTAGTTGAAGATACTGATGTAGAAACTTGGCAAACGCCCCGTCGTGACATATCAGTTGCTCGTAAGACCCTACTTCGGATATGATTCCATCAATAAGGACTACAATTCTATCTACCATAGGTAACCAATGTACTCCATGTGTTACCAGAATCTGCGTCTGAAATACCAATGGATGTAGAAATGACAAGAATTATTCTCCAAAGTACCTTAATTCACTTGATGGATGAAAAATGACAATACTTAATCTCCAATGTTGCACCAATGAATGCAAGAAGAAATGACAAGAATTAATTTCTAAAGTTATACCAATGAATGCATAAAGAAATCACAATAATTAATCTCCAAAGTTACACCAATGTATGCATAAAGAAATCACAATAATTAATCTCCAAAGATACACCAATGTATGCATAAGGAAATCACAATAATTAATCTCCAAAGTTACACCAATGAATGCAAAAAGAAATGTCAGGATTTAATCTCCAAAATTACACCAATGAATGCATGAAGAAATGACAAGACTTAATCTCCAAAGTTACACCAACGAATGCAAAAAGAAATGTCAGGAATTAATCTCCAAAGTTACACCAACGAATGCATGAAGAAATGACAAGACTTAATCTCCAAAGTTACACCATGAATGCAAGAAGAAATGGCAAGAATTAATATTCAAAGTTACACCAATGAATGCACGAAGAAATGTCAGGAATTAATCTCCAAAGTTACACGAATGAATGCAAGAAGAAATGACAAGAATTAATCTCCAAAGTTACACCAATGAATGCAAGAAGGAATGACAATAATTAATCTCCAAAGTTACACCAATGAATGCACGAAGAAATGTCAGGAATTAATCTCCAAAGTTACACCAATGAATGCAAGAAGAAATGACAAGAATTAATCTTCAATGTTACATCAATGAATGCAAGAAGAAATGACAAGAATTAATCTCCAAAGTTACAACAATGAATGCAAGCAAAATGACAAGAATTAATCTCCAACTATCTCAGAAAGAATTTTTATCTGTCTAAGTGAGGATATCTCATTTATCTACAGTGATGAATAGTCACTGTACAGTATTTCATGATTGTGGCGTCCGTGGCCCAATGGTAGATCGTCGGATTTGGAATCGAACGGTCCGTGTTCGATACTCAGTCAGGCCACGTATGTAGTGTCATTGAGCAAGGCACCTCATATACATTGCTTAGTACTGGTTAACCGGTATGGTTGGCTAAAGCATGCACAGGAAAACATGTCTAGGTCCCCGCAAGGGGTTTGACATTAATGGAACATATATACATAAGTTGTGAATATATTTACGAACAATACCTTGTGTTTTAATAGTCCTTCTTTGCCGATCACCTTCTGAAACAAATGTTTGCCGACGTGGGAATCTACTGCGCTGAGTGGGTCGTCCAGGAAGTACACGTCCGCATTATTGTAGACAGATGTCGCCAGGCTCACCCTTTGTTTCTGTCCACCGCTTATGTTTATTCCCTGTGAAAGACACATTTCAATAGAACTGTAGTTTAGAATGAATGATGGCTAGTTTCTTTAAATAAGTGAAACTAGCTATGAAAAATAACCCCTCAATGTATAATAGTAGTGACGGCAACGAGTATCATTTGATACATTGTATACCTATATATTTCATTGTAAAGCCAAAGAAAATATGTGTTATTCAACTGTTTTGAATCAGTGGAACAACACATATAATTGTATCGATAAATGTCTGTATGTCATAGCATAGTTGTGAATATTAATCATAATCTTACTGCTCCTTCTGAGGAAAATAATAATACACGAGACTTACATTGTATTTTACCTAATTACAACGTGGGAAGAAAAGGAATTACTGGATGTTGAATGGAATCAATATTTTATCTACCAATTTTAAATACACTATGTTCCGTAATAAAAGTGTCTGGTAATAAAAGTTGCGTTAATCTTAACGATATAATTATATGGTATAACCAACATAGTCAGTCGACTCTGTCTTGTGACTGCCACACAAGCAGTACCACTTGTTCATAGTGTAGTATTGATTGCGCAATGTTAGCGAGTTGACTTCATATGAATGGCCCGATGTTCATGCCCATATGTAGCCGTTACAATTGTGCCCATATGCAAGGTATTTAGAATAGATAACCACAATTGGATTTAGCGGTTTCCGGTTACTTTACAGGCAATATTCGGATATGTTTGTCAGTATAGCGCTCACCTTTTCCCCTATTTCAGTCATGTCTCCACCTGCAAGTATCTCCAAGTCAGGTAGCAGAGCGCATGCCTCCAGCACCTTTCTGTATTTTCGTTCCTGGAATTTCTTGCCAAACAGTATATTATCTCGTAACGTCATGTTCTGAATCCACGCCTCTTGTGGAACATATGCTACTTTGCCCTGGATAAAATTAATATCCAAATATCCAATTACAGCCGTTATGCCATATATGACTGGAAACGGGCATTACCTGCACGGCTCCGTCGACTAGAAACGACCATTATCTGCACGGCTCAGTTGACTAGAAACGGACATTACCTGTACGGTTCCGACGACTAGAATTAATATCTAGTTACAATATATTTTTATTTAACCATATTTTATTGCAAATTAATACAAATGTCATACACATAAAGATACAATGCATGAAAATGGTTTGGGCCACAGTTTTTTTAACCACATTAGACAACAGCCCGCACCAGAAAGTCAAGCTAGCGTTTGATTAACTTTAATGACTGAGTTTCTTTCTTTAATCCATGTATCGTTTGTACCTCATGCTACATGACATATTGGGGTCTACGTGACTGAGTGGCTATGGTCGTTACGGTCAACGAACTTGGTGGAGGGATACCCAGGATGCCCTCCAATCAGAATTGCTGGCAGGGACGGGCACTCGGCCTACCACAAGCCATATTGATAGCTTTCTCACATGAAACATTTCGACACTCACAATGGGGTTCGAATCTACAGCGGCGAGGGACAAGTGATCTGAAGTCGATGACCGTAACCGCTCCGCCACTGGTGTCACTTTGTTAAGAATATAATATATGCATTGCATACAAAGTGCTATGAATAAATGAAGTTACATTAAGTTAGAATACAGTCCAACGTTGTATTCTTAAACATGTTGTCGTAATGTGCTTATGATGACCATAGAACTAGTAACGTAGATGTCATACAGACTGTTTCAGGAAATATTATCGAAATATCCAATTTTCCAAATGTAACCATTTATCCAGTTCAATTTAATATGAAATGTCAACACCAAATACCCGGAAGCTCATCGTGATGTTAGGTGGCATTGGCGGTTCGGTTTGCCGGTTAACTATTTAAGGAATAAATAGAGGATTAATAGTTTACATCGGGGTATGAACTATATTGGGCGTGGTTAACGTGTGTGGAGGCCGTAAACCGGCGATTCGTTACATATACTTACATTAATTATTTTTTTCAATGACACAAAGAAAATATAGCACACCGTGCATTTAAAATGTTTGAGTCCATGATTTTCAACTTACCGTGTGCCGGAACAGGTAAATAGAACAGAGTAAACTGTAAGACACGCCTTTTCTCGCAAAGAACGCTGCCAGCACTGCGAATGTGCATGCCCGTAACTTTGAGTGCGCATGTCAGCTGCATATCATTAGTTGATACACAAATAAATACGAAATTGTATGCAATCAGAGCACATACGTTCATCGAAGGAAATGCAATAGCGATGTAAATATTGGGTGTTACAGTGTACTACTACATGTATTACCTTTAATGTGACAGTTCCACTGCGCCGCACCATCTCTCCCAAACAAGCAGATATCAGTGAAGACTTTCCGCTGCCAACTTGCCCCACAACTGCTATAAGTTCCCCTTCTCGCACTCGTAGGTTAATACTGGAGAAATAAACATACAGTAGTTAATGTTATAAATTCACCCATATATTACTGTTATAAATCCCCGCACCTGTTACCGGTTCAATTATACTCAATGCTATTGTTAATAATTTATCTTCCCGGTTACTGTTAATAGCTTCCCCATTAGCGCAGTGGTTAGTGCGCTCGCTTCTCACCAATTAATGCAACCCGGGTTCGATCCTAGGACAGGGTCGTATGTGAGATGGTACGGTGGTCGCCAGCTCGGACAGGTGGGTTTTCTCCCACACGAATGACACATTTACGCATTCATCCGTGCCAATGAGAGTGATTACTATAAGTTGGTAAAACTTGCTTCGCAATCGTTAAAATAGATAAAGATAAAACTGTTATTAAATATCCAATATGCATTCTAAGCTGATTTTTGTAAGTCAGCATTTTTGTAAGTCAGAGATAGGACACCAAACGTTATTATGTCATTGGTGAATTTATATTTGTTAGTATAATTTCCAAAACAGACACAATTTTGGTCTGTTTGTTTTCTACACTTTGCTTCAATTGTTTTGTTTGCTTTCGGGTTTGAATTCGCACACAGCGCTTAGGTCTCTTTTTTATTATAAGTTTATTTTACGGTTGACCATTTGAGTGACCGACAGTTTACCAACCAACATATTTCCTGGACAGGCTGCATTGGGTAACCAGTAATGGGTGCACAACCTCCATACAAAACTGCCAACTTTTTCATATAAAGAGACACGGTCTGAGCGGGGCTCAAACTAGTGACCATCGGTGATGATACATGATGTTACAGTGGTATACAAAGCAGCGACCGTAACCACTCCACCACGAAGGCGGACAGAGCTTATGTCATAATGCGATTCTCAAACTAGTATTAGTGGAGGAAGACCACACCCCTCTGACCTTCCAAGATGTGTAAATTCCTCATATGAAATAATAACGGATTTGAATCCATAGGATTAAGGGGAGGGTTAAGTGATTTCTAGGCAACGACAAATACAATAAGAGCACGGAGGCCCATAGCCTGGCTTCCAGTCTGTCGATTTGTCACCACTTTACTTCTGGCAAAATTGTTGATATTATCAGAAACCCAAATACGGCCCAATTTTAATAATCTCGGTATTAAAATATATTTATATGATTGACCAGGCAAAATATAGCAATGCCTATTCCCAGGCTAGGAGAAATCGATTATTGTACACATTAAACGGTAATCTATATCAAACCATGAAATCGTTTTGGGACGTGCTACCATAACAATTATGTTAATATAATGCCTACTTAGTCAGGACTGGTTTTTGAATATCGTCATTCCAAGCAAAGTCTCCATTTTCAATAGCGACGGGATTATCTGTGAAGGAAGGACATGAGTATAGTCTTAGTACATAGTTGATGAAAATAAATATATACATAAATATATACAGTCTACATCCGCTTTGTCAAAGTCGGTTATGTCGATTTTCTCGAAGTCGGATCAAAGTCCTGTTTCAGGCACTATCATTTTACATATAACTGGCTCTGTTAATATCGAATTTCGTTAAGTCAAACTTCGGTTATGTCGAAGTATTGTGTTCGGTCCGACGGCATTCGACATAACGGATGCATACTGTATAAACATGTAAAGAACATATTGATATGATAGCTTTTAGCCTACTATTGTATTATTGTATGTGCATGGTTGAAGTGAGAACACTATTGAGTTAATGTGTATGTGTGTACCTGCTTGCTTCACGATATTCACGTTGTCTGTCTTAATGTCGTCCGTCCAGAGGAATTCTTGTATTCTTCCAATAGAAACGTATCCCTAAATTTGTATTGAAATACGGGGTTAATATAATGTATCATATATTCTATAGGTATTCAAACATTAAGTTCATACTGCCGAACAATCAGCGAAGATTATGATTGACGCGAGTCTAGAATAATGAGTTAATTAAAAATAGTATGTGCAAGTCTAGAGGAAAAAAGGATCTACAAAGCAATAAATATAAGCAAACAGTCTAAAGGTTATGAGTTAATGTACGAGTCCAGACTGCTAACAAAAGTCGGCAGACTGGGACTCGACTATATATTTGTTGGTAGACTGTTCCATAGCCTAATGGTCCTTGTGGGAAATGATGTGGCGTGGTATTGGTGGTTTGAATGTCGGCAGACTGGGACTCGACTGTATGTGTTGGTAGACTGTTCCATAGCCTGATTGTCCTGCTGGGAACTGATGTGGCGTGGTATTGGGATTTTGAATGTGGATACTTTAAGATGTATTGTTGGTGTTAGTTGATGGTGATCTACAGTGACTAGTTAATTTCTTATTTTATAAAACAATACCAATGAGGCTTGATTTCATCTATGTTATAAAGTTGTCCATTGAGGGTGAACACCATTTGTGATACACTAATAGTAAGGTTGTAATTGTTAAGTATATATATCGGGCTGTATATCTTTGGACCAATTCTAGTTCGTATGCAAGATTTACATTTGGATCAAACCACGGTGTAAATGTGCCATATATCCCCCTCCAAATAGACTTCAAATGTGTCTAAACACGCCTACAATATGATGCACATGTTCCCACAATAGATATACTCATACACGTGCATCTCTATTTATTTCAAGTAAGACGTTCAAACTAAATAAAAGTAAAATGTATGTTAGGTTGTTTTTTTTCTAGAATGACAACATTGTCAAACTGATGTTTACCTGCACGGTTCCGCCGACTATAAACGGACATTACCTGCACCATTCCGTCGAATAGAAACGGATATTACCTGCACGGTTCCGTCGACTAGAAACGGATATTACCTGCACGGTTCCGTCGACTAGAAACGGACATTACCTGCACGATTCTGTCGACTAGAAACGGACATTAACTGCTCCGTTCCGTCGACTAGAAACGGATATTACCTGCACGGTTCCGTAGAATAGAAACGGACATTACCTGCACGGTTCCGTCGAATAGAAATGGACATTACCTGCACGGTACCGTCGACTAGAAACGGACATTACCTGCACGGTTCCGTGTACTGGTAACGGACATTACCTGCTCCGTTCCGTCAACTAGAAACGGATATTACCTGCACGACTCCGTTGACTAGAAAAGGATATTACCGGCACGGCTCCGTTGACTAGAAACGGACATTACCTGCACGACTTCGTTGACTAGTAACGGACATTACCTGCACGGCTCCGTCGACTAGAAAATACCATTACCTGCACGGCTCAGTTGACTAGAAACGGACATTATCTGTACGGTTCTGTCGACTACAAACGGACATTACCTGTAAGGTTCCATAGACTAGACATTACCTGCACGACTACATTGACTAGTAACGGACATTACCTGTACGATTTCGTTATTCAGAAACGGGCATTACCTGCACGAATTCGTTGACTAGAAACGGACATTACCTGTACGGCTCGGTTGACTAGAAACGGACATCACTTGCACGGCTCCGTCGACTAGAAACTGACATTGCCTGCACGGTTCCATAGACTAGAAGCGGACATTACCTGCACGACTACATTGACTAGTAACGGAAATTACCTGTACGATTTCGTTATTCAGAAACGGGCATTACCTGCACGAATTCGTTGACTAGAAACGGACATTACCTGCACGGCTCCGTTGACTAGAAACGGACATTACCTGCACGACTTCGTTGAATAGAAACGGACATTACCTGCACAACTCTGTTGAATAGAAACGGACATTACCTGCACGGTACCGTGAACTAGAAACGGACATTACCTGCACGGTACCGTCGACTAGAAACGGACATTACCTGCACGGTACCGTCGACTAGAAACGGACATTACCTGCACGGTACTGTCGACTAGAAACGGACATTACCTGCACGGTACCGTCGACTAGAAACGGACAGTACCTGCACGGTACCGTCGACTAGAAACGGACATTACATGCACGGTACCGTCGACTAGAAACGGACATTACCTGCACAGCTCCGTTGACTAGAAACGGACATTACCTGCACGACTTCGTTGACTAGAAACGGACATTACCTGCTCGGTACCGTCGACTAGAAACGGACATTACCTGCACAGCTCCGTTGACTAGAAGCGGACATTACCTGCACGACTACATTGACTAGTAACGGACATTACCTGTACGACTACGTTATTCAGAAACGGACATTACCTGCACGAATTCGTTGACTAGAAACGGACATTACCTGTACGCCTCGGTTGACTAGAAACGGACATCACCAGCACGGCTCCGTCGACTAGAAACGGACATTGCCTGCACGACTCCGTTGACTAGAAACGAACATTACCTGGACGGCTCCGTTGACTAGAAACGGACATTACCTGCACGACACCATTGAATAGAAACGGACATTACCTGCACAACTCCGTTGAATAGAAACGGACATTACCTGCACGGTACCGTCGACTAGAAACGGACATTACCTGCACGGCTACGTTGACTAGAAACGGACATTACCTGCACGGTACCGTCGACTAGAAACGGACATTACCTGCACGGTACCGTCGACTAGAAACGGACATTACCTGCGCGGTACCATCGACTTGAAACGGACATTACTTGCACGGTACCGTCGACTAGAAACGGACATTACTTGCACGGTACCGTCGACTAGAAACGGACATTACCTGCACGGTACCGTCGACTAGAAACGGACATTACCTGCACGGTTCCGTTAACTAGAAATGGACATTACCTGCACGACTTCGTTGACTAGAAACGGACATTACCTGCTCGGTACCGTCGACTAGAAACGGACATTACCTGCACAGCTCCGTTGACAAGAAACGGACATAGTGCAATTGGGTATCTGATGATGTTAATAATCGACAGGGCTGTGAAGGTTTCCTCTGCACCCAGAGAATGTGTGGGCGATGTCATTACATAAATGAGAATCAACACAAAGTTTATCTGAAATGAAAACACAGTGAACAGCAAGTGTGTGTGTGGTTTGCGTTTATTTAAGTCGCTACCAGTTTAGTTTAAACTTTATTTATTTTACAATGATTGCGAAGCAAGTTCTAACAACTTATATCAATCACTCTCGTTGGCGCGGATGAAAGCGTATATGTGGTCATTCGAAACAGGAGTATCCGGAGAAACCCCACCTGTCCGATATGGTGACCACCATACCATCTCACATTCTTCCCGGTCCGAGGTTCGAACCCGGGTTGCATTGGGAAGCGAGCATGCTAACCACTGCGCTAATCGGACAGCCAGTTGCCCATATCAACGACGCCTCCTGGAGAGATTAGTCATTTTAGATTTCGGATGTTAGTGTACAGACAGAGACACATTGCATAGTTTCTATGGTTCTTTTATATGCACGGTGCAAAGCACTGACACGAGACCTCAGTTTAGAATCCCAACTGAAAGACTGTTAATATTATTAGAGCCAGACGGGAGTTCGAATCTGCGATCCCTGGATTCGCGTTCAAACCTGGACCACTGACACGCCAGCAATTCTTCTAAATGTTATAATTTGAAATTAGGTTATTTTATGAGATGAAACTGATTTCACGTAAATTACCTCTTTATATTAATATCATTGATATATTATTAAACATATAATCTTTAGTTATTTTAAAATTAAAATAAAACAAGCTTAACCAACTTTTATTAATCACTATCGTTGACGTGAATGAAAGCGTATATGTGGTCATTCATGTGGGAGGGAACTGGAGTACCCGACGAAATAGCACATGCCCGATTGTGCGACCACCGTACTATCTCAAACTTCCCTATCTGATGATTGAACCCAGGTTACATTGGTGAGAAACGAGTGTTCTAACCACTGCGCTAATCAGACATATATGATAGTTGTAACTGTTTCCGAAATCCGCGGAATTAACCAATTCCCATCTAGACATGGCACTGATTATGCGCATGCAAGGAGTAAAGAGTAAATTTCCGGAGAAATGAAGCAACTACACATATACAGTCTACATACGTTATCTCAAAGTCGGCTATGTCGAATTATACGGTTATGTCGAAGTCGGTTATGTCGAATCATACGGTTATCTCGAAGTCGGTTATGTCGTATTATACAGTTATCTCGAAGTTGGATCAAAGTCCCGTTTCAGACACTATCATTTTACATATAACCGATCTGTTTATATCGAATTTCTTTAAGTCAAACTTCGGTTATGTCGAATTATTTTGTTCGGTCCGACGGAATTCGACATAACAGATGTAGACTGTATGCTTACTTACCATAAATGGACTATGTACGGAAAACAGGATTGTAGTGGCCGAATACAGAGCATATGTCCATAGACAGTTGATTTCGGACTTCCGGATGGCTTGAATTCGTTTCATAAAGGAAGGTTCCCAAGCATACATTTTCAACACCTGTAAGGGGAATACTATGGAATTAAATACAAGTTACCATAGTGTATACATTCACACTATGATTGTTAAGATTTAGCTTAACATATATTATATTGTTAATTTATGACTGACTACTCAAACATTTATGATCATCTGCACATTTAATCAGTAAATCACATTAGTATATCCTTCGAATATATAAACCATCGGGAAGTATGTGCGATGGTATGGTGGTCGCAAGATCGGACAGGTGGGTGTTCTCCGGGTACTCCGGTTTCCTCCCACACTAATGACTACATTTAAGCTTCCATCCACGCCAACGCGAGTGGTTAATATAAGCTGTTAAAACTGACTTCGAAATCGTTGTAAAATAAATAAAGTCTAAACTTTGTTTTTCAACCACTACTATGTTATCCTAAATTTCAAATATACCACATTAATCTTATAAACAACCACCTGGAAAGCTAAGAACTTCACATTCAATCTAGACATCACATTAAATATCATCAGAAAAGAATTATGCCTGCTAAAACACTTCCTAGTCCTCACCTTAATTCCACTGATCACTTCCTAGTCATCACCTTAATTCCACTGATCACTTCCTGGTCCTCACCTTAATTCCACTGATCACTTCCTAGTCATCACCTTAATTCCACTGATCACTTCCTGGTCCTCACCTTAATTCCACTGATCACTTCCTAGTCCTCACCTTAATTCCACTGATCACTTCCTAGTCATCACCTTAATTTCACTGATCACTTCATAGTCCTCACCTTAATTCCACTGATCACTTCGTTTAGAATTTTGATTCTGTTTCCTTTCAATCGAAGTAATTCCTTTTGTATTTTGTACAGTTTTGTACCGATGAAGCCAACAGTAGGGAGTACGAGGAGTATCACAGCCAACGCACCGAGACTTGCCATGCCTGCAATATTGTATGTGCATGCCATGTGTGGTGCAGATAGATCGGAACGCGTATTTCAGGAAAGCATTATTGCCAATAAAAGTACATACACAATCATATAATACACCACAAACAACAGCATGGCAACACCATGGTAACAGCAGGGCAACACCATGGCAACACCAGGACACCACCGTGGCAATATCATATCAACAGCATGGCAAATGTGCTATAAGTGGTCGATTTAATCCACAAAAAGGGTTGGGTAATTTGGTTCTTAAAGCAATAGATTCTTCTCAATTGGTGGGTTATTGTTTACATTTACATAGTGGCAGAGTAGATATATTCCATGGCAATATAATGCATAGTAAGCAGTATTACAATACATTAGAAAATATCATCTATAAGTGTTGTACATGTATTCTAAACAAAAATGACAGTTGTAATTAATCATATACATGCTAGACAAGAAACATAGTGATCAGTAATGCAATACACGTAGTTACAATGTAGCAGTTAATGTAACGAACACCGGGCTTTTGCACACGAAGCGAACGCGCTACTACTGCGCCATCACGACTATCGCAAATAAGGAATATTAATATAGCTCAAATAGAGCTACGACGATGATGATATGTATGACCCGTTCTAAAAAGATACCACAGCTGACCGACTATGATAATAAAACAGTACAAACCCATCAGAACCCACAGCTGACCTACTGCGATGATAATATAACTGTACAAACCCATCAGATCCCACAGCTGACCTACTGCGATGATAATAAAACTGTACAAACCCATCAGATCCCACAGCTGACCTACTGCGATGATAATAAAACTGTACAAACTCATCAGATCCCACAGCTGACCTACTGCGATGATAATAAAACTGTACAAACCCATCAGATCCCACAGCTGAGCTACTGCGATGATGAGAATGATAAATATGCAAACGATATAGAAAGAAAACATGAAAGAGTCTTGGATTCTCTGACAGTCCACGCTCATTAGGTTCACTATCTCCCCTACAGTGGTAGATTTCAGTCCGCTTCTGTTCATATTGATAGCCTGCAATTGATACATATGCCTATTGATAGTTGTAGATTATACGATATGTCAAGGCAACATTTGACAGGGCACTACAGTAGATTATACGATATGTCAAGGCAACATTTGACAGGGCACTAACGTAGATTATACGATATGTCAAGGCAACATTTGACAGGGCACTACAGTAGATTATACGATATGTCAAGGCAACATTTGACAGGGCACTACAGTAGATTATACGATATGTCAAGGCACATTTGACAGGGCACTACAGTAGATTATACGATATGTCAAGGCAACATTGACAGGACACAACGTAGATTATACGATATGTCAAGGCAACATTTGACAGGGCACTAACGTAGATTATACGATATGTCAAGGCAACATTTGACAGGGCACTACAGTAGATTATACGATATGTCAAGGCAACATTTGCAGGACACTAACGTAGATTATACGATATGTCAAGGCAACATTTGACAGGGCACTAACGTAGATTATACGATATGTTAAGGCAACATTTGACAGGGCACTACAGTAGATTATACGATATGTCAAGGCAACATTTGACAGGGCACTACAGTAGATTATACGATATGTCAAGGCAACATTTGACAGGACACTAACGTAGATTATACGATATGTCAAGGCAACATTTGACAGGGCACTAACGTAGATTATACGATATGTCAAGGCAACATTTGACAGGGCACTACAGTAGATTATACGATATGTCAAGGCAACATTTGGCAGGACACTAACGTAGATTATACGATATGTCAAGGCAACATTTGACAGGGCACTAACGTAGATTATACGATATGTTAAGGCAACATTTGACAGGGCACTACAGTAGATTATACGATATGTCAAGGCAACATTTGACAGGGCACTAACGTAGATTATACGATATGTCAAGGCAACATTTGACAGGGCACTAACGTAGATTATACGATATGTCAAGGCAACATTTGACAGGACACTAACGTAGATTATACGATATGAACTTACATTGTCAATACAACATTTGACAAACAGGGCATTAAAGTAGATTATACGATATGTCAATACAATATTTGACAAACAGGGCATTAAAGTTCTAAAATACCAACGTCAGTTAATAACAATAGTTGTTGTTTCCTTTATCGACAGTCATTGGTGATATTATTGTGATCCTGTATGTGCTTTACGTTTATTTTTCGTCGCTACCGGTTGCCAGTTATATGTAAAAGTAGTGTCTGAAACGGAACTTAGATCCGACTTCGAGATAATCGGATAATTCGACATAACGGACTTGGATATAGCGGATGTAGACTGTAACTGTATGTGAATCAATTAAATAGCCTTATTGTATAACACGATTGGCCCATTTAGTTTCCAACTTACCTCTGGCTCAACTCTTAATTTCAAATACCTCGTACCTTAGTTTAGATCGCTTTAGAAAATTATAACATATAAATCTCACTATAATACATTTCGTATTATACTGTAAAACATTCAATATGTGTTCATGCAATAAAATGTTTTGTATTTGTATACTATCACCTTCTTGTAGATCAAACAAATCAGCGCGGCTTTAATTTTCAATCCGAGTGTCATCATGTGATGGAAAGACACGTGATACATGAACGAGTTGATACACAATGCTATAAATAGTAACACTGCGTAGAGATATCCCTTCCACTCAGCTTCCGTTGGACCTTCGCTCTCGATCATTTGAATGATATACCTGAAGCATAAGATTATCAATGAAAATCCTATCTTACACTTATACACACAAATCTTCTTTTTCTTTCAGGATTTCCAATGATTTTGGCTAATATAATATTTGTTTTCAAATTGTATTCCTTTTAACTACCCTGTCGGGAGCCTCATTGCACTACAATACCCAACCGCAAATGTGTGTGGAAACCGAAGGCATCCAAGCTAACTATAAACACGCCCATATTATGTTTTAAATGACACAAAGAAAATATAGCATACTTTGCATTTGAAATGTGTTTAGTCCATATTTGCATTCTACCGTGTGCCGGAACAGGTAGATATATCATTCTTGGAAATGTGTTTAGTCCATATTTGCATCTTACCGTGTGCCGGAACAGGTAGATATATCATTCTTGGAAAAACGTAAGTTATAAGACGCGCCTGTTCTCGCGTTAAACGCTGCCTAACACTGCTAATGCGCATGTCCGTAACTTGGAGTATCATTAGTTGGGACAACTCATACGAAAGTGTATACAATCAGACCACACACACAGAACATTTTCAGAAATATACACATATGTTACTTATTTGTTTTAAACATTATTTAGTTTACAACGATTGAGAACCAAGTTCTAACAACTTTTTTTTAATTTCTTTTTATTTTGAGGCCCCTTTTCGAGTAACCCCGTTTATTTCTTTCTTGTATGTACATAAAAAGCATTTACACAATGTTACAACATAAATGATATAATAAGACGTTTGCCTTCCATATATAAAAGGGTTATTTCTGGATAAGTATCCCTAGTTTGAAAAATAAATTTTGAAGCAAAAAGAGAAGGGTGAGAAAGAAAAGAAGCATATGGGTGATCGTTTTCATTTATTTAATTTCACATTACACACACAAAATATAAATAGAGGAATTAATTGATTATATAAACGCTACCCACTTGGTGTTGTATTTTTCTAATGTGTCTGTTCGTAAAGCAATCTCCCGTTCTAAATTAATTCTAATATTTAGATAGCTTTTAAAGCATTCAAAACGTGTTGGCGCGGATGAAAGCGTAAATGTGGTCATTCGTGTGGGAGGAAGTACCCGAAGAAACCCCACCTGTCCGACCTGGCGACCACCGTAAATCTCCCATTACTTATTTCTAATAAGCGCAAGCCTTATAATGTCTCAGAATGCACCCACAGCGATATAGAGTTTCAAAATAGTCAGGGGACCCTATTCTAACCGTGCATACACATATACCAAGCCAAAGCCGCGCCCATGTATGTTTACGTTTAGTTATCGTCGCTACAGGTTGCCCATATGAGCAACGCCTTCTGAAGAGATTAGTCATTTTAGATTTTGGAGGATAGAGCAATAGTCCCATTCCAGTCTCCTCTTGTTCGTTTGCGTGCACGGTGTAAAGCATCGACGCGAGACCTCGATTTAAAGTTTCATTTGAGACTGTGAATATTATTAGGGTCAGGCGAGGAGTCCCATACCAGAGTCTCCTCTGGTTCACCGTTTACGTACACGGTGCAAAACACTGACGCCACGAGGCCTCGTTTTAAAGTCCCATCTGAAATATTGTTAATAGTATTACTGTCAGACGGGGGATCGAACCTGCGATCCATGAATTCGCAGTCCGACCTGTTAACTACTGGACATCTTGCCCTGGGCAGGCTATTTAATTACATTTATAAATTATATGTATAGCACAAGATTAACAATGTCATGTACATACATAGTACACAATAAACAACAGCTGACATAATATACGATAAATATACACATAATTTATAAATTAATACTTTATGCAACATACTTACATTGCATATTTATTTGAGATTACGTGTGTTTCTACTAAAAACAACGTTGTTTATACTGAAAACAAATGGTGTATTTTATTAAAGGGACATAACCGAGTATTCTTTAACGAGTTTTTATGTGGTTTATTTATCCAATTATATGGCACAGAGATAAATTAATATTATTGCAAATGTAAAGTTTTACTTCTCTGCATATTATACCATTATTTACAAATGGTATGTTAATTATTATTATACATATGCGTCGGAGCAGGGGCCACAGGCCCCAATATTTTGATACTTGTGGAAGTTATTTTGGCAAGCCGGGTGTATTTATATTTTATACGTGTGGAATTTATACGCCACATTGCAAGTGACGGCTACGTAGATCTACGCTCGGTTCTTACACACTGTATGCAGTGTGGGTATTAAAATCGCTTTCTACAGTATCTATATCTCAAAATATTCCAGCGGGAGCATGCATGCTTCCGGACCCGCTAGCAGACTCGGGCCACTGAGTGGCCCTCAAAATTCGCGGGGCCCAATGTCAGCTGGCTTCCGACGCGCCTGTGATAATATTAAGAGAAGTTACGTTGATATTTAACTTGATTTCTTAGAACAACACCATAGCATTTATTTTTAAATATTTACATCGCTATTGCATTTCCTTCCATCAGCGTATGTGCCCTGATTGCATGCAATTTCGTGTGAGGGTTCCCAACTAATGATATGCCGCTGACATGCGCACTCGAGGCGAGGCGACGGGCATTCGCATTATTAGACAACGTTCGTCGCGATAAAAGGCGTGTCTTACAGCTTACGCTGTTCCAATGATGATCTATTTACCTGTTCCAGGACACGGTAAGTTGCAAATCTTGACTAAAAACATTTTAAATACAAAGTTTGCTATATTTGCGTTTTGTCATTGACAAGAATGTCTCCACATACTTTAACCACACCTAATATAATTCATACCCCGATGGAAACCATTAACCCGCGACTCATTCCTTAAATTAATGACCGATGGTACCTAACCTAGACAATCAATGTCGAGCCCCGCTAGAGCCGTTACGGTTGTACCATTAGGCAAGGCATTTGAATTCCACGTTGCCTCTTCTCTCTCCCTCGTGGCGATGGATTACATCAGGAATGAGGTCTTATTGTGATTAATATAAATTGTATGGACTTGTTTCGCAATCGAGCTAAAATTAATTTGTATGAAAAAAATACAATAATTGCCATATTACAGTCATTATTGAATAGTTAAATATTACAGTCATTATCGAATAGTTAAATATTTTATGGAGAAAAATCCAATAAGTTTTTAGCTTTCATTTCAATCCACATGTATTTATTGTGTACACAAGTATTGTATAGTATCGAATATATACAGTTATTATACAATAAGAGGAATATAGGATGTGTCCGTTTTGTGATATTGCTACTATTGAAAATGAGATGCATGTAATATTGAATTGTCCAGTTTCAAATGATTTCAGACAAGATTTATTCCCAAAGTCATATGCATGTAATATCAATTTCTACTCAATATCCAATTATGATAATTATTGTTTCCTGTTTTCAAACCAAGAGATGATTCGTAATTAAGCCAAACCCTGTTTTCTTATTCTACAGAGGCGTCAGTGTTTTAGAGCAGATTTTAATATACGATTAGCAGAGATATTCCAGCGTTATCCCTAACACAATGTGATAAATGAGTGTATATAATTTTGTTCAATCCTTTTAACTCCATGTTGGAATGGCATTGTACTTTTATTATACAATAAACAGTAAAATATACATGTAATATTATTGAAAATACTGTACGTACAATGATGAGTTGTAAAAAAAAATGTTTAATTAATGTTACTACTACTACTAGTTAAATATTACACAGTTATTATCTAATATTTAATATTACACAATTATTATCGAAAATTTAAATATTACAGTTATTATATAATATTTAAATATTACACAGTTATTATCGAAAATTTAAATATTACAGTTATTATATAATATTTAAATATTACACAGTTATTATCGAATATTTAAATATTACAGTTATTATGTAATATCTAAATATTACACAGTTATGATCGAATATTTAAATAGTGTAGTTATTACCCAATGTTCCAGTTATTATCGAATAGTTAAATGTTCCATTTAGTAACGAATAGTTCAGCTGTTATTGTATAGCAACATATTGCAGTTATTATCGAAAGTTGACATATTATAGTTAATACCTAATTGTTATATCATACAGTCAAAATACACATACCTCAAGATAATTGGTTGCACAAGCCATATCAGTTCTGACCACGCCATGTATGCCGTCGCTTCAAACCAAACCGGCACAAATGTTCGATATAGAGTTTTGTACAGACTTGGCTTCACGTTACTTGGCTCTGTCGGATATGTAGATTGTAAATAATAAAAATAAAAGTTCAATTAATATTAGGATGACCTACCTTAAAATGATCGGTTGCAATAACCACAAAGCTTGAGCCAGTGCTTGGTACGACGTGGCTTCACACCAAACCCACCGAAATGTTGTTAATAATGTTCTGTACAAGCTTGGGTTCAGTCTATTGGAGGTTTCTGTTGGATATTGTAGTACTTAAAATGTGATATAAAGATTACATTAGATACTTGTTTGTGAATCAAGCTTGTGCTCCACTTCCAAACGTTCAAAACGCCGGAAGAATTAATGAGCTTTGCATATATTCTGCTTAATGCAGCAAACACATATTTTCTTATATGTACACACGTCATGATTAGCGATTTTGAATGTGTAGGTCAGGTTAATAAATTCAGCAGCAAAGGATGAGATTGTGCTAGAGTAATCTGTAGCGCGTTCGTTTCAGACCAGTTGGAGCCGTTACGAGTGTGCCCTTAGGCAAGGCATGTAAATTCCACGTTGCCTTTTCTCTCTCCTTTCTGGCAATGGATTCCATCAGGAATGAGGTCTCGAGAGTGTTTAATATAACAACATGGGATATGGAAATTATGAATCTTAGAACGTCAATCGTGCACGTTGGGGCATTTATATTTACGTTTTATTTTCAGAGATCTGAATTTGACTGTTTATGTTGTGCAGCATGTATTTGATATCCAAGTTGACAACCCAAGCGAAATATTGGGTAAGTTAGTGCAATGTGTGAAGGATTATTGTCTTCACTCATGATAGTAAAGTCCATAATTCTAAAATGTGTAGCGAAGAAGTAACGCTCAATATCAACGTGCACAATATGTTATGGCGTCAGTAATATGTATGTGGTTAACACGTTGGACTGGTAATCGAGGGATCGCATGTTCTATTCCCCGTCTGACTCTAGTAAAATTAACAGTCTTTCAGATGGGACGCTAAACCGAAGTCTCGTGTTGGTGTTGTACACCATGCACGTAAAAGAACCAGAGGAGACTCTGGAATGGGTCTTTGTCTGTATCATTGCACTTTCCTCCAAAAATCTAAAATGATTAATCTCTTCAGGAGGCGTTGTTCATATGGGCAACCGGTAGCGACGATAAATAAAAGTAAAACACGTATGGTACCTGGACTTGATGCGTCTGTTGTTCCAGAATAACGATATTTTCCACTTGCTTGTAGCGGCGTCTCCTCTGTTACCGTTCCATAGTGTGGCTTAATGCGACCATTGGCTGTCTTTCTATCATTTAGGTAGACGTTTTCATTATTACGCCGTTTCAGCATATTTCTTGCAAACAAAATATACAGCACGATGTTATTATAATACTTTGAAAACAATATGCTATTTGTTTTTGCTATGACATGATATGTTGCTTTTGTTAACAAGCGCTCTATTCAAGGCAATGCCATCTATAGCCGCTATATATACAGTCAACGTACATCCGCTATGTCGAATTCCGTCGGACCGAACAAAAGACTTAAGACATAATCGAATTTTGACTTCGATAACGAAATTCGATATAAATGGAGCCAGTTATATATAACATGATATTGTCTGAAACTGGACTTTGATCCGACTTCGAGATAACCGGATAATTCGACATAACCGACTTTTACATTTGATAAATTTTAGTTTAATCATATTTTATTGCAAATCAATAGTAAATATGTCATACACATAAATATACAATACTAGCATGAACATATAAATGGTTTGGGCCACAGGTTTAAACAATATTAGACAATGGCCCGGAACCAGAATTTGATTAATAATTGTATTTATCGTCGACTCCTCGTTAATCAGTGGGGCGACGCCTCCATTAGTATAATCATGTCGGATAGTGTGAGATACATCAAGCGATCATATTCCAGAAGCAGCCCTTGTTACGTTACATGTCTTTACAGGTTACTGTTAATTTGCAATTATTAGGTTCGTCCGAAAAGGATCGGTACGAGGGAGAGCGAAGAGGCAATGTGGAAATTAAATGCCTTGCCAGTCGTAATATCGACAGCTGGGCTCGAACTCTGGGCCGTTCGCACCTGAGGCGAATGGTTAGGTGACTATTAGCTTATACTAGTAGCTTGAGGTGCAACCTTACCCGGTCAGCTAACAAAACGAGTTGTACACCAAAATGTTTGTACATTTCTGAAGTTTGTCACACATGCGGCATAAATTGGCATAAATCGTGGCGTTCGGAGATATCCAAGATGCACTACGACTGCGCTATCACGTTCTTCACAATGCGTTTGCTAAATGTATAAACTAACAGCAGAGCGTACCTTTCTCTCTCTTAATCCAGGGATCGCAAGTTCGATCCCCCACCTGACCATAATAAAATTAACAGTCTTTCAGATGTGATGTTAAACCGAGGTCTCGTGTCAGTGCTGTACACAGTGCACGTAAAAGAACCAGATAAGACTCTGGAATGGGTATCTGTCTGTATCATTGCACTATCCTCAACAAATCTAAAATTACTAATCTCTTCAGGAGGCGTCGCTCATATGGGCAACCAGTAGCGATGATAAATAAACGCAAAACACACACCTTTCTCTCTCACATCGGTTAATTTCGTCTTTCCATGCCTCTTCTAGCAGAGGACCGAGGTGATCCGCTTTCAGCCGGCTGGTTTGGTCCCAGAAATCAGCCGCATTGAATTTACCCTTATAACATTTAACTAAGACTCTGAAACGATGAATGGAGTATATCGCATGAATGGTACTAGGGGTTTCTTAGTCAGGATCTGAGAACTAGGTAAGTCGTTCATATCGCGGTAATTTATATATAGATCGTAAGCTAACAATCTAATGTCAAACTGACCCTCCCCCTAGCAGGCAGTACGGATGGACGGGAAACCAGATAGAACCACCAACCTTCCACTGAAGTAAAAACATAGCCCCCTGGGAACAGGCTTCCACTGTTTGAAGTCAACAGCATTAAGCTCGCAGATACAGGCACACCAACGTGTTTCTTTAATTTCGCATACGACTCGGCTGGGATTCGAACGCCTTTGTCGTGGTACAGGCAACTGTGTCGTGTGCGTAATGTTTTTCCACATTTTCAGATGTTAGTCCAACCACGAGTGAGTAGGGACCCGCATCGTTTGATGTAGAGTTTGGAGGTTCTCCCCAGTACGTTTTGGAAGCACCAAGGCCTGTGTGCGGGATTTCTTGTGTATATATTGTACTTAATTACAGTCTACATCCGTTTTGTCGAATTCCGTCGGACCGAACAAAAATACTTCGACATAACCGAAGTTTGACGTAAAGAGATTCGATATAAACAGATCCAGTTATATGTAAAATGATAGTGTCTGAAACGGCACTTTGATCCGAGTTCGAGATAACCAGATAATTCGACAATAGCCGACTTTGACATAATGGATGTAGACTGTAGATTGAAAACTAGGCGACACTCATATATTGATTTGAATTATAGCAATAATATGACATAATGATATTCGAAGTTTAAATTTTAACAAATTAATCGCCATAAGGCAGACATCGGCAGATTAAGGGGATTCATAAGCACCCATCACACCCCACTGTGTATGGGCCTATTTACTTACGGAGTCAACCAATCGTAGAATACCCGTCGTAGAACTGACGCATTCTCATCTGGACAACGGTTCTGAAATTGACAAGAATGTTCGCTAGAAAAACATATAATAGTGTCAGTGGAACACACGTGAACAGACGGGTAAGTAATCCAGTCGTTAATACAGGGTGGAAGTCGTGTGAATAGACGGGTAAGTAATCCAGTCGTTAATACAGGGTGGAAGTCGTGTGAATAGACGGGTAAGTAGTCCAGTCGTTAATACAGGGTGGAAGTCGTGTGAATAGACGGGTAGGTAATCCAGTCGTTAATACAGGGTGGAAGTCGTGTGAATAGACGGGTAAGTAGTCCAGTCGTTAACACAGTGTGGACGTCGTGATAGCGCAGTGGTAGAGCGTTCGTTCAGGTGCGATAGGCCCTGAGTTCGTGCCTCACTGAAGCCGTTGCGATTGTGCCCTTAGACAAGGCATTTAAATTCCACGTTGCCTCTTCTCTCTCCCTCGTGGCGATCAGGATTGAGATCTCGAGAGTGATTAATATAAGTTGTAAGAACATGTTTCGCAATCGAGCTAAACTAATTTTGTATTAACACATTGTTACTATGTATCTTCTTTCCCTAACATAACTGTTTTACTACTATTCCGACAGTAGGGGCCTGAACCCAACATTTCTGGATAAAGAATTTTCTCTGTTGATTATTTATCTATCGGATATAATATGTATATTATATAATGTAATCCAGGTGGGTGTGGAATATCTCACCTTTGGGCACCAATCTGAAAATGGCTTAACAATATATTTGCTAATAAGACATGTACAGTTAATAGTTATGCATAGACCCAAATAGTATACATACATTCTATAATAAATAATTATAGAAGAAAACATTTAATAATGTGGGTCAATTGGCAGATGCAGCCATGATAATCAACATGGGCGCCACTTGGATATCATTATATATGTCCCATATATAAATACCAAGAGAAAATAAAGCCATTGTTTCACTGCCGGAATATAATACACGTATTCCTGTGTTATGTCTTGAAATAAAATATTGTTTGAATTAACACGTTGGACTGGGAATCCAGGGATCGCAGGTTCGTTCCCCCGTCTGACCCTAATAATATTAATAGTTTTTTCAAATGGGACTTTATATAAAAAATCAAGAGGAAAAAAACTTTATCCGGGAATTTCAGATTATGGTGAAAACAGTTATTTCACTGCCGGACTATAATACACCTATTCATGTGTTATATCTTATTCTTGAAATAAAATAGTGTTTATATTAACACGTTGGACAGGGAATCCATGGATCGCAGGTTCGTTCCACCGTCTGACACTAATAATATTAATAGTATTTCATTTGGGACTTTAAACCGAGGTCACGTGTCGTTGATATACACCGTGCACGTGCACCTGGCTTGGGTCTCTGTCTGTAACATTACACTATCCTCCAAACATCAAAACATGACTAATCGCTTCATGAGGCGTCGCTCATATGGGGCAACTGGTAGTTACGATAAATAAACGTAAAACAAACAATTATATATGAAGATAAATTTATAAAGAAATAAATGGGGTTACCCGTTGCTAAATAAATAAAGAAATGTATGTATCTGGCGTTAACCGTTTAGACTGACAATCTAGGGATCGCAGGTTCGACCCTCGTCTGACCCTAACAATATTCCCAGTCTCAGATGAAACTTTAAATCGAGGTCTCGTGTCGATTCTTAACACCGTGTACGCAACCTATACCCAGCTTTCACGCCAATTCAGCTGGCTTATTGATGCGGCTTATCTCCTTGAAAATGACCCGAAAACCATTATTGATTGTCTTATCGGCAAATTTTTTAGCAATAGTTTATATAGGGAAATTATTTTCAATCGTTTATTTAGAAGAGACCTTTTAATTTTTATAAAGTTTAACTCCTATGGCGATAACGTTTAATTTGTTCTCTTTAATGTGATATAAAAATGGTTGTTCTAAGAGTAAAACTTATTGCTTCCCTATTAGATTTAAATGTATCACTGATACTTATATATTTGAATAAAGTGAAATGTGTCAAATCGTTAATATTGTGATTTTTAGAGGCACATAATTCATCTTTCCCATAAAATGAGAACTTTTTAACTCCTATCATGGTAGAGTATATGTTACTGACAATATTGTGTAGTTTTCATATTTAACATTAAATAATATCGTTTTGCTTCCCTGTGATGCTTAAGTTATGCAAGTTAAAGAAATCACATATTTTGTTCATCCTTAGTTAAATTACATTACATCAGGAACCTAGATAGATACGTCAATCAAAAAGATCCTGATTGCATTTACTTTTTACGGGGATCTAATGTCTTTGATAATTAAATGTACTAATTTGATGTCAGTTTTTTAAACAAGATATGATTATAACAATTAAAGGTTAATATAGCATGTTGCTAATTATAATATTATCTCGCGTTCTTTCATCTTTCTTTTAAGGTTTGTTTTCATTAATAGTCATGTTGCTAAATACCTTTGTTGATTAGCTTTGTGTGACAAGTTTACAAGTTTTTATTTTTTAATTCATCTAGGCTAAAAAGCCCACGAGGACAATATATGCATGATATAGACGAACATTGATTAAACTCAATAGAGAAGCTTACATAATTATAATAATAATAAGTATAAATTCATGCAATATGACTTTGAGAAGCATGCATACATAACGGCAAAATATTATTTTTAAAGAATGAGTTTAGTTTGACATGTTACTTTGTACATTGATGTCATTTTCATGCAAATTGACAATGTTTTAATGATGTATATTAAAATTTCACAAGTGTTGGTCGATATTTCAGGGGGGCTGGGGGGTCCCGCCACTATATTTTTTGTTTAATGTGTTTGATATTTACATATATGGTTATAACATGTACATTGAAGAATCTACTGTTGATCAATAGTTCTTTTATTTAAAAATGAACTATATTCTCAGAAATAATGAAGTTCGTACGTCTCCTATTCCGTGGTTACACTTTGGGCAAATGCGTAAATGCGTAGATTTACCGGGACTCTGTTCCAATTTCTCAATTGGGAATCTCTAATTCCTACTTTTAAATTTAATAATATATTTTAAATAATTAGGAGGCATATATTTTATGTAATTTCAAAATTCAAAATTGTGTTTAAAAATAATCTTGGCAATTACTATAATTGTCAATGCCACGTTTTATTTCGTGAGTTTCCCAACTGTAACTAATTGCATATCATGTTATTTATATTTCTATTGTGTACACAAATTGTCATGTATTCCACTCCTACTTACCTATAATTGATTCGTTTATATAAAGTGCACAGTACTGTTGAACAATTGTATTACTGGTCATTAAATCATATGCCCCAGGCTGTGCGATGCATCATATCTTATTGTTTTTTATTGCCTGTGTATTACAACTTTGCAATATACAACGACAATACATTTATCGCATTAAACAACATACCATTATTACTTGGGCACCAATGTTTTACGGCTGACTGGTTGATCAAACTTACAGGTACATGTAAATCAAGCCTGAGAAATACATACATATTCGCAATACTTACCTGTTTTAATTTTAAGTAGTGAAAGACGATACAGTCCTAATAAATCTATTTAAAGTGTTTTATTTTTTATTTTAAGAGTAATTCCTAAATTAAATAATAACAGTAAGAACGTGTGTCTTTATAACCATATAGATACTCTCCCTTCATGGTGATGGATTATACCGGGAATGAGGTATCGAGAGTGTTTGTTTCGCAATCGAGCAAATACAAGTCGTATTAACTAACACTGAATGATATAATATTTAAACATGTACATTGTATATTTCATTCCATTGGTAATTTCAATTGATTATAAATCAATGACAATAAACAGATTGTGACTGAATTCGGCCGAATAAATTAATACCAGTGTTATAATTGCATTGGTAAATCGAACTGATTATAAATCATGGTAATAAACAGAGTGTGCATAGAACATGAGGCATGTTGTGCAATAAAATAGTTATTCTAGTGTTGTAAAAGTTTGCCCTCTTTAACTACATCTGCGAATATCTATATTTCAGATAATTTGTTTTTACAAATCCACAAAAACAATTAACGGTATGCCTTAGATATGCTTAATCTATCTACCAGAGGGCAGCTCATTACAATGTGTATACGTCACGCCTCAAAATACTGCAGGTTATAAACGTGTATGACCATTCCCGTCTTCGGTAACAGTTGACTGATTTCAATGTCAGCAATTATCAGGGAAAGGCAGCCCAATCTAAGAGAGATAATCGAGAAATCAAATCAAGCGCAAATTGGACTGATAAACAAGGGAGATAAAACCCGATATTTATCCATAAAAGCTGGACATGCGAACAAGAGGAGACCCTTGAATGGGTCTATGTCTGTATTATTGAACTATCCAAGGAATAGAATGACTATTCTCTTCAGGAGGCGTTGCTTATATGAGCAACCTGTAGCCACACGTCTATCTATCTTGATTGCGTATTTTTTCAACAATGTTCACGTACAATAACATTGTTATAAATGATGAATTTATTTATTCTGAACAACTTGACGTGTAATACTGAATTTGTGACTCTACAGCTATTATATATGGTGGACGAATCCAGGGTACCTGACCTGCATGGACTGGCACGCATGTTGAACCACCGACATTCCTCACTCGAAAGAATTTGATACCCATAGCGGTGAAGGGTAAGTGATTTGAAATCAAAGTATGTCTAATTGGCGCAGTGGTTAGCGCGCTCGCTTCTCATCAATGTAACCCGTGTTCGACTGGTGAGTTTCCTCCGGGTGCTCCGGTTTCCGACCACACGAATGACAACATAATTATACGCTTTCGTCCGCGCCAACGAGAGTGATTAATATAAGTTGTTAAAACTTTCTTTGCAAATCGTGTAAAATAAATAAAGTTTAAAGTAATATACGACATTCACCCTATGCTAGCATGCCGCGTATAGAACATGAGTATGACGTTGACATAATTATATGCTTACATCGTCATCCAATTCGTTGTACCCTTGCATGGAATATTGCTCTGCGAAGGAGTGCAATATAAGCTGTAAGCACAACAGAGCGAAATAAACGTAGAATACAACGTCTTCCCCGCAGGTGCCCTGCAATTACAAATAATAATAGGCTAGTACACGAATAGTTAGTTCACATCCAGTCAAACCTGTCTTAAGCAGCCAGCCAATGAAATCACAGTACGTGGCTGCTTAGCACATGTGGATGTATAATAAACAATGTATACTTATATTCACTTACAACAGAACCTAGCATTAATCCAAAACTTAACTAAACCTCTAGTGTCTTCTCTCTCTTCGGATATTTACAGTCAAACCTGCCTCAAACAGCCATCAAAGGGAGTCAGAGAAAGTGGCTGCTTAGCACACGTGGATGTATAATAAACAATGTATACTTATATTCACTTACAACAGAACCTAGCATTAATCCAAAACTTAACTAAACCTCTAGTGTCTTCTCTCTCTTCGGATATTTACAGTCAAACCTGCCTCAAACAGCCACCAAAGGGAGTCAGAGAAAGTGACTGCTTAGCACATGTGGCTGCTTAATAGAGGTCAAATTTATAACAAAACAACCGATTGGGAATCTGAAAACTGGCGGCTTAATACAGGTTGACTACTTAATGGAGGTGACCACCAACACAGGTTTGACTGTACAAACATATAGTACAAACTAGCATACAGTTTACAAATATCATGACAAATATATTATGCAAGATGGTGATATAATGTTTCGAAAAGAATGGTGTTTTGTCCAGGCATTGTATCATGGAACGTAACCTGTCCAGTGGTTGGGCCAATCCATACCTACGAGATTCCTGCCACGTAACTCCCTCCCCAGAACATACAATGTTTATCACGCAAAGTGAACTATTAACATGGATGAAAACATAGTACGTGTATCCATATATTAAATGTGGAAGTCGTAATAGCGCAGTGGATGCGAAAAGTCCGGAGGTCGAGCTCCGCTGGGACCGTTACCATTGTACCATTAGGCAAGGCATTGAAATTCCACATTACCTCTTCTCTCTCTCTCTCTCTCTCTCTCTCGCTCTCGTGGCGATGGATTCCTTCAGGAATGAGGTCTCGAGAGTGATTAATATAAGTTGAAAGAACTTGTTTCGCAATCGAGCTAAAATAAAGTTGTATAAACTAAACGGTTATTGCACTGTTGAGAAAATGTTCGATGACACTTGACCGCTCATCGTCCCGAATCAAAGTTGACCCACTACCCATTTTCACCAAGAGTCAAACAAGCTTCTTTAGTGATTTTCATGCGTCGGGCCTTTCCCCCAGAAAAGAACTTGTTTCGCAATCGAGCTAAACTAAATTTGTATAAACTAATACCACTAAAGGAATGTTATGATGAAAATCCTATCACATACAGACGGATCTGTAGTCCAGTGGTTAACACGTTGGACTTGTAATCCAGGGATCTCATGTTAGATCACCCGACTGACCCTAATAAAATTAACAGTCTTTCAGATGGGAATTTAAACCGAGGTATCGTGTCGGTGCTTTACATCGTGTACGTAAAATAACCAGAGGATATTCTGGAATGGGTCTCTTTCTGTATCATTGCACTATCATCCAAACATCTAAAATGACTAATCTCTTCAGTCGCTCATATGGGCAACCGGTAGCTACGATAAATAAACTTAAAACACACAAACCTGTCACTACTCTAGACAAATGTGGTGTAAAACCTTGTTGCCGCACATCAGCAGTAGCCATTACTTAAACATATTTGGCCGATCTGGATTAGGACAAGTCTGGCAGATGAACTGACAGCAATGCATTGCTTTTACAGCTACATTACCTGTAAATACTAGTAACAAATTGAGGCCCAGGCAGAGATATCGATACTCAATTAATTGCTAAGATCAATATTGTATAATATAAACCCCCATAAAGTTATACGTTATAAAATTAACCTGTTGGGGCCTCAAAATATACACTGCAAATATTATAACCAGTTAGAACAGTTACATGTGACACGAGGAACGCCATCATAAGTAGTATAAGTATATACTGTTCCTTTCAACCGCGTTCATCTCTTGATGAAGAGCCCACGTTTCACACCGGGGATGACAAAATAATGCTCTGGTGCGGGCCGTTGTCTAATGTTGTTAAAACTTGTGGCACAAACCATTTGTATGTCCATGTTATGCATTGTATCTTTATGTGTATGACATATAAAAATGTATTTACTATTGATTTGCAATAAAATATGGTTAAATAAATATTGCCTATGAAACGTTTTTGAGGCTTCATATACAAAACATGATTGCGATTTAGCACATTTTAAAATGATTTTCGAAATACTGCTATTAACACTATAATGACATACGTGTACCTCTCTCTGCGCATGCGTATACAGTTGAAATAGCTCACATGCAATTAGAGCAAGCCAGAACACGAACGGCACGCCGGACGTTTTAACTCCCCTAGTGCGTTGTATTTGTTGTAACAGTATTGTCCAAAGCTGAAATTAATGACGTAAAACATTAGTTTAATAATATTGTATTGTATTATATACACATATACACCAGTACAAAGATTGACAAATGAAAACAAATGGGTTAGTTAGTTTAATCATATTGTATTGCATTATACACACATATACACCAGTACAAAGATTGACAAATGAAAGCAAATGGGTTAGTTAGTTTAATCATATTGTATTGCATTATATACACATATACACCAGTACAAAGATTGACAAATGAAAACAAATGGGTTAGTTAGTTTAATCATATTGTATTGCATTATACACACATATACACCAGTACAAAGATTGACAAATGAAAGCAAATGGGTTAGTTAGTTTAATCATATTGTATTGCATTATATACACATATACACCAGTACAAAGATTGACAAATGAAAACAAATGGGTTAGTTAGTTTAATCATATTGTATTGCATTATACACACATATACACCAGTACAAAGATTGACAAATGAAAACAAATGGGTTAGTTAGTTTAATCATATTGTATTGCATTATACACACATATACACCAGTACAAAGATTGACAAATGAAAACAAATGGGTTAGTTAGTTTAATCATATTG
>CM026391.1:89372676-89455408 GCA_014843695.1 Archivesica marissinica
GCTCCAAACCTGTGTGTCCATTACCGAGTGCTCCAAACGTGTATGTCCATTACTGCGTGTTCCAAACGTGTATATCCATTACTGGGTGCTCCAAACGTGTATGTCCATTACGAGGTGCTCCAACCGTGTATGTCCATTTCTGAGTGCTCCAAACCTGTGTGTCCATTACCGAGTGCTCCAAACGTGTATGTCCATTACTGCGTGTTCCAAACGTGTATATCCATTACTGGGTGCTCCAAACGTGTATGTCCATTACTGGGTGCTCCAAACGTGTGTGTCCATTACCTTGTGCTGCAAATGTGTATGTCCATTATTGGGTGCTCCAAACGTGTGTGTGTCCATTCCTGGATGCTCGAAACGTGTTTTGTCCATTACCGGGTGTTCCAAACGTGTATGTCCATTACCGAGTGCTCCAAACGTTTATGTCCATTGCCGAGTGCTCCAAACTGTTGTGTCCATTACTGGGTGCTCCAAACATGTGTGTCCATTACCGAATGCTCCAAACGTGTATGTCCATTGCTGATTGCTCCAAACGTGTCTGTCCATTACTGTGTACTCCAACTGTGTGGGTCAATTACTGGGTGCTCCAAACGTGTGTGTCCTTTACCGGGTGCTCCAAACATGTGTGTCCATTACCGGGTGCTCCAAACGTTTTGTCCATTACTGGGTGTTCCAAACGTGTGTGTCCATTACTGGGTGCTCCAAACATGTGTGTCCATTACTGGGTGCTCCAAACGTGTATGTCCATTACCGGGTGCTCCAAACGTGTGTGTCCTTTACTGGGTGCTCCAAACGTGTGTCCATTACTGGTTGCTTCAAACCTGTATGTCCATTACTGGGTGCTCCAAACATGTATATCCATTACTGGGTGCTCCAAACGTGTGTGTCCATTACGGGGTGCTCCAAACGTATATGTCCATTACTGAGTGCTCCAAACGTGTGTGTCCATTACCGGGTGCTCCAAACGTGTGTCCATTACTGGTTGCTACAAACGTGTATGTCCTTTACTGTGTGCTCCAAACGTGTGTCCATTACTGGGTGCTTCAAATGTGTATGTCCATTACTGGGTGCTCCAAACATGTATATCAATTACTGGGTGCTCCACACGTGTGTGTCCATTTCTGAGTGCTCCAAACCTGTGTGTCCATTACCGAGTGCTCCAAACGTGTATGTCCATTACTGCGTGTTCCAAACGTGTATATCCATTACTGGGTGCTCCAAACGTGTATGTCCATTACTGGGTGCTCCAAACGTGTGTGTCCATTACCGTGTGCTGCAAATGTGTATGTCCATTATTGGGTGCTCCAAACGTGTGTGTGTCCATTCCTGGATGCTCGAAACCTGTTTTGTCCATTACCGGGTGTTCCAAACGTGTATGTCCATTACCGAGTGCTCCAAACGTTTATGTCCATTGCCGAGTGCTCCAAACTGTTGTGTCCATTACTGGGTGCTCCAAACGTGTGTGTCCATTACCGAATGCTCCAAACGTGTATGTCCATTGCCGATTGCTCCAAACGTGTCTGTCCATTACTGTGTACTCCAACTGTGTGGGTCAATTACTGGGTGCTCCAAACGTGTGTGTCCATTACCGGGTGCTCCAAACATGTGTGTCCATTACCGGGTGCTCCAAACGTTTTGTCCATTACCAGGTGCTCCAAACGTGTGTGTCCATTACTGGGTGTTCCAAACGTGTATGTCCATTACTGGGTGCTCCAAACGTGTATGTCCATTTCCGGGTGCTCCAAACATGTGTCCATTACTGGGTGGTCCAAACGTGTATGTCCATTACTGGTTGCTCCAAACGTGTGTCCATTAATGGGTGCTCCAAACGAGTATGTCCATTACTGCGTGCTCCAAACGTGTGTGTCCATTACTGGGTGCTCCAAACGTGTATGTCCATTACCGGGTGCTCCAAACGTGTGTGTCCATTAATGGGTGCTCCAAACGTGTGTGTCCATTACTGGTTGCTCCAAACGTGTATGTCCTTTACTGGTTGCTCCAAACGTGTGTCCATTACTGGGTGCTTCAACCGTGTATGTCCATTACTGGGTGCTCCAAACATGTATATCCATTACTGGGTGCTCCAAACGTGTGTGTCCATTACGGGGTGCTCCAAACGTGTGTGTCCATTACCGGGTGCTCCAAAAGTGTGTGTCTATTACTGGGTGCTCCAAACGTGTGTGTCCATTACTGGTTGCTCCTAACGTGTATGTCCTTTACTGGGTGCTCCAAACGTTTGTCCATTACTGGGTGCTTCAAACGTGTATGCCCATTACTGGGTGTTCCAAACTTGTGTGTCCATACTGGGTGCTCCAAACGTGTGTCCATTACTGGGTGCTCCAAACGTGTATGTCCATTACTGGGTGCTCCAAACGTGTATGTCCATTACTGGGTGCTCCAAACCTGTATGTCCATGACTGGGTGTTCCAAACGTGTATGTCCATTTCCGGGTGCTCCAACCGTGTGTGTCCATCACCGGGTGCTCCAAACGTGTGTGTCCATTACCGGGTGCTCCAAACCTGTGTGTCCATTACCGGGTGCTCCAAACGTGTGTGTCCATTACTGGGTGCTCCAAACGTGTATGTCCATTACTGGGTGCTCCAAACGTGTGTGTCCATTACTGGGTGCTCCAAACGTGTATGTCCATTACTGGTTGCTCCACATGTGTGTGTCCATTACTGGGTGCTCCAAACGTGTATGTCCATTACTGGGTGCTCCAAACCTGTATGTCCATTACTGGGTGTTCCAAACGTGTGTGTCCATTACTGGTTGCTCCAAACGTGTGTGTCCATTACCGGGTTGTCCAAATGTGTGTGTCCATTATTGGGTGCTCCAAATGTGTGTGTCCATTACTGGTTGCTCCAAACGTGTATGTCCTTTACTGGGTGCTTCAAACGTGTATGTCCTTTACTGGGTGCTCCAAACCTGTATGTCCATTACTGGGTGTTCCAAACGTGTGTGTCCATTGCTGGGTGCTCCAAACGTGTGTGTCCATTACTGGGTGCTCCAAACGTGTATGTCCATTACTGGTTGCTCCACACGTGTGTGTCCATTACTGGGTGCTCCAAACGTGTATGTCCATTACCGAGTGCTCCAAACGTGTATGTCCATTGCCGGGTGCTCCAAACGTGTGTGTCCATTACTGGGTGCTCCAAACATGTGTGTCCATTACCGGGTGCTCCAAACCTGTGTGTCCATTACGGGTGCTCCAAACGTGTGTGTCCATTACCGGGTGCTCCAAACGTGTGTGTCCATTACCGGGTGCTCCAAACGTGTATGTCCATTACCGGGTGCTCCAAACGTGTTGTCCATTACCGGGTTCTCCAAACGTGTGTGTCCATTACCGGGTGCTCCAAACGTGTGTGTCCATTACTGTTTGCTCCACACGTGTATTTCCATTAATGGGTGCTCCAAACGTGTGTCCATTACTGGGTGCTCCAAAGGTGTATGTCCATTACAGTGTGCTCCAAACGTGTATGTCCATTACTGGGTGCTCCAAACCTGTATGTCCATGACTGGGTGGTCCAAACGTGTATGTCCATTTCCGGGTGCTCCAACCGTGTGTGTCCATCACCTTGTGCTCCAAACGTGTGTGTCCATTACCGGGTGCTCCAAACGTTTATGTCCATTGCCGAGTGCTCCAAACGGGTGTGTCCATTACTGGGTGCTCCAAACATGTGTGTCCATTACCGAATGCTCCAAACGTGTATGTCCATTGCCTATTGCTCCAAACGTGTCTGTCCATTGCTGTGTGCACCAAACGTGTGGGTCAATTACTGGGTGCTCCAAACATGTGTGTCCATTACCGGGTGCTCCAAACGTGTATGTCCATTACTGGGTGCTCCAAACGTGTGTCCATTACCGAGTGCTGCAAATGTGTATGTCCATTATTGGGTGCTCCAAACGTGTGTGTGTCCATTCCTGGATGCTCGAAACGTGTTTTGTCCATTACCGGGTGTTCCAAACGTGTATGTCCATTACCGAGTGCTCCAAACGTTTATGTCCATTGCCGAGTGCTCCAAACGGGTGTGTCCATTACTGGGTGCTCCAAACATGTGTGTCCATTACCGAATGCTCCAAACGTGTATGTCCATTGCCGATTGCTCCAAACGTGTCTGTCCATTGCCGTGTGCTCCAAACGTGTGGGTCAATTACTGGGTGCTTCAAACGTGTGTGTCCATTACCGGGTGCTCCAAACATGTGTGTCCATTACCGGGTGCTCCAAACGTTTTGTCCATTACTAGGTGTTCCAAACGTGTATGTCCATTACTGGGTGCTCCAAACGTGTATGTCCATTTCCGGGTGCTCCAAACGTGTGTGTCCATTACTGGGTGTTCCAAACGTGTATGTCCATTACCGAGTGCTCCAAACGTGTGTGTCCATTACTGGTTGCTCCAAACGTGTATGTCCATTACCGGGTGCTCCAAACGTGTGTGTCCATTACTGGGTGCTCCAAACGTGTATTCCCATTACTGGGTGCTCCAAACGTGTGTGTCCATTACTGGGTGCTCCAAACGTGTATGTCCATTACTGGTTGCTCCACACGTGTATTTCCATTACTGGGTGCTCCAAACGTGTGTCCATTACTGGGTGCTCCAAACGTGTATGTCCATTACTGGGTGCTCCAAACGTGTATGTCCATTACTGGGTGCTCCAAACCTGTATGTCCAGGACTGGGTGTTCCAAACGTGTATGTCCATTTCCGGGTGCTCCAACCGTGTGTGTCCATCACCGGGTGCTCCAAACGTGTGTGTCCATTACCGGGTGCTCCAAACCTGTGTGTCCATTACCGGGTGCTCCAAACGTGTGTGTCCATTACCGGGTGCTCCAAACGTGTATGTCCATTACCGGGTGCTCCAAACGTGTATGTCCATTACCGGGTGCTCCAAACCTGTGTGTCCATTACCGAGTTCTCCAAACGTGTATGTCCATTACCGGGTGCTCCAAACGTGTGTGTCCATTACTGTTTGCTACACTCGTGTGTATCCATTACTGGGTTCTCCAAACATTTATGTCCATTACCAGGAGCTCCAAACGTGTGTGTCCATTACTGGATGCTCCAGACGTGTATGTCCATTACCAGGTGCTCCAAACGTGTGTGTCCATTACTGGATGCTCCAAACATGTATGTCTAATACTGGGTGCTCCAAACGTGCATGTCCATTACCGGGTGCTCCAAACGTGTGTGTCCATTACTGGGTGCTCCAAACGTGTATGTCCATTACCGGGTGCTCCAAACGTGTATGTCCATTACCGGGTGCTCCAAACGTTTGTGTCTATTACCGGATGCTCCAGACGTGTATGTCCATTACCGAATGCTCCAAACGTTTGTGTCCATTACCGGATGCTCCAGACGTTTGTGTCCATTACCGGGTGCTCCAAACGTGTGTTTCCATTACCGGATGCTCCAGACGTGTATGTCCATTACTGGGTGTTCCAAGCGTGTGTGTCCATTACCTGGTGCTCCAAACGTGTATGTCCATGACCGGGTGCTCCAAACGTGTGTGTCCATTACCGGATGCTCCAGACGTGTATGTCCATTACCTGGTGCTCAAAACGTGTGTGTCCATTACCGGGTGCTCCAAACGTGTGTGTCTACGCTAGATATTCTGTTGTATGGCAATCGTTTTTTAATGTCAATATTCGAATCTGTTCATATGAGGAAGCCATCGATCTGGCGTGTGGAAGGTCGGTTGTTCTACCGAGGTTCCCGTATATACCAGAAGTATATTAATCGCTCTCGTTGGCGCGGATGAAAGCCTAAATGTGGTCATTCGTGTTGGAGGAATCCGGAGTACCAGGAGTAAACCCACACGTCCGATCAGGCTACCACCGTACCATCTCACATACCTCCCGGTTCGAGGTTGAACGCGGGTTGCATTAGTTAGAAGCGAGCGCGCTAACCACTGCACTAATTGGATAGCCAAAATCGGATTAACTCCCTGAACTGGCAAGCACATACAATCATAAGTCATATACTCTACTATCTAACACATACATGGAACCTGAACTATGTAATTTCGCAATACCGAACCCAATACCATATTAACTCGTTTTTCCTACTAACAATACGTCTTTGGAATGACCTCTACTATGTGCAGGCCATCCCCAACCTATTTTGCTGAGCGGCTGGCTACTGTACCACTCGTGTAAACACTATTGACTGTTTTTAACATTAGTATGCACTCAGTATTGAATGTAGGGAGCATGATGTAAATAAGTGTAAAAACAAAAATTACCTCCCTTTGTAAAATTACACCATTTGCCCCCTTGAAATAAAATAAAAGCAATGGACTTAGGAGCTAGGTGGGATATTATTAATATTTATTATTACGTTACTTTTAAGCGCCAGAATATTATGTATTTCTTGAACTCCATTCTAGATGAATATAGTCGCCTAATTATGAGTCAAAGTAATGTCTGGACGAGAAAGGTCAGCATAGAGTCTAATGCCCGGTCTTTGCCGTACTGATAATGTTAAAGTGTCTATGGAATTATTATGCACTGTGGTTGTCTAACATCAAACGGTAGTAGTTTAATGCATACGTATGGGATACTATAGAATGAATTGGTGCGGGCCGTTGTCTAATGTTAGTTTAAACATTATTTATTTCAGTATTTTACATAACATAATTAAAAGTTTACATATAAATTAACAGCAATAGACTGAAAGGGATTAGAAGGAAAGAAAACGTATATAGTTCTTCTCCCTAGCAATTGGTTGTTATATAATAGGCCGCAGCATAATACGTGAATCCTAAATAGTAATTATTGGTGTACAGCAGTCAGAATAAGTGATTGTTGGACTGATTAACACGTGTCCCGCGTGGGAGGTATGATGTTGTGTGACGTGGTTTGGTGGGGTGAGGTATTGTGTGGTGTGATGTGGTGTGATGTGGTATTGTGACGTGGTGTTGTGTGATGTGGTGCGTTGTGGTGTGGCGTGGTGTGAATATTATTAATTTGAAACATTAATTCGTGACATAGTTGAATATTATGTTATACTTACAGGAGATGAAACATGATGTATGCAGGAACAGACAGATCTAGATGAGCTCAAAGTGTTTAATTGGTTGTGTCATTAACATACACGTGTTATTCGCCTGCGGACCATCAGTTTTATATTCATAGGGGAAAATACATTGAGAGGAAATATCTAGTACTGGTTCTCTAGTTTAATTAAGAAAAGTTCTATTCAAATTGTAAACTTGAAATCGATGTTAGAAATATTTTGTATTGTGTACGAACTGACCTCCCGTGTCAAATCCTATGCATATAGTGCAAAGAACACATTTATTTACATAGTTATATAATTAACAATTCTCAGAATGTCTACGAGTATAATGCAAGACATGGCCTTTCATTCTGAAGTTCGGTCACATGAGTGTAGAATATGTAATAAGGCGTTCAGTCAGTATGGCACTTTAAAGCAACATATGCACATACATACCGGAGAACGGCCACATGAATGTGAAATATGTAATAATATTTTTAGCCATTCCGGCACTTTAAAGAAGCACACGCGCATACATACCGGAGAACGGCCACATGAGTGTGAAATATGTAATAAGGCGTTTAGCCTGCCTGGAAGTTTGAAGAAACACATACTCAAGCATACTGGAGAACGGCCACATAAGTGTGAATTATGTAATAAGGCATTTGGTATGTCTAGTGCCTTAAAGCGCCACATACTCATGCATACTGGAGAACGACCACATGGATGTGAAAAATGTAATAAAGCTTTTAACCATTCCGCCAGTTTGAAGCTGCACATGCTCAAGCATACCGGAGAACGGCCCCATGTTTGTGCAATATGTAATAAGACCTTTAGCCAATCTGGTAATTTAAAGCAACATATGCCCAAGCATACCGGAGAACGGCCACATGCATGTGAAATATGTAACAGGGCCTTTAGTCAGTCTAGCCACTTAAAACAGCACATGCACATACATACCGGAGAACGACCACATGAGTGTGACATATGTCATAAGGCATTCAGTAAGTATGACACTTTAAAACATCACATGTTCAAGCATACTGGAGAACGGCCGTATGTGTGTGAACTATGTAATAAAGCGTTTAGTCATTCTGGCAATTTGAAGAAGCATATGCTCACGCATACTGGAGAACGGCCATATTCGTGTGAACTGTGTAATAAATCTTTTAGCCGTACTGGCACTTTAAAGCAGCACATGCTCATGCATACCGGAGAACGGCCACATGGGTGTGAATTATGTAGCAAGGCGTTTAGACATTCGAGCAGTTTGAAGCAGCACATGCTCACACATTCCGGAGAACGGTCACACGAGTGTGGAATATGTAATAAGACGTTTAGCCGTTCTGGCAATTTGAAGCAGCACATGCTGAAGCATACCGGGGAAAGGCCACATGAGTGTGAAATATGTAATAAGGCCTATAGCAGATCTGACAGTTTGAAGGAGCATATGCGCAAGCATACTGGAGAACGACCACATAATTGCGGAATACGTATCTATGAAGAAGTTCCATCAGCATAACGAATAGAGATGTATGTGCTCATACATTCGGGAGAAAGACTACACGAGTGTAAACTATGTAACACGCTGGATTAGTCGGTGTATAACAGCACATGATCACACATTCGGGAGAAAGACTACACGAGTGTAAACTATGTAACACGCTGGATTAGTCGGTGTATAACAGCACATGCTAACACATTCGGGAGAAAGACTACACGAGTGTAAACTATGTAACACGCTGGATTAGTCGGTGTATAACAGCACATGCTCACACATTCGGAGGAACGACCAAATGCACGTGCATGTATGTCAGACATATGAAGGGTGACTAGTAGGGCATTCCGCACAGCTACCTGCTTGGTTGATTCTGAATGTTACTGTCAGCTGAACCTACCAGACGCTTAAGACTGAGTTTTGAAATTGGAGAAAAGTGTTATGACCTCCAGGCCATCAGTGCTAAGTATGTAAGACGACTGTATCAGCGCCTTTGCAGTTTGAAATAGCATATGTTCACATGAATGTGAAATGTGTACAAACACGCATAGTATGGATAGCTATTTATAGATGTACCTGCGCATGCATTCATTTATACCTCGAAATGTGTATGCAGGAAATGTATATAAAACCTATATACTATAATCTTTGATTCAGTCTCGTCTATGTATATCAGAAGTTGTAACAGACCGTGCTCGGTATCACAGAACATTATGAGCATGATCGTCCGGGTGATTTCGTTGGGTAGACGTTTTCGTTTATTACAATGATTCGTTTGACTGGTTTATGGCTAAAAAACTGACGTCACACAATTAAATAACAAGGAAAATGTTTTTCATAAAAGCTAGTGTTAGCTTCCTACTTGATCTTTTGCATTATGTATGTCATTGTATGTTATATTTAATTTATGTCTTGCAATAAATACTGTTTAAACCAAATAACTACTCAATGCAGAATACTGTCCGTTGTACACATCACATGACTAAAACGGTTATATCTATGCCCTGTATCGTCCAATACATAGTTCCCATGTGGCGTCATCATTCATACTGTGGCTGCCATTTTGATAGGCAAAGTTGAACAGATACGATATATATTGTATAGTAGCGTAATTGTTTTTCCCCATAAAATATTAATTTTTCATCCCATCACCATGGTTCATACGTTGTTGGAAAGCTCTCAATGGACATATTTGTTGTATCATTTCACAAATTTCGTATAAAATAACGAATAAATAATAATGTACCTGTATATTAATATTTAAACTGTGAAATTAGACATTCAAAAACAGGTGCAAGTTAAGTTGAACTTGGAATTTATAATCCATACAGCAGTCAAAAAAAATAATTAATATTTAAAATGTGCATTTCAACACCTTTAACATGATGCAAATTTTAAATTAATAAACCAAAATTAATTAAGCTATTGCAATTAAAGAATTACTAGTAAAATCCTGAAATTGACATTTATAAAACTTGCCAATCAAAATAGCGGCCAATATAATATCTAATCATTGTTGTTAGACCATTTTCACAGGCCGTGGGAAATATGTGTAGGTAATCTAAAATGCACGGAATGTATTGATATTGTATGTATATTTTGTACGGTCGATAATTTACAGTACTCTGTTAGAATTCATATCGTATGAGTATCTATAATATCATGTATTTTCCGTTCGTACATGTATATCATATATATGTGTGTGTTCTTTGTTGTACTATTTAGAATGCAATAAAATATGATTAAACTTAATTAAATTGTATCTTCACATACCACATGGGAGTTATTCATGAAAGGACCATTTAATTTAATTTACTAATATCAGACATATCATTAAGGAATGAATCGCGGGTTAATAGTTTCCATCGGGGTATGAACTGCATTGGGCGTTTAAATGTGTGTGTGGAACCTGCGATTCATTACATATATCTACAATACATTAAAAATGTTTTACTCTTCAATGACACTAAGAAATATAGTACACTTTGCATTTAAAATGTTTTTGTCTAGATTTGCAACTTACCGTGTGCCGGAACAAGCAACTCGACCATCCTTGTAACAGGGTAACATGTAAGACACGCCTCTTCTCGCGACAGTCAATTCGAGTGCGCATGTCAGCTGCATATCATTAGTTGGGAACCTTCATACGAAAATGTATACAATCAGGGCACATACATTCATCGAAGGAACTGCAATAGTGGTGTAAATATTCTCTCTTATATTCAGGCGGAATAACATTACAAATAACTTGCCAAGTAAGTATGGATTGTCATAATGTATAGTAATATTCAATATGCATATATCAATATACCCTCGAGTTTCCGGTTTCCGTTATGATAAGAAATGATCGGCATTCAACAAAACGAATCTTAAAACTACATAGTTTCTAAATGTATGATGTAAATAAAGTAACGTTCCTCTTTTATTCCAAATAATTAGAAATGAATATAACTACGTAAATAACAACGGGCGCTGTCATTTTTACCATGACCCGAAACCGACATATGTGGTGACTGGTACCGGAGTTTTCGTGACCTTTCAGAAAATCAATTTTGCGTAGCATCGAATGGGTGTAAATATAAAATGAACACGTTTTGTGCAGCATAATGATAATTTCTATTATTTTGATGAATATTTCTTTTCACAGTTTAACAAGCATTTTCACAATGTGGACACCTGAATTCATCACCTATTCTTGTAAACCATGACTTTTGAACAGTAAATGAGGTGGGTCCAATGGTCACATATATCACACTATGCCCATTTGTAAGGGCTGTTGGTAAATATTGCCTGTAATTTCGCTTTGTAGGTGCTGGACTGCCATAAACCTACAACAAAATTAAAAACTATTCCTTTAAGTACACTACACTACAGGACACATCGTTTAGTTGACGACGACAGTAAACCACTGTATGGACCTCAAGACAATATAAGAGAAGTCTCCAAAACAATCCCCCCTTACACTAATTAAAATTGTAACCCAGTCTATTTTGACCTTCACATTAAATGACAGGTAGGTAAACAAATCAGACGACGCAAAACAAAACTTGAAATGGTCAATATTTTGCAGTAAATCCAATGGATAAATGGTGATGCAATATTGCATTATGAAAGATAGCATGTTTTATACCAATCCAAGGAAAATAACCGATTTCTTACGCCTTCAAGGATTATAGGGAGCATTTTTGTTGCCAAATATGGAAAATGACCTTTGACACTATTTATTCCTGATTGGTGACGTCAGGAAACACCGATCGCGTGCAGTATTGTAAATACTTACGGGGTAACGAAAACGAAGGTATCACGATTTGAGGACACTAGAGGATACATGTGTTGAGGACAAATCGCTGTCATGCGTTTTGTTTCATTAATTAATAAGTCAAATGCATGTTAATTCCATTTAATCTTAGATTCGAAGTAGGAATTCATTCATCAACTGAATTGAGTGGCAATGTACTTTTTGCATTTGTTATATTCTGTACATTGTTGAGACTGAAATTAAATCGATCAAATCAATGTTGTAATCTAAGGTTGCTCAGTGACATTTGAAATTGAATAATTGTTTTATTCAATCATCTTTTAATTTGTATTAGTATTATAATGTTCACTTAAATAAATTGCGCTTTGCATGCTAACGTAATAGTAAACATACTAACAGAGATTATGGATCTAAATTACTTGAAGATATACGGCTATATCTCTGCTATGAAAATTTCATGGAATTGGATTAGAAAAGAGAATGTTGATCTAAATTACATGAAGATTTAAAATACGGCTATATGAAAATGTCATGGATTTGGACTAGAACAGGTATATATACGTTTGTTTGTATAGGATACCGACCAAGAGTACGGCATGTCTGCCTACTAAAGATCTGTGCACGGGCTGCATGTGTCATGTTATTCCTACACAGAAAAACCGATGTACCGTGTTTGTTAGCTGACTAATGTTCGCACTATGGTGATCTATCTATAGAAACTGAAACATGCGTATTGTGTTCAGAAATTGCCTAATTAGTAACTGCATTATAACCATGCCAGACGACAGTCCAGTCGCGCGCAAGGTAAAGGACACGATGTTGTCTGAGCTTAAACGGCAGTATCGACCCAGATATATTGCTACTTCTAACACCGATTTAGCATTATTGTTTGATCTGCGAAGTCGGATGATAATGAACTATATGGCCTAAAGGCACAATCGTAACGGCTACAGCGGGGCTCGTACTGCGGACCTTTCGCACTTGAAGCGAACGCGCATCCACTACGCTATCACGACTTCCACAAAATTAATAATGTAGTGGATGTCATTTTCGTTTATGCTTTTCAATAAATGAATTTTTTTCTCAGTGAATCGTTCACTGTTTAGAAATAGTTAGTGTGAAATGACATGTTATTTTCCACTGATTGTGTTTCGTATTCGTCGGCAGTTGCATGTAGATTTGTAATTAAGCTATTTTCTGACAATCGTGAATAGTCCAGTGGTAACACGCTGGACTGATAATCTAGAGATCGCGGGTTCGGTCTCCCGTCTGGCCCAAATAAAATTAACAGTCTTTCAGATGGGACTTTAAGCCGATGTCTCGCGTCGGGGCTGTACACCGTGCACGTAAAAGAACCAGAGGAGACTGCAATGGGTCTCTGTCTGTATTATTGCACTATCCTCCATAAATCTAAAATGACTAATCTCTTCAGGAGGCGTCGCTCATATGGGCAACCGGTAGCGACGATAAATAAACGTAAAACACACACATGAATAGTTTAGATATACAATAATATGTTCTATGTCGTGTTCAATATGTTTAAACGTTATTTATTTTACAGCGATTGAGAAGCAAGTTTTAACAATTTATATAACAAATATATTAATCACTCTCGTTGGCGCGGGTGAAAGTGTAAATGTGGTCATTCATGTGGGAAGAATATTTGCCATATTTGTGTCCATCTCAATAAAATGATGCCACTACATTTTCAATTCCGGAGCGGCCAGTTGTTCGAAGTACCAAACGTGTGGCTCAAACCATTTGCATTATTATACTATATGGATATATTGTATATGTTTGTGTATAGATAATACTATTGATTTTTATTAAATATGACTAAACAATCAAATTAAAATAGTACGGTGCTTTTATGACAAAATTGGAGAATGTGAAGATGTTAGTAACTGGTGAAGTATCAAATGCAAAGAGAATGCGTGACAAGTGTATACATATAGTATACATTGGTGGTGATTTCATACGATATTTTAAGAAACTAGTTTTGGATTTAATAAATGAACCGTGTGGCGAGCTTAATAGCAAAATTCCAACATTCGTGTTATAAAATATAGTATGAAATCAACACACATGTAAGATCCTATATATAATATAAATAATTTAGGGAAGGCAACGAATATTCGAATATTCGATCGAACGCTGGAACAGTATACGAATATTGGGGGAGGTGGGAAATATTGTCCTCAAAATGCCACCTGCTCAGTCACACGTTTGGAAATGCTTGACTCGCTCTGAGAATAAGAACACTGCTATGTGTAATCTATGCACATTGGATTTACCATTTTCGGGTACAGTATCAATCTCAATAATCATTTGAAGAAGATGACGTTTACACGTAAAACAGAAATTAGCTTTACTTAGTTTGGCAATTTTTATAAGAGTGTGGGTGATTTTGAGTTATTGATATAATTATATCAAATATGCAAATACCGTTCCAGCCGAATACACGAATAGTGTATTCGTTGCCATCCCTAAATTATAATTATATAATACTAAAAATAATAATAATACATGATTGTGCGAATAGCATAAACCTATATATAGAAGTGTCATTTTTAATACTTCAGATGGTATATCGTTACCTCGCATAACATTATCGTCAGCACAGACGGATCTGTAGTCCAGTGGTAACACGCTGGATTGGTTCGATCCCTCGTCTGACCATAATAACACTAGCCGTCTGGCGAGTTTCATCAACTATGGTATAAAATCACCATGACTGTAAGATCCTTTTTTTATCACATTACCAACATTTAAGGAATATTATTTTTACGTTTCTGTCTGCCAGTATATTTCAGAGCCTTATTACATTACGGTATATTCGTACGCCGTAGTAAATAATCCCTGATAATCAAACAACTTCACGCAAAATAATCGATACAATAATGTTAATCACTGTAATACTTTAGCATTTTATTGATCTAGTTTTCAACAAATAAAGAATGAACACTGACACCTTCCAATGCACATTGGACATATACACATTATACTTATACTTGTTTGTGTTCATTCATTATTTGTCATACCGCGACCAGGTGTTATGACACGTGTGGACATATAAGAACATATTTGTGACAGAAACGTGTACAAAAACAAGTTGAAAAACATGCTATTTAGATAGCGTCTGACGAGTTAAATTACATATTGGTAACGGAGCAGCGAATTCACCAAGTTATTGGGAGCCAATTTCGGGGGCAGGGGCGAATTCTACATAATTCGTTACGAAGTACATCGGTTTTTAACGTAATACTATAATATTCTGGCACAAAACATACAATATGTATAAATCACTTTTAAACGAGACCGTTACGTATACTCAAAAAATGGCAGATATCACGACAGAACAAATCAAAAACCTCCGAATGTTATGGTATGCTATATTTCCGAGTTTTACGCCTGCATCAGCACCATTTCGGGCTATATCGCCGGCGGGCAGTTTACTTAACAGCACCTTTCCTGGGCAGGCTCCAGCGGTTAACCATTACTTGGGTGCACCAACCTCCATAAGAAACTGCCAACTTTGTCATATAAATGAGGCTCGAAACCGTGACCATCAGTGATGATAGGTTACAGTGGCATACAATCAGCGACCTTAACCACTGGACCACGGAGGCGGACACATCCGAAAGGATACATTTGCGAAATGGGCAGGGCTAGAGATATACAAAAGATACACAGACATAAATACCAAACTAGTAGATATAGAATGTGACGATCATATGTCGCTTTATACTGCCTTATTACATATTCCACAATCAGGTGACTTATCTTCGGAATGTGTATGAATGTGCTGCTTCAAACTGCCATGTCTAAAAATGTTATTTCATAACACACACACACACACTGGTATGCTCGAGTATGTTTTACGACATAAGAGTGGCTATACAGTTTTATGACATAGTTTACACTCATAATTCCGTCCTCCAGTATGCCTGAGCGTTAAATTAACAGACTGGCTAAAAGTCATTTGACACTCATGTGGTCATTCTCCTGTATGTATACGCATGTGCTGCTTTAAACTGCCAGATTTGCTAAACATGTTATTACATATTTCACACTCATATTGTCGTGCTCCAGTATGTATGTGACTATGCTGCCTTAAAGTGCGAGATTTGCTAAACGTTTTATTACATATTTCACACTCATATGGTCGTTCTCCGATATGTATACGCATGTGCTCCTTTAAATGGTTAGATTGACAATACTCCTTATTACATATTTCACACTCATGTGGTCGTTCTCCGGTATGTATGCGCATGTGGTACTTTAAATGGCTAGATTGACCAAACTCCTTGTTACATATTTCACACCGATATGGCCGTTCTCCAGTATGCTTGAGCATGTGCTGCTTTAAATGGCAAGACTGGCGAAACGCCGTATTGTATAGTTCACATTCATATGGCCGTGCTCCGGTATGTATGTCCATGTGGACCTTTAAACAGCTCGAACGACCAAAATCCTTATTACATATCTTACATGCATATGGCCGTTCACCAGTATGAATGCGCATATGCTTCTTTAAAGCGCCAGACTAGCTAAAAGTCTTGTTACATATTTGACATTGATATGGTCGTTCTCCAGGCTGAGTATGCTTGATCAGTTGCTTCTTCAAACTATCAGACATGCTATAAGCCTTGTTACATAGATTACACTCGTACAGCCGTTCTCCGGTATGCACGAACATGTGGAGCTTTAAGGTGTAAGACCTACTGAATGTCTTATTACATAGATCACACTCGTGTAGCCTCTCTCCAGTATGTATATGCATATGTTGATCGAAAGTGTCACGCCGACTGAACGCCTTATTACATACTGCACACTTCCTGTAGCCTCTCTCCAGTATGCATATGTTGATCTAAAGTGTCACGCCGACTGAACGCCTTATTACATACTGCACACTTCCTGTAGCCTCTCTCCAGTATGTATATGCATATGTTGATCGAAAGTGTCACGCCGACTGAACGCCTTATTACATACTGCACACTTCCTGTAGCCTCTCTCCAGTATGTATATGCATATGTTGATCGAAAGTGTCACGCCGCCTGAACGCCTTATTAAATAGTGCACACTCATGTAACAGTTCTCCGTAATGAAAGGTCATTGCTTGCTTTATACTCCTAGCCATTCTGTGAATTCTTAGTTATATAAATAATAATTATGTTAATAACATGTGTTCCCAACACGATATACTTATGAGTTGAACAGGTCAGTTCTTAGTAACTTCTTACATATCCAAATATCTTTCTAACACCCACTTCAACTTCATAATTTGAATAGAACGAGCATACAAGAAGAATGTCTAAATCAAACAAGAGAAATGGGACATGATATATCCCCTCTAGTGAATATAAAATTGATTGCCCGTATGTGGCGGGGTAACACGAGTCATGGCACAAATAATTAAACAATTGGCTCATCTAGGTCTGTACCTGTAAACATCAGGTTTCATCTCCTGTAAGTAAACAACATATCAAATATTTACAAGTCACAAATAAAAGTTTAAAATAGTAATTAGTAGCCATTAGAACCGCTTAATATGTATTATATTGAGTCGTAATTTGGTAATGCTAACAGTGTCATCATTACAAGTATCCTCCTCATCCTCCTCCCCCTCATCCTCCTCCCCCTCCTCATCCCCCTCCTCATCATCATCATTATTAGTCAGGTTCAACAACTGGGCATTCACCTCATATTGCATAAATAAACAAGTGTTTACCTGGAATCTACACTTATCTTAATAATGCCAGGTAAATAAATGGTTCATCAAATAGTAAGTATTGGCCATTCGAACCACTTATTATATTGAGACATAATTTGGTTATGCTAACACTGTCATCATCACTATCAACATCATCACAATCATCATTATCAACAACATCATCATCATCACAATCATCATTATCAACATCATCATCACAATCAACATCGTCATCATCACAATCATCATTATCAACATCATCATCACAATCATCACTGTCAACATCATCATCACAATCATCATTAGCACAATCATCATTATCAACATCATCACAATCATCATTATCAACATCATCACAATCATCATTATCAACATCATCACAATCATCATTATCAACAACATCACAATCATCATTATCAACATCATCACAATCATCATTATCAACATCATCATCATCATCACAATCATCATTATCAACATCATCATAATCATCACAATCATCATTATCAACATCATCATCACAAGCATCATTATCAACATCATCACAATCATCATTATCAACATCATCACAATTATCAACATCATCATCACAATCATCATTATCAACATCATCACAATAATCATTATCAACATCATCATCATCATCACAATCATCATTATCAACATCATCATCACCATCATCACAATCATCATTATCAACATCATCACAATCATCATTATCAACACAAGTATCATTACAATCATCATCACAATCATCATTATCAACATCATCATCACAATCATCATTATCATCATCATCATCATCACACTCATCATTATCAACATCATCACAATCATCATTATCAACAACATCATCATCATCACAATCATCATTATCAACAACATCATCATCATCATCATCATCATCACAATCATCATTATTAACATCATCACAATCATCATTATCAACATCATCACAATCATTATTATCAACATCATCACAATCAACATCATCATCATCACAATCATCATTATCAACATCATCATCATCACAATCATCATTATCAACATCATCACAATCATCATTATCAACATCATCACAATCATCATTATCAACAACATCATCATCATCACAATCATCATTATCAACATCATCATCATTATCAATATCATCACAATCATCATTATCAACATCATCACAATTATCAACATCATCATCATCACAATCATCATTATCAACATTAGCACAGTCATCATTATCAACAACATCATCATCATCAATCATCAACATCATCACAATCACCATTATCAACATCATCACAATCATCATTATCAACATCATCACAATCATCATTATCAACATCATCACAATCATCACCATCACCACACTCATCATTATCAACATCATCATCACCACACTCATCATTATCAACATCATCATCATCATCACAATCATCATTATCAACATCATCACAATCATCATTATCAACACAATTATCAACATCATCATCATCATCATCACAATCATCATTATCAACATTAGCACAGTCATCATTATCAACAACATCATCATCATCATCACAATCATCATTATCAACAACATCATCATCACAATGATCATCATCATCACAATCATCATTATCAACATCATCATCATCACAATCATCACTATCAACATCATCACAATCATCATTATCAACATCATCACAATTATCAACATCATCATCACAATCATCATTATCAACATCATCACAATCATCATTATCAACATCATCCACATTATCAACATCATCACAATCATCATTATCAACATCACAATCATCATTATCAACATCATCATCACAATATCATCACAATCATCATCACAATCATCATTATCAACATCACTATCACAATCTTCATTATCAACATCATCATTATCAACATCATCATCACAATCATCATCATCACCATCATCACCACAATTATCATTATCAACATCATCACAATCATCATTATCAACATCATCACAATCATCATTATCAACAACATCATCATCATCACAATCATCATTATCAACATCATCACAATTATCATCATTATCATCATCATCACAATCATCATTATCAACGTCATCACTATGTGTTAGGTTCAACGGTTTTTAAACTTTATTTATTTTACAACGATTGTGAAGCAAGTTCTAACAACTTATATTAATCACTCTCTTTGGCGCGGATGAAAGCGTAAATGTGGTCATTCTTGTAGGAGAAAACCGGAGTACCCGGAGAAAACCCACATGTCCGATCTGGCAACCACCGTACCATCTCACATACTTCCCGGTCCGAGGATCGAACCCGGGTTCCAATGGTGAGAAGCGAGCGCGCTAACCTCTGCGCTAATCGGACAGCCAACAGTTCAACGGTTGCGATATTCACCTCACAGGGTTCATTCTAGGTCAGAATTTTTGGGAGAAGTGAGAAAGCGTGTGATCGCTTCCTTAAATGGTGTTCTTTAATATACTTCTGCAAAATAGGGTTAAAATGCACAGTACAATCATTAAATACAACATTTGAATAGAAGGAGTGCTTTATAATGGGCCAGTGTATCTTACTAGACATAATTTTGTTTCCGGAGAAGTGGGGTCCCCAGAGGGCGAAGTCCGGGTCCCTAGGGCGACAATTTCGCCCACATCGCCCTCTAGAATGATCCCTGCCTCATATCTTATAAATAAGCAAATGTGTACACGAACTGTACACTTGTCGTTACTATGCAAGGTAGAATATTAAATCATGATTGGGTCCTGTGACGGTTATTTCTTATCTGTTGTTGCATATCGACATTATTTTTCTCGACATTTTTTCATAAAAATGAGTATCTTCATGAGTTTATTCCCCGAGGTTGATGATATTAAATTTAGGACAGGAAACGGTTTCAAACTAACGTGTATGTATATGGTTAGTCCTATATATAAGACATCTACATAACTTTTTCCGATCAATTATTCCGAGGTATTATCTTTAACGCTTATTTTCGCATAGTGCTACTTTCCGCCCTGATCCAATGGCAGGATTTCTGACCAATGTTTTGAAGCTTTCCGGACATGAACAGTTATAAATATGAGCATTGGTGTTAAGAATAATCATAAATATAGATATAAACACCGTTTAATATATATTGTCTGACATTTGTGCATACGATTTTTCTGTCTGAAATCGACCGTTTCTGTGCAATGGCTTCACAAAAGAAATCCGAATTATTTGTTAGTACATTTCATGCGTATGAATAATTGGATATCATTGGATATTAAACGTTCACCGTAATGTCACGGGAGATAAATCTTCAAAACAATTTCGTCTAATGATTTCTATTTTGGCTTTTCATAATAATCAAATATTCAAAATGTACGAAACGGAATGGCGAAACTATCCCATGAAATATAAACGTTGAGTTCCTGTAACTATAATAGTGTGTCAAGAGACCTCATAGACTGTGCAGAATTCAATTAACGGTATATGTGTTCATTTTGCTAGCAATTTTAATTTATAAAAACGACTTTTTAGAATATAAAATATGCTACGCGTAATTGAGATTTTAGCGCTTAGACTTTGAAAAATGTCTTGATAGTAAAATGTTACATTTTTTCAAGTAATACTAGTTGGACTAGTATAATTATGAAGTTCTACCTGGTTATATTAGTGCCAGTATCCTAGATATGTATGTATGTATGTTGTACGGTATGATACGGAATAAATACAACTCACGATATTACATAATTGTGTGACGCGCTAGGACTACGTGAAATGGCCGGTAATGACACGCTACATGTATATGAACAATTAAACAAACCAACACTCGTTATATATAGGGAAATTCAGACATCATTTTATATTTTAGATAGACATTATATGTAACGTGCATGTTACCAGCGTATATAGCATTAGTCTACCCACAACTATGCACTGTTAGTGAGGTATCAATGGTTGCCCATTCATTGAAGCTTAGCAGCATCATGCACCCTTCACTGCATACATACAGTTTATGAAAACAGCTGTACACTTAATGTCTACATTTCATGAAAACAGCTGTGCACTGAAAATGTCTATAGTTGATGAAAACAACTGTACACTTAATGTCTACATTTGATGAAAACAGCTGTACACTTAATGTCCACATTTAATGAACAACTTTGATTTCAAATTAAACCTGGTTAATTAAACATGTTACATTTCTCATCAATGCGACATAGTACGATCCTTTGGTCAGGAAACATGTGATGTGGTACGGCGGTCGTGATATCGAACATGTGTGGCTTATCGTTATATTACCGGTTCCACTTTCATCCGCACCAACGAGAGTGGTCAATATAAGTTGGCAAAGCTTGTTTCGCAATAGTTGTAAAAAATAAAGTGTCATTTTTCTAAAAATTAAAACTGCTTCATTAAGCAATTATGTTTTGGTTCCATTAATCTTACCACGATTGCGGCTGTTATTGGTGGAGGAAGACCCCGTGTCCCTTCGAATAGCATTTGTGTGAGCTGCCAGGTAGAACCACAGATCTTCCGTAAACGAGCTGAATAACTTGCTCGCATGAAACAAATTAGACACAACAAGGTGGAATGGAACAGCGACCAGTGATCTAATGTCAAATTCAGTAACAACTACTAGTATTACTAGAACCGTAACATGTGTAACAACACATAGTGTGTGTGTTTTACGTTTATTTATCATCGCTACCGGTTGCCCATATGAGCGACGCCTCCTGAAGAGATTAGTTATTTTAGATTTTGGAGAATAGTGCATGATACAGACAGAGACCAATTCCAGAATCTCCTCTGGTTCTTTTACGTGCACGGTGTACAGCACCGACACGAGACCTCGGTTTAACATCCTATATAAATACTGTTAATGTTATTAGGGTCAGACGGGGGATCGAACCTGCGATCCCTAGATCACCAGTCCAGCGTGTTACCACTTGACTATTCATGATTGTCAGACAATAGCTTACAACACATAGCATGATTAACCAACATTTTATTGCATAATTATGTAATACATTCGACAATACAATATTACATACGAGCATAAATCATGTGTGGCATTAGTTAACGGATTAACATAGCTTTAACTCTTTCACCGCCAATGTCGCATAAAAGCGACTTTGCAAAAAAGTAGAGAACCCGATCGGACAGAATAGAACATGCCGTCTGATCAGGCTATATGCTGATTGCTCTTCAGACAGTGGAGCTGTAGCACCTGTCCGAATAGCAAACAACATAGATCCTGATCAGACGCGGCGTTAGGCCGCGGCTGATCTGCATCTATGTTGTTTGCACATGCTCTGAATTTATTCGGCGCTGAAAGAGTTAATAATATTTTACAATTATACCCACAATGAAAGACGTAGAAAACAATATGAAATTATACTAGGATTAACAGACGGCACACACATACATTTGTGTAACATAGCAAAAAGGTCGGTACATATAAACAAACATGGCGACAGAAAATAACTGTATCAATATATGTAATTAACTATGTAACAGTAACGCAACTATGTATATATGTGCTAGTGGTCAACTCTATTAAGCAGCCAACCTGTATTAACCAACCAGATTTGGATACATGGAAAACAAATTTGACTCTTTAAACAAATTTAATGCACATCTTAAAGCGACATTACATCGCAAAAAGCAAATAAAATGAATTTGTTCAAGTATAAATGCATTGCTACTACACATTCTTCTGAATACATTAACATTAATTATCTCTAATCGAAAGAACCGCGTGCTTAGTATTGACTCCAACGACAATTCAGGAGCGCGGATGACCGTTATATGAAATCCTACTTTCACTTTTCAAAGTTTGTATACCACGAAAACACTGGTTATTAATTCAATGTTAGTGTTCGAATGTATTCAGAAGAATGTGTAGTAACTATGCATTTATACGTGAAACAATGCATTGTATTTGCATTTTGCAATGTAATGTCGCTTTAACATGTTATGCCGGGTTCTGCTTTCGTGTTGCATATAAATATTGTAAAGTATGTCATTATATTTCTTTAGTCCAGTGGTAACACGCTGGACTGGTAATCCAGGGATCGCAGGTTCGATCCCCCGTCTGACCCTAATAAAATTAGCAGTCTTTCAGATGGGACGTTAAACCGAGGTCTCGTGTCGGTGTTGTACATCGTGCACGTAAAAGAACCAGATGAGACTCTGGAATAGGTCTATCTCTGTATCATTGCACTATCCTCCAAAATCTAAAATGACTAATAACTTCAGGAGGCGTCGCTCATATGGGCAAGCGGTAGCGACGATAAATAAACGTAAAACACACACTCTGTTGATTTCATACCATTTGAGTTTTGGAATGTTGCTATTAACCGAGCCGTGTAGCGAGCTTAATAGCAAATTCCAAATCGAGTTTTATAAACTTTAAGTATAGTATGAAATCATCACGAGTGTAAGATCATTTTATCATATTTACCATAGCGAACTCATTTTAATAATAACGTTGCTACTTACATTTTGGCGCCAATAATCAGCGCAAACTGTCATGCCGTCACTACATTGTCATGACGTTACTACGCAAATCAGCGTTATATTTAAGTAATTAGTGTTAAACAGGGTAATCATAGTTAGTATTACCATTTTCAAATAGAAATATGAATAATTTAAAGTTTTACAAATTATAAGGATTATTCCATCAACAAATCAGAATCTTTACAGGTGTTATTACACGTGTGTCCATATAAGAAAGTATCAGATGACTGTATTACACAGAATACAGGCACAGTTATGAGATAATTATATGTATTTGATAATATTTTAGTTATTTGCTCTAATATACATGTATATAACAATCACACTTGTACAAATATAAATTTAGCAGATGGGTTGGTCCATAGGTTCTAACAACATATCGTGATTGGCCGTCCCATTTAAATAAATTGAGAACAACAGAAAGTAAGTGGCATAGTTAATGCTGAAAATGTGGAAGTCGTGATAGCGCAGTGGATGCGCGTTCGCTTCAGGTGCGAAAGGCCCGGAGTTCGAGCCCCGCTGGAGCCGTTACGATTGTGCCCTTAGGCAAGGCATTTAAATTCCACGTTGCCTCTTCTTTCTCCCTCGTGGCGATGGATTCCATCAGGAATGAGGTCTCGAGAGTGATTAATATAAGTTGAAATAACTTGTTTCGCAATCAAGCTAAAATTAATTTGTATAAACTAATGCTGAAAACATGTACATAATGCATTTTACAAAATTCAATATAGTTAGTCTGTGACTATTCAAAGAAATGTGCTATATATACATATTTATATTTATATATGTGTGCTAACAATTGTACTGTGTCATTCAGAAAATGCATAATCAATCCTATTCCAGAGTCTGCAAATCTAGGAAACCTTTGTACTCCAATGTACTCCAATGAATGTGTTGGCAGATACCAATAACAAAATTGCAGATGAACAAATTGGTTTCGGGAAGAAATGGAGTACTGTTGACCATATATCGACTCTGACACGCAGAACAAAGGCAGGAAAGATATACCTTTACTGCATGATGTGACATAATGTACTGTGAAACTGATTATAAAATAGCACACACATAGATGAGACTGAAATATAGATTAAATATATATACATTTTACACACACATATCAAAGTGTAAAGGAATGTCAATCTTTAAATATCTTGCAAGTATAATTTATATGAGTTTATAAACTTCATACACATTTCCCACGCATGTCAAATCAAATATTATTTAATGTCGGCAATGTAAATCCAATTAACATTATTATGTATTACTTATGAACGACATCAACAATATATAACAGATACTAACAATAGGTTCAGTTGCTAAGAAGACATATATAAATCTTGCTATATTAACATGTTGACATAACTGACACTACATATATCCGTCTACATCCGCAATGTCAAAGTAGGTTACTTAGAATGTTCCGGTTATCTCGAAGTCGGATCAATGTCCAGTGTCATACACTATCATTTTACATATAACTGGTTCCATTTATATCTAATTTAATTAAGTCAAACTTCGGTTATGTCGAAGTATTTTGTTCGGTCCAACGGAATTCGACATAATGTATGTAGACTGTACTACTATTAGAATGTATGTTAAAGGCTGTGTGGAAATTGCTGATATTGAACCGAGTCTAATAACTGCCATAAATGTAATCAGATCAGATGGGAATATAAACACAAAAGTGAGATCTATAATAAATACTTTAAAAAATAATATGACACCAAATCAGATGTGACTGCCAAGCAGTTTCTCACATATAACGAAGTTGATCAACTCACCATACACGTTAAATGTCAAGTAATAATTACTATAAGAAACATATAAAAATACAGTCTACATCTGCTATGTCAAAGTCTGATATGTCGAATTTTCCAGTTATCTCGAAGTCGGAACAAAGTCACGTTTCAGACACAATCATATTACATACAACTTGCTCCGTTTATATCGAATTTCGTTTGGTCAAATTTTGGTTATGTCGAAGTATTTTGTATTCAATAGCACATAAATTATTCATACTTGTGAGGCCGTTCTCCTGTATGCATGAGTATGTCCTTCTTGTACTACATAGTCCACACTTGTGAGACCGTTCTCCTGTATGCATGAGTATGTCCTTCTTGTACTACATAGTCCACACTTGTGAGGCCGTTCTCCTGTATACATGAGTATGTCCTTCTTGTACTACATAGTCCACACTTGTGAGGCCGTTCTCCTGTATGCATGAGTATGTCCTTCTTGTACTACATAGTCCACACTTGTGAGGCCGTTCTCCTGTATGCATGATTATGTCCTTGTACTACATAATCCACACTTGTGATGCCGTTATCCTGCATGAGTATGTCCTTCTTAAAACTGCAAGACCGGCTAAATTTGTACTACATAGTCCACACTTGTGAGGCCGTTCTCCTGCATGAGTATGTCCTTCTTAAAACTGCAAGACCGGCTAAATTTGTACTACATAGTCCACACTTGTGAGGCCGTTCTCCTGCATGCATGAGTATGTCCTTGAAACTGCAAGACCGGCTAAATTTGTACTACATAGTCCACACTTGTGAGGCCGTTCTCCTGTATGCATGAGTATGTCCTTGAAACTGCAAGACCGGCTAAATTTGTACTACATAGTCCACACTTGTGAGGCCGTTCTCCTGCATGAGTATGTCCTTGAAACTGCAAGACCGGCTAAATTTGTACTACATAGTCCACACTTGTGAGGCCGTTCTCCTGCATGAGTATGTCCTTCTTGTACTACATAATCCACACTTGTGAGGCCGTTCTCCTGCATGAGTATGTCCTTCTTGTACTACATAATCCACACTTGTGAGGCCGTTCTCCTGCATGAGTATGTCCTTCTTGTACTACATAATCCACACTTGTGAGGCCGTTCTCCTGCATGAGTATGTCCTTCTTGTACTACATAATCCACACTTGTGAGGCCGTTCTCCTGCATGAGTATGTCCTTCTTGTACTACATAATCCACACTTGTGAGGCCGTTCTCCTGCATGAGTATGTCCTTCTTGTACTACATAATCCACACTTGTGAGGCCGTTCTCCTGCATGAGTATGTCCTTCTTGTACTACATAATCCACACTTGTGAGGCCGTTCTCCTGCATGAGTATGTCCTTGAAACTGCAAGACCGGCTAAATTTGTACTACATAGTCCACACTTGTGAGGCCGTTCTCCTGCATGAGTATGTCCTTCTTAAAACTGCAAGACCGGCTAAATTTGTACTACATAGTCCACACTTGTGATGCCGTTCTCCTGCATGAATATGTCCTTCTTGTACTACATAGTCCATACTTGTGAGGCCGTTCTCCTGCATGAATATGTCCTTCTTGTACTACATAGTCCATACTTGTGAGGCCGTTCTCCTGCATGAGTATGTCCTTCTTGTACTACATAGTCCACACTTGTGAGGCCGTTCTCCTGTATGCATGAGTATGTCCTTCTTGTACTACATAGTCCACACTTGTGAGGCCGTTCTCCTGTATGCATGAGTATGTCCTTCTTGTACTACATAGTCCACACTTGTGAGGCCGTTCTCCTGTATGCATGAGTATGTCCTTCTTGTACTACATAGTCCACACTTGTGAGGCCGTTCTCCTGTATGCATGAGTATGTCCTTCTTGTACTACATAGTCCACACTTGTGAGGCCGTTCTCCTGTATGCATGAGTATGTCCTTCTTGTACTACATAGTCCACACTTGTGAGGCCGTTCTCCTGTATGCATGAGTATGTCCTTCTTGTACTACATAGTCCACACTTGTGAGGCCGTTCTCCTGTATGCATGAGTATGTCCTTCTTGTACTACATAGTCCACACTTGTGAGGCCGTTCTCCTGTATGCATGAGTATGTCCTTCTTGTACTACATAGTCCACACTTGTGAGGCCGTTCTCCTGTATGCATGAGTATGTCCTTCTTGTACTACATAGTCCACACTTGTGAGGCCGTTCTCCTGCATGAGTATGTCCTTCTTGTACTACATAGTCCACACTTGTGAGGCCGTTCTCCTGCATGAGTATGTCCTTCTTGTACTACATAGTCCACACTTGTGAGGCCGTTCTCCTGCATGAGTATGTCCTTCTTGTACTACATAGTCCACACTTGTGAGGCCGTTCTCCTGCATGAGTATGTCCTTGAAACTGCAAGACCGGCTAAATTTGTACTACATAGTCCACACTTGTGAGGCCGTTCTCCTGCATGAGTATGTCCTTCTTAAAACTGCAAGACCGGCTAAATTTGTACTACATAGTCCACACTTGTGATGCCGTTCTCCTGCATGAATATGTCCTTCTTGTACTACATAGTCCATACTTGTGAGGCCGTTCTCCTGCATGAATATGTCCTTCTTGTACTACATAGTCCATACTTGTGAGGCCGTTCTCCTGCATGAGTATGTCCTTCTTGTACTACATAGTCCACACTTGTGAGGCCGTTCTCCTGTATGCATGAGTATGTCCTTCTTGTACTACATAGTCCACACTTGTGAGGCCGTTCTCCTGTATGCATGAGTATGTCCTTCTTGTACTACATAGTCCACACTTGTGAGGCCGTTCTCCTGTATGCATGAGTATGTCCTTCTTGTACTACATAGTCCACACTTGTGAGGCCGTTCTCCTGTATGCATGAGTATGTCCTTCTTGTACTACATAGTCCACACTTGTGAGGCCGTTCTCCTGTATGCATGAGTATGTCCTTCTTGTACTACATAGTCCACACTTGTGAGGCCGTTCTCCTGTATGCATGAGTATGTCCTTCTTGTACTACATAGTCCACACTTGTGAGGCCGTTCTCCTGTATGCATGAGTATGTCCTTCTTGTACTACATAGTCCACACTTGTGAGGCCGTTCTCCTGTATGCATGAGTATGTCCTTCTTGTACTACATAGTCCACACTTGTGAGGCCGTTCTCCTGTATGCATGAGTATGTCCTTCTTGTACTACATAGTCCACACTTGTGAGGCCGTTCTCCTGTCACTTGTGAGGCCGTTCTCCTGCATGAGTATGTCCTTCTGTACTACATAGTCCACACTTGTGAGGCCGTTCTCCTGCATGAGTATGTCCTTCTTGTACTACATAGTCCACACTTGTGAGGCCGTTCTCCTGCATGCATGAGTATGTCCTTCTTGTACTACATAGTCCACACTTGTGAGGCCGTTCTCCTGCATGAGTATGTCCTTCTTGTACTACATAGTCCACACTTGTGAGGCCGTTCTCCTGCATGAGTATGTCCTTGTACTACATAGTCCACACTTGTGAGGCCATTCTCCTGTATGCATGAGTATGTGCTTCTTCAAACTGCAAGACTGGTTAAAAGTGTTGCTACATATTCCACACTTGTGAGGCCGTTCTCCTGTATGCATGAACATGTGCTTCTTCAAGCTGCAAGACTGGTTAAAAGTGTTGCTACATATTCCACACTTGTGAGGTCATTCTCCTGTATGCATGAGCATGTGCTTCTTCAAACTGCAAGACTGGTTAAACGTGTTATTACATATTGCAGACTGCACGACTGGTTACATATTTCACACTCTTATGGTCGTTCTCTGGTATGTGTGCGCGTGTGGCGCTTTAAATGACTAGACTGATTAAACACCTTATTACATACTTCACACTCATATGGTCGTTCTCATGTATGCGTGAACATGTGCTGCGTCAAAGTGCCAGAATTATTAAAAGCTCTCTTACATATTTCACCTTATATGGCAGTTCTCCAGTATGTATGCGCATATGCTGCTTCAAATGGCCAGAAAGGATAAAAGCGTTATTACATATGTCACACTGATAAGGCCGTTCGCCAGTATGTATGCGCATATGCTGCTTCAAATGGCCAGACATGATAAAAGTCTTATTGCATATTTCACACTGATAAGGTCGTTCTCCAGTATGTATGCCCATATGCCGTTTCAAACTGCAAGAATGGCTAAGCGATTTATTACATAGTTTACACTCATGTGGCTGTTCTCCAGTATGTATGTGTATGTGTTTCTTCAAACTGTCAGAACTGTTAAAAGCATTATTACATATTTCACACTTATGTGGCCGTTCGTCAGTATGCACAGGCATGTGTTGCGTCAAACGGTTAAAAGCTGTATTACATATTTCACATTCTTGTGACTGTTCGTCAGTATGCACGAGCATGTGTTGCCTCAAACTGTCATAACGGATAAAAGCTTTATTACATATTTCACACACATGTGGCCGTTCTCCAGTATGTATGTGTATGTGTTTCTTCAAACTGTCAGAACTGTTAAACGCTTTATTACATATTTCACACTCATGTAGTCGTTCCCCAGTATGTATGCGCATGTGTTGCGTCAGACTGCCAGACTGGGTAAACTTTTTATTACACACTTCACACTCATGTGATCGTTCCCCAGTATGCATGTGCATGTGGAGCTTCAAATTGCATATCTGATTGAAAGCCATTCTACATATGTGACACTCGTGTGGCCGTACTCCGGAATGAAAGGTCATGTTCTGCTTTATATTCTCTGAGATTCCTTAATTATATACTTATGTTAATACATTTAAATAGTGATTAGCAATAGTTGATCAGTAGTGGGATAGCACGAGTCTGTAAATGGCACACATGATTAAACATTTGATCTAGATCTGTACCTGTAAACGTTAAGTTTCCTCGTATGTTAATAAAGTTTCCCTGCACTACGTACATATAGCTTCCTCGTATGTTAATAAAGTGTCCATGCACTATGTGCATATAGCTTCCTCGTATGTTAATAAAGTGTCCATGCACTATGTGCATATAGCTTCCTCGTATGTTAATAAAGTTTCCCTGCACTATGTGCATATAGCTTCCTCGTATGTTAATAAAGTGTCCATGCACTATGTGCATATAGCTTCCTCGTATGTTAATAAAGTTTCCCTGCACTATGTGCATATAGCTTCCTCGTATGTTAATAAAGTTTCCCTGCACTATGTGCATATAGCTTCCTCGTATGTTAATAAAGTTTCCCTGCACTATGTGCATATAGATTCCTCGTATGTTAATAAAGTTTCCCTGCACTATGTGCATATAGCTTCCTCGTATGTTAATAAAGTTTCCCTGCACTATGTGCATATAGCTTCCTCGTATGTTAATAAAGTTTCCCTGCACTATGTGCATATAGATTCCTCGTATGTTAATAAAGTTTCCCTGCACTATGTGCATATAGATTCCTCGTATGTTAATAAAGTTTCCCTGCACTATGTGCATATAGATTCCTCGTATGTTAATAAAGTTTCCCTGCACTATGTGCATATAGATTCCTCGTATGTTAATAAAGTTTCCCTGCACTATGTGCATATAGATTCCTCGTATGTTAATAAAGTTTCCCTGCACTATGTGCATATAGATTCCTCGTATGTTAATAAAGTTTCCCTGCACTATGTGCATATAGATTCCTCGTATGTTAATAAAGTTTCCCTGCACTATGTGCATATAGATTCCTCGTATGTTAATAAAGTTTCCCTGCACTATGTGCATATAGATTCCTCGTATGTTAATAAAGTTTCCCTGCACTATGTGCATATAGATTCCTCGTATGTTAATAAAGTTTCCCTACACTATGTGCATATGCACTAACGAAGAATGTCAGTTCTTATACAACAGTATATCCTTCTAACATCGACTTTGTAACTTGAATAGACCGAGCAAATAAGAGGAATCTCGTAACTAAACGAGAGCAAAGATGGTATTTCCTCTCATGTTTATCTACTGAATATTAAATTGACGATATGGTGGGGAATAACACGAATCTGTTCATGACACAAATAATTAAATGCATGAACTCCTCTAGATATGTATCGGTCAACACCAGGTTTCATCTCCTGCAAAGAAACAACAAATTAAATTAAAGTCACACGTGAATGTTTATCGTCCATTCCAACATATTATTATTTAGTAATAATAAACCGATTGGAGCAGTGATTAGTGCGCTCGCTTCTCACCAATCCAACCCGGGTTCGATCCTCGGACTGGGAAGTATGTGAGATGGTAAGCTGGTAGCCATATCGGACAGGGGGTTTTCTCCGTCCGGGTACTCCGATTTTCTACCACACGAATGACCACATTTACACGTTCATCCTAGCCAACCAGAATTTACTTTCGTCATAATTCGGACATGCAAACTTTGCATCATAATCATCATCGTCAATATTAGTCAGGTTCAACGATTTGTATATTCACATCATTTCGTATGAATCAGCAACTATTTACACGACATGTTCACTTGTCGTAATTGTGTTGGGCGTGTCTTAATATGTTTAAATACTGAACTATTGTATGCTGACTGACGTATCTTGAATATTGACGTTATTAACATCAGTATGTGCATAATTGTTTTGGTCACATTACAGATTGTGAATTTATTTTGGTTTTTTAGAGCTCATTAAATTATCGATTCTTTGTCACCCAATGACAAAAATATGGCTTAACATTTTCTACGTAAATTATTAAATTCCAGTAGGAAATGAAATTCATTTTCGATTAAGATTTGACTACTTCTAGAACTGTATCATTAAGGATAAAATCATTAGATGTATGCAGTCCTCGATCAAATATCATAATATTTGTATATTTGGTATTGATTGTTAGACCCTAAGTTGTGAATTAAGAACTGTATGAAGCGCTTCCAGAGAATGTGCAAATATTGTAGCAGCATCTGCAAATAATAATATATACATTTTCATATCAGATAACGTGAATAAACCGAAACTTCGATATTGTTAATATTATTTACAAGATCATTTAACAAAGAATAGAAATAGCAAACTTGAGGCCGGATCACCTTGTCTTATTCCAATATTAGATTCGAAAAATGAAGAACGATTTTTATCAAACCTGACAGCAGTGTTTTCATGTTCTTATATTTGCTCGTTGCTGGTACTAAATAATGTTTTAAAATGGTTACATAGATCTGTTGTATTTAGATGGTACTGAATAGTGGGTTATATAGAGCTGTTGTATTTAGATGGTACTGAATAGTGTTTTAAAATGGTTACATAGATCTGTTGTATTTAGATGGTACTGAATAGTGTTTTAAAATGGTTATATAAATCTGTTGTATTTAGATTTACTGATTTTGTGGGATTTTCTTAGTTTCTTCCAAAGGTTGTGTGGTTGATATACTATTGCTTGGTTGATATACTATTGCTTGGTTGATATACTATTGTGTGTTTGATATACTATTGCTTGGTTGATATACTATTGTGTGTTTGATATACTATTGCTTGGTTGATATACTATTGCTTGGTTGATATACTATTGCTTGTTTGATATACTATTGCTTGGTTGATATACTATTGCTTGTTTGATATACTATTGCTTGGTTGATATACTATTGCTTGTTTGATATACTATTGCTTGGTTGATATACTATTGCTTGGTTGATATACTATTGCTTGGTTGATATACTATTGCTTGGTTGATATACTATTGCTTGGTTGATATACTATTGCTTGGTTGATATACTATTGCTTGGTTGATATACTATTGCTTGTTTGATATACTATTGCTTGGTTGATATACTATTGCTTGGTTGATATACTATTGCTTGTTTGATATACTATTGCTTGGTTGATATACTATTGCTTGGTTGATATACTATTGCTTGGTTGATATACTATTGCTTGGTTGATATACTATTGTGTGTTTGATATACTATTGCTTGTTTGATATACTATTGCTTGGTTGATATACTATTGCTTGGTTGATATACTATTGCTTGGTTGATATACTATTGCTTGTTTGATATACTATTGCTTGGTTGATATACTATTGCTTGGTTGATATACTATTGCTTGGTTGATATACTATTGCTTGGTTGATATACTATTGCTTGGTTGATATACTATTGCTTGGTTGATATACTATTGCTTGGTTGATATACTATTGCTTGTTACGTTTCAAACCCTTTGTTTATGAAGATCATAATTATACTTGTTCTATATCATTTACTTTAGTGTCCAGTGCACATATTTTAGTTTCCATTTCCGAAACCTTCAAACTCATAGAGTTCACTGACTGTTCAATTTGGTCATTTTTTGGAGGAGATGCTGTAATAGTTTTAACATCCTCTATCAGCATTACCACCAATTTCCGTGGAGTTGTTCGGTCTTTGTGGTAATGAAAATACGCTCGGTGATTGTGGGGATTGCATATTCTGCAAAGTATCAATGCCAAACGGGATTTATTGTCCAATGTCCATTGCCGTTGTAGTATTTGGGCAGATATTATAGAATCTTTTGACACAATTATTTTCCAAAACATCCATTAGTTATACGAAAAAGTCCAAAAAACAAAGAGCTAAAAATCAATGTCACGTGATATATATAAAAGTTAATTACCAAGAGTAGTACTGCAACAAAAGCAAACAGCGTTCTAAAATAACTGTTTAATGATTAACATTGTTCTAAATAATCGAGCAATATTGTTGTAGTGCTTACCAATTACAATGCTAAATTCGGTGATTTCTAAATGTTGTGGTGTGGCGGCACGATTTACCAAAATACACACAATTCCATCGCAATATACAAAATAGTACTACTAAATAAACGTCTATTACATAACACTGGTTGTTATTGAATACGCTATCAATAATGCGACACATTCCACACTCTCGTCCATCTCGCGATAGAACTTTGTATTTCTTGGATAATATTAGTAAACGCCTTCGGCATTGAAGATATTATATCGAAAATATAACATTGATATACGGGTTTTAATTGTTTTAGATTAATAGTTGATAATATAGATAGGTCAATATTTCAGGGAAATATCTGGAATAAACCCATTACTCTGACATTTAAGTCATATTTGGCGGACATTGTGAACTCCACAATGTATTCTCAGCGAATAGGAAGATTTAAAACATACTTATAAAGTGGTTGCATACGCATATTAAAATGTTCTATGCTAATAATGTATCTGGACTGGACTGGTAATAAAGGGTCGCAGATTCGACCACACCCGTCTGACTAACTAATAAAAGTAACAGTCTTTCAGTTGTGATTTTAAACCGAGGTCTCGTGTCGGTGCTTTACATCATGTACGTAAAAGAAGCAGAGGAGACTCTGGAATGGGTTTCTGTCTGTATCATTGCACTATCCTCCAACAATCTAAAATGAATAATTTCTTCAGGAGGCGTCGCTCATATGGGTAGCCGGTAGCGACGATAAACAGACGTAAAACACACACAATGTATTTGTTACCAATGATTCCTTTGCAGGTAGTTTTGTCTTAAATCGGTACGAAATACAAACATACAGCGAGTTAGTAATAGAGACTATGAACATGCGTACCAGCACATTCCTCACCTTAATTTGATCCAATGCATTATTTGGATGTCTACTCTGGCTACTTGCTAATATATCTTTCAAATTGAGACAATATATTTTTCAAGAATTTATTGTATTCTTAAATGCAAAGTTTAATACATATCATTCCCAATGCAAATTATTTGTAATTGTAGAATTATATATATATATGGTCCTCTCTACATCCATAGACATAATTAAGTATACAGCTATTCTGAAAAGGGAATGCTTTCATTAGACCTCAATCATATGCCAATGTGCTATTATGAATTATACAATGGAATTATGTTTATGGTCCAGACATATCTCTCAATCTTCCTCTAATGTCAACACCCTCGCGGGTATGTAAACATGTCTAGTGTCATATTCGGTTACATATTTTCATTGCAGGAACGATACGTTTGCAGGAATGATATAGGGTTTTCAGATAACGCTCTCCCCCCCCCCCCACAAACACTGGAAACATTAAAAACGAATATCATAGAATTATATTAATAATATCTAAAAACACACGTACATAACAATTATGATTACACTCTCATGTATCAGTTTTCCTTAAAGCAGCATTACATCGTAATAAATGATGTTTTGTGTAAAATATAAATACTAATGGGTGTGTGTTTACAAAAATCGATATAGTCGCTCAAAAACGATAACATTCCAATAAATTTAAACCGTAGTATACGCGAATTGTTTACAGACACCGAAACGTCAACACGCACTGTTTATCAACAAACCAAAATGTAAACACGCACAACGCGCATGCGTGAACTAGCGGATGTAGAAAAGCACGTTGAACATGACAGAAGTTTATGTTGAGATAAAGATTTTACGGAAGTTTATGTATGTCCCATTAATGTCAAACCCCTTGCGAGAACCTATACAACAGTGGTTATGAATCGACATATCAAGTAATTCAATTAAAACAGACAACGTGGGGTAAATGGGGAGGATTTAGAAAGACATTGACTAATGCCGTCTACTAAACTGCTAAACGCAAGGTTTGTTGCTATGTCTTATTTTGTAAGAATTATTTTAGTTTTGAGCACTAACGATGTATCTTATAACTACCAGTAGTTGTTTAATCATTGTAGCGCTTAAAATCAACACACTAAGGTATATGTCAGTGGACAAACTGGACATACCTTTTGTCAAACAATCATTATAATTTATGGGGCCCCCACGGGGTATAAAACCAAGACATATTTGAGAAAGAAGACAGTTACTTTATCGCCTATATATGTTCGTAAATACCAACTTGGTTGTGCTTAGAATACATTTGATATTCAAAGTAACAATGAATGTATTTGTTTTTACAGTTAATACGCTATTAATTCTAAATGTATATACATGCAGGAGACAAGTGGAAAATGGTGTTTAGCAATATCAAAGACTGTGCCATAACAAAGATTGATACATAATTATTACGAATCATTGCATACATTTATATTACTGATTCTCATGCATTAAAGGCTATTCTGAAAAATAGCCCCCACTGGACGTTCTTTTGTCGGGGGTGGCGTCAAAACCAGTTTGCATGTTGGGTGTTTTTTCATGGCAACACATCTACATGTTACTCCACTTATCATACACCTTTCTAAAATGGCGAGGGTGGGGGGCAGGGTTGACAACCTGCTTCAACAGGGGGGAGGTCTTTGTTTAGGGACAGCTGCAAATTACATATTTGTACCTTAACACATGGTCTGCTAGGCATCTGTTGTTCGTTTTGCCAGGAATCTAATTAACACCCATTTCATTTTGTGAGTTTGCATACCCACATGTATGCAATACCCTTTACATGTACCGTAATTTGAAAGGTTTTAATAATATACCATAATGGTGTGAGTTTGCGCCCCACCAGAACCATAGTGATGATGTATGTAGTGAAGCCGTTTAAATCAACACGGCCTCTTCCTCGTGACAATGTGTTCCATTAAGGGGATGAGGCAGCGAGATCAATTAAACTAATGATGAAATAACTTGTTTCGCAATCAAGCAATTTGAATAAACTAGATAAGATATTCACCCAGCTAAAATTAAGAATTGCTATGGGTATGTGTCATTCTTGTTGCATAATTAGATCAGAACTGTGTATTATTGAAGACATGTCAGGCATCAGGGTACTGTCGAGTGTCCACAAGATGAACAAGGACGGAAACACCACAATATTGAATAACAGAGAGATCATTCATAAGGTAACTTCATTAATACATTGAATACACTAAAGCAGCTGTGTCGCATATTAATTATTTTATTTTAATAGACCAGATTCTCACACCTTATTTAATTTATTAATATTATATAAACAGGTATAAATTTATAATGCCTGAATGATCATGTAAGAGTTTATTCTATTGACTGTATATCGATACTTTGGACACTATATAACCCTCCTCAAAGGGTCGTGAATATGCCACCACCTAAAGAAATGTTCATATTACTTGGAGAATGTAATTTGTTTTTTCCATCAATCAATAATTAACCATGTAATAGGAATGGGTGCTAATGTTTATAGCTACGTCTGTCTGGGGACAGGGTATCTCCAAAATATGTTGATAGACTTTGTGGATGTTTGCTGGTGTATGATTTGTGTGAATTCGGTCAAATGTCTTGTGATCAGCGGCGAGTCCACTCCAATTGATTTCTATAGTAGGAAACCTCGTATGAACTGTCAAATAAACAATAACATGCGTTTGACCTTTCAATGTCGAATCGGGGTCATGCTAATATTTTGTCAAATACCAGCAATCCAAGTGCTATTCCCTAGTTTTATAGATCATGATTTTATGGTCATTCTGAAGTTTGTATATTACCGACAGCATAACAGCATATGTATACAGGTGCCCTCTGAGCAGTATTGTATGCACCTGGTATAACCACCAACCTGATATAATTGGACACCACCAGTGGAACTGAACCTATAGAGTTGAGAAGCAGGTGACTGACTACCTTGGATACTCATCCACGGATATATAGTGGCTGTTGCAGACAGATAGTGGATGTAGCATTCTGTCAATAGCTTCATATAAACTTCCGAGTTAAAATGGGATCATTGTGTAAAACTAGGCCAGCTTACAATACTGAATTTACACAACATTTGCTTCGTACAAAGCCAGATCACTACTTATCACTACGATAATTTTAACCATTGTCTGGTTTGTCACGGTAAACTGGTTCTACTTTGGTTTAGTACCAGTATTATTGATATTGTATTTTATTTACAGGCTATGAAGAATATAGCAACAACTGGGCACATTATGCTGTAAAATAACCGAAGTAGTATGGATATATATGCGATAATGCCAATCATATCCAGACACTATACAGTGAAGAAAAACGGACAGAACAAACTGTGCCGACTCAACATGATTCGGGGATTACTGACTGTAACTTAATCTCCCCCTCAAACTAAAACTTTATTTGAAACAAAGAAATGAAAGAGAACAATTGTCATTTAATGCATTTTTATTCCAGATGATTATACAGCAATTCATTTCATTAAGATCCATAATATCAAATTTATTTGGTTATTAGTCTGTTTCATTGCGTCCCAACATTTCCATGTATATTCCATTGCGTCCCAACATTTCCATGTAGTACCGAAGACAGTGTCAGAACCTGTCCGTCTAGGACCAACCGTTCAATATGAAACAAGAGTAAATTATCATAAATGTCTGAATGTATTAGTGACATTTGAGGTTAGTAATATCTAGGATGCAAGTTAATTTAAACAAGAGCACCATGCACTTTTGAAGGCCTCAGTGTGCTCACCAGAGTTCAAAGGGTTATACAAACACAGTATCTGGAACGTTTGCATATTCTCCGTGGCCTAGTGGTTAAGGCGTCCGTCCACATATGTAGCGGGAGGTCGAAAATTCGAACCTCGCCAGAAATGGCTGGCCCTTTCAATAGGGGTGACATTAAAATAAACAATACGTTACACTATTTTTATTTTTTGCTAGTTTAACAGGTCGCCCAATGAATGGTTATAGTTGCAACACATCTAGTACACATATCCACTAGCCACATTATCTGAGAATTATGGTTTCTGATATTAATGATGATTTTTAAAATGTTGAAGTTTCGTCAATTAACATTATGACGTAAGGTAGGGGGGATGAGGTATATCACTGATGTCCAATGGAATCGCTCACCTGTGACAACTGTATGAGGTTAAGCTTAAACTTTATTTATTTAACAATGACTGGGAAATAAGCTGTAACATCTTATATTAATCACTCTTGTTGGAGCGGATGACATAGTATGTGTGGTCATTCGTGTCGGAGGAAACCGGAGTACCCGGAGAAAACCCACTTGTCTGATCTGTTGACCACCGTACCATCTCACATACTTCCAAGTGTGAGGATGATCGAACTCGGGTTGCATTTGTGAGAAGCGAGCGCATTAACCACTGCGCCAACCGAACAGCCAACTATATACGTGAGATTACTTATAAACAAATGAATACTAATTTGTGATCAGAATCAACTCCAATTATGTAGCGGTCCAGTGGTTAACACGCAGGTTAAACTCACCACTATACCATACTAAAATGATTCACATCATAGTATTTCGGATAACACTCTAAACCGTGTACGTAAACGAGGCAGAGGACACTGGAATGCGTCTCTGTATGTATCATTGCACATTCCACTAAAATCACTAATCTGTTCAAGAGGTGTAGCTCATAAGGGCAACCGGTAGCGATGTTAAATATCCATAAAAAAGTGATGCAAATATTATCCAAACATTTATGACTTGCATTGGCACAGTCATATTTGACTGATAATCTATATATGACTGGAATATATTCTTACCTTGCGCATTGAAATGCAGTTGCTGGGCAGACATCCACACTATTTGTTCAAGTCTGCCCCCATCTCATTGCAATGTCCACACCTGCACCAATAGTGTGTACTAACAGCTGGTTATAGAGGTCCTGGTTATGGTGGTGGAGATTGAGTACCAGATTCTGCAACTTCTCAACAACCATGTGCTCAATGACAATCTGTAAATGTAATGAATTTTTTATGAGGTACATATATAAACAGACAGAATCCCATTAGCCCTTTCAACACCACATACCTCTAAATAGGCTTACAAAAAGTGTAGATCCAGATGAGCCGGCTCGTGACGAGCCGTCTCATCAGGATCTGCACTTTTTGCCAGTGATATGACTATTTTTAGACATAATTACCCATTTTGATAAATGAAATTGTCCAAATGTGATTTTCGGATTCATTTATTGGTTTATGAATATCGTGGACCAGTCCCATGTGAGTTACTTGGTGTTGAATGGGTTAAGAAAAAAATACAGTATATTATTAAAACATTTTAAACAAATACATCCTTCTCTTTTTTCCAATGTGACTTCATTGTGATGGTGCGTCACTCACTGTATGTGTGACGTGACCCTGTGTGACATCCATGATTCAGTGATTAACACTTTTTATACCATTGATACGCATCCGAATGAGCAAATGTACCTCTAAAAGGACTACATCTTGCGCAGAAATACTGTATTATAAGAGCCATGTATGTCTGCAAATCAAACATCATCAAAGATATTGCAAAAACAACAACAAGCTATGTTGCTACTGATGTTTTGATGGATTCGATTTCAAGGTATGTTAGTTATAAGACATAAAGCTGGAATAATTGTGTGACACCCATGGTAGAGCGCCATATTTAGAATAGAATGCCTGAAGGGTACCAGGTTCGATACTCGGTCACGGAACAAATGTAGTGTCATTGAGCATGGCTCCCTCATACACAGTGCTTAGTACTGGTTAATCGCTTATGTCGATCAAGCTTGCCCAGAAACATATGTCTAGGTCCTGCAAGGTTTTTCTTCGAAATAAATGGAACATTCATAATTACCTCTTCCTATACTTCTACTCCTAGAACATCCTCTCTGCCACCCCTACCACAACCCCCCTGCACTTTTACCTCCCTGCCAGGCCCTTCTCCGTCTTTTCACTATAATGGCTGTGAAAAGTAAATAATACATGTTCATTATTATATAGGGTTGCAACAATAGACGACATGTAATATATGTATATACTAAGTCTTGTACAATTTGCATGTAGTTGCATTTAGAATGAGTGGCAGAAAATCATTGATTGCCACTGAATTACATTTATTGCAATTCTGTTCTTTCTAATTCTTCCTTTAAAATTTAAGCATTCACATTTGTACACTTGTATAGACTATGTTGTATATATTCAATGTAGCTTGTGCCAGCTGTGGTCAACTCGGTTCGGTACCGGGCAACAAACAGTTCTCACCTATGTATGTATGTTCCTTTAATGTCAAACCCCTCGCGGGGACTTAGACATGTTTTCCTGGGCAGGCTTAGTAATATTATAGTGGTAATCCATGTATGAATCCCGGGCAAGTGCAACATTTTCCAAATCAAACCAATGTGCATGTATGTTCCATTAATGTCAAACCCCTTGTGGGCCTATTATGTTGTCCTGGACAGGCTTAGCCGACTTAAGCGGTTAAACAGTACTAAGCCATGTGTGTAAGGTGACACTGACAATTGGGACCGTTCAATTTCAAATGCGATGCTGTCACACAGACGAAAGGTCCGGAGTTCGAGCCCCGCTGGAGCTGTTACAGTATGCCCTTAGACAAGGCATTTAAATTCCACGTTGCCTCTTCTCTCTCCCTCGTGGCGATGGATTCCATCAGTAATGAGGTCTGGAGAGTGATTAATACAAGTTTAAGAACTTGTTTCGCAATTTAGCTAAAATAAAAAAACAGGATATGTAAGCAAACCCTCCGCCCCCCCCCACGAAGCTATTAATTAATAAAGATAAGATTATCCACATACTTGATGCTCACATTCTGCAAAACAATCGTGAGAAACGATATATTTTCTTTATAATGATTTATGAAAATGATGTTAAAAATATCCCATGTGCGCCCCAATGACAATTTCTGAAGTGGTTTCACATTAATTTAATACTTATTCGGCATATGAAACATTTTGCACGGTTTCCAATTAAAACCCAATCACATTTACATCATTTGAGATACATTGTAATAATAACTGAGGCTGTTTCAACTTACTGTAATCGTTCATACTTCAATGTGACGACAAAACTCGACATTTTTTTATCATTGCCGAAGGCGGACGATTCATCCCGAATGTACATCCGGTTCCGATTGTAAACAACAAGTGCGCGTGACCTGATCGACTCGGAAATTCCTACTTTCGGTTTCGAGTTTGTTTTATTGCAAAAAAACAATGTTTACTAATTGAACATAATTATACAAATTATAATATAAGAATGTGTTGCAGCATTGCTACCCATACGTAAAATTTGAATTTTTCAAATATATTTTATGTCATACGATGTAATGCAGCTTTAATTGTATACGTTCAAAAGCTATTCCCGTGTCCTCTGGAGTTCCACAGGGATCCGTACTTGGACCTAGGCTATTCCTAGCCTATATAGACCATTAGTTCCAAAGTATGTATCTTTGCAGATGATACAGCACTCTATATATCACTGACATCACTCAATGATACATTTTCAAACTCTAGTTACTAAACATCGTACTTGAGCCAATATTTAATATAATACATTTTAAAACGAAACGTGGTGGCAGTGGTTGTTGTTGGTTATTGTTCAATCAAATGTTTTTGTTTTGGGTCAATAGCTAGCACATTTTAGAAGACATAGAACCTCAAGCCAAAGTTTAATGTTATTGGTGTGTTTGTTTTTTTGTTTGTTCGGGTTTTACGCTTTCATCAGCACAACTATAAATGTATTGTTGGATAAAGAATGATATAAATTGTTACTTGATTCTCTAAAATTCAATTATTCACGTGCATACTCAGCATTCGTTATCATTCATATATCTAGTTTTAGATATTAAGTGCTGGCAACTATATGCCCCAAAAAAAATCGGATAAGAGGAAAATGTACTTACTACAATTGTGCACATGGTGTTTCTGTGATAAGGGAGGTAACTGTGTTTGAAATGAAATAAATGGGATCCAATGTATATTATTAAATTGTTTACTTTTACTTTTCTTTACCTGTGTGTTTTAAGTTTTAATAGTTCTGCCCACCAATTACCCTTGCTACTCTGCCAATGTGACCATAAAACGTTTACGGGTATACATCAAAAGTTAACTAACAGTTATTGAAGCTACACAGTTTGGCTTATGAATGTAATCGGCAATATATACATACCTCAGCACCCAACGTGTTTTTAATGTATTACCAAACTCAGAAATGATAGGTATGCCGCTAAATTGTGCTGTTGATATATACCACTTTGGACTTGTAATCCAGGTAACTCAGGTTAGATCCCACATCGGACATTAATACAATTATCAGTCTTCCAGTTGGAACTTTAAACCGAGGTCTCGTGTCCGTGCTTACACCGTGCACGTAAAATAACTAGAGGATATTCTGGAATGGGTGTCTCTCTGTAGCATTGAACTATCCTCCAACACAATACAGTGACCGTCATAATACACACCGGATTCCAACCATTTCATTTCATGAATCGCATGCATACTTATCTCCCATTTCCTAGAGACACCATCTGCACACATGTAAGTATATTTTATTTCTGATAATATTTTATTGTTGTATGTACAGTATATATTTGCAAACACTTAAAACCTCCAGCTTTCATGAACTATTTCGACGGAAACTGTCGATATACTGTGACATATTCTTATAAATAAATGGATACGGCGAACTATTTCTTGAAACCAACTAACTAAAACCAGATACTGATAACTGTTATAATGGATCTCATATGTTGAATCGGAACACCTTGGTTTTGAGAGTTAAACCTGGTATAGGACTGAGTACTATGGAAGTGAGTAATTTTATCTATATATACAAAATAGATATAAAAAATTATTACCTTCCTGTCTTCTATATAATATCCGTCTTATAAAATCCTATTTATAATCCATTTTAACAAAACAAAAGCATAACACAAATTTTCAATTAATGAAATATTATTTACTATTAAATTCTTAACCATTTTATACCGTTGGTTTTCACGTGCTTGTCGATTGATTCCTTCTTAATAATACTGCATCCACGTGTGAGAGTGTTGCTGAACTGACAGTTTATACAGACTTTACATTAACTGTCCATCAGAACTCAAAAATGGAACATTTGTCAGTCAGGAATCTTGAAAGTTTCTAATCACAGGATAATTAGCAGTTTTAGTTCTAGCAATTTTAGAAGTCGGTCTTCCAATGGTACCATCAGGTTTACGCTTTAGAGATTTACTTGGAGTCGTCATTTTGTGACAATTTGTGTGTGTGTTACGTTTATTTGTCGTCCCTACCAGTTGCCCAGATGAGCGACGCCTTCTGAAGAGATTAGTCATTTTAGATTTTTCGAGGATAGTATCAGAATCAGAACTGTGTGTGTTACGCCTATTTATCGTCGCTAATGGTTAAGCGACGGCTCCTGATGAGGTTAGTCATTTAAGATTATGGAGGATAGTGCAATGATACAGACAGTGACCCATTCCAGAGACTCCTCTGGTTCTTTCACGTGTACGGTGTACAGCACCGACACGAGATCTCGGTTTAATGTATCATCTGAAAGAATGTTAATTTTATTAGGGCCAGACGGGGGATCGAACGTGCGATCCCTGGATTACCAGTCCAGCGTGATACCACTGGACTACAGATCCGTCCTTTCATGGGACAATAGTGTGTGTGTTTTACGTTTATTTATCGTCGCTACCGGTTACCCATATGAGCGACGCCTCCTGAAGAGATTAGTCATTTTAGATTGTTGGATGATAGTGCAATGATACAGTCAGAGACCCATTCCAGAGTCTCCTCTGGTTCTTTTACATGCACGGTGTAAAGTACCGACACGAGACCTCGGTTTAACGTCCCATCTGAAAGACTGTTAAATTTATTAGGGTCAGATGGGGGATCGAACCTGCGATCCCTGGATTACCAGTCCAGCGTGTTACCACTGGATTACAGATCCGTCTTTTGATGGGACAATAGTAAAATTTGTTTCTTATATAGCAGAGACGAAGCATGATAATTAAACTATTTCAACTAATTATCGATATTGATGTGCTTTTATTTAGATCAAACAAACACTTACCTTCCTTTAATTGTTCGTACATTGTATACGACGCCTGTAACATCATAGGCGGCCATTCTTTTCATTTTCTTAATATGTTGTAAATATTGTGTCAGCACCGCCGTCGTGGTCGAGTGGTTAAGGTCGCTGACTTGTATACCACTGTAAGCTATCATCTCTGATGGTCATGGGTTCGAGCTCCGCTCGGTGTCTCATTTATATGAAAGAGTTGGCACTTTCTTACGTAGGTTGGTGCACCAAGTACTGGTTAACCGCTGGAGCCTGCCCAGGAAAGGTGTAGTTAGGTAAACTGCCCGTGAGAAACCGGTAGCGACGTTAAATAAAATAAAATAAATTGTGTCAGCGAACACATGCATACTTAATTAATCAGTTGTAAGATTAAAGATCGTCATTTAATCCAATTATCCGTAATTAAAATGTCACCAACTTTTCAACACCCCATGCAATCACGTGCCACCCCATGCAACAGCTGATCTCAAATAAACACACACTTGTCATCATCGCACGCGTGACCGCGCACGCGACATCCACTTTCATCTATTTTCGACCGCTTATGTTGCTTGAACAAAGTTATTTTTACCGATATTTATGGCATGCGGCAAGGATTTTCGCCAACTGAAGATCTTTGGAGGCAGATTTAATTTGTATGCGCATTTGGCGACACATGCGACCGACAGCTGCCTTGTAATATTGTATATGTATACACTGCAATAGAATATTATTAAACGATCCTTATAAGTTTAAAGACGGATCTGTAGTCCATTGGTGGCGGTGGCGGCGGTGGTGTCTTGATGATGACGATAATATCTTCCTGACAATGACTTATTATAAAGATTGTTTAGAATGGCTAATGATTGTTGAGACATGTATTTGTGATTAATGAATAGTTAATAAAATTATGGTGTTTACTTACAGGAGATGAAACCGGATGTGTACACGTACAGATCTACATGAGGAATTTGTTTAATTATTTGTACCATGAACAGATTCGTGTTATTTCCCTACGGATCATCAATTTAACATCCACTAGAAAAATATTAGAGGAAATATCATGTTCCGATTCTCTTGTTTACTTCATAATTTCCACGTGTTTCTTCTATTCAAATTGTGAACTGGATATTAGAAGTCAATATTGTGTAAGAAATAGGTACATTGTCAACTCATAGTGCAGATAATTCATATAACACAATAATTGTATAATTAAGGATTGTCAGAATGTCAAGGAATATAAAGCATGACACGCCCAGTAATTCCGGAAAACGGTCGCACGTGTGTGAACTATGTAATAAGGAGTTTACTCAGTCTAGCAGTTTAAAGCGGCACAAGCTGAAGCATTCTGGAGAACGGCCGTATGCTTGTGAAATATGTAACAAGGGGTTTAGTCGGTCTTGCACTTTAAAGCAGCATGTGCTCATACATACTGGAGAACGGCCACATGAATGTGAAATATGTAAAGAGGCGTTTAATCGTTCTACCTATCTAAAGCTGCACATGCATACGCATTCTGGAGAACGGCCGTATGGGTGTGGCATATGTAATAAGGGTTTTAGTCAGTCAGGCCATTTGAAGCAGCATATGCTCATACATACTGGAGAACGTCCACATGAGTGTGATATATGTAATAAGGGTTTTAGTCAGTCTGGCTCTTTAAAGCAGCATATGCTCATACATACTGGAGAACGGCAACATGAGTGTGAAATATGTAATAAGTGTTTTAATCATTCTGGTACTTTAAAGCAGCATATGCTCATACACACCGGAGAACGGCCATATGAGTGTGAAGTATGTACTAAGGCTTTCACCCAGTCTACTAATTTAAAGCGGCATAGCAGCATACATGTATACCCAAGACTGACCACATGAGTGTCAACTGTGTAATAAACGTTTGCCATTCTGGTAGTTTCAAGCTGCACAGGTATATACAAGGATATATACCAGAGAACGACCTCATGAATATTGGATTTGTATCAAGATTTTGTCAGCCTGGCAATTTAAAGGACAAATGATCAAACATTTAGCTGAATGACCACATGAAAGCGAAATGATTAAAATGGCATTCAGCCAGCTTAGCACTTGCATGTACAGCATCGTCATATACATATATACTCCGGAGAACAATCCTATGTTTTGTGAAATATGTAATGAAGCTTTTTGCTGGTCTGTCATTATGAAGAAACACATGCCTAAACATTCCGGAGATGGACTGTGGAATATGTTTCTATGAATAATGTCCACCATCCTAGGGATTTAAACAAGCACGTGCTCATACATTCCGGATAACATCTGCACGAGTGTGAACTATAAACTAAGATAGTGTAAAACATCACACGTTTACCTAGACACTTCGGCCATTTTACCAAATTATCTACACATGTTGGCCATTTTACCCGTTATCAAGACACATTTTACGTCAGATACTTCGACTATTTTAATAGTATATGTTTGGTTTCTAGTGGATACCTGCTATTTATTATTCTCAATTCCCAATACATGTCCCGTAGCAGAGACATACATATCGACATTCACTAGTACTTCATATTCATTCCGTACTTGTTATTTTGTTTTGGGGGGTTGGTTATACTTTGAACAGCTTAAATTGTATTACTGCCACACGAACGACCACATACTATATAGGCATTCATCAGCACACACGAGAGTGATTAATACATGTTGTTGAAGCTTGTTTCGAGATCGTTGTGAAATATATAACGTTAATACTCGACCAAAGGTATGTGATAAATTGTTTTATTTGGAGAGATTTGAGTCATGTTATAAATATTGATTACGCAAAATCTTATGGTTATTGGAGATTTAAACTATGCCATGCTGTGTAATCAGAAAGGTAAGACAGTATTGGCTAAACAACCTCTCAAATATATGTAGTTCATACCTCGATGGAAGCTATTAATCCGCGAGTCATTCCTTAAATATATGCAGTGAACTATATACATATACCACGTTATTATCATTTTTCAAATTAGCCGAATGTTATTGTGGGTAGGGTGTGATATTGGATTGACTTAGACATAGGTCGTGTTGAATATGTGATATTACAACAGTATGTGTGCCAAAGTATGGCCATTGTCCATTAATCAATTTGAGACAAGTAAATATATGTAGTACATACGCAAAATTTGAAATGCAAAATCTCACAATTTCGATAATAAGCCTTCAAAACATATCCTTTTCGAATATTTAAAACAGATCTTTAAGACGTACTGGTTACACATCGGGGTACACGTCGGGGTCAAGTTCCAATCAATGAGCAACCTTTGATCCCTCAGTATATAGTATGTTGTTGTTCCTAGTTCTGAATCACAGACGATTGTTAATATGCTGGAATGGTAATACATGGATGGCAGGTTCGATCCTCCATATGACCCTAATAAAATTAACATTCTTTCAGATTGGACTTAAAACCGCGGTCTCGTGTCGGTGCTTTACACCGTGCACATAAAACATACCAAAGGAGACTCTGGAATGGTTCTCTGTCTGTAGCATTGCACTATCCTCCAACATCTTAAATGACTAACCTCTTCAGGAGCCGTCGCTTAACCAGTAGCTACGATAAATAGGCGTAATACACAGTTCTGAATCAGTAAGTATGTCATATACGTGATTTAATAAACGGCCGGGTAATATTTATTATACCTTTATATTCCACTATATTCCAAAGTTCGATGTGAAATTCGAATGTTTCTTTTCTTGGACATTTCACCTTTATGTGATTGTATTAAGCTGTTTTTTGTTTTGTTTATTTTGGGGGGCTCAAAGTCCCAACAATATTTCAGGTCATGTTTCTAATATGTTTGGCGATGGAAAACCCTTAGTGCCCCTCGGAACAACGATTCATACACAGACGGTCATCCGGTGTCAACCACACATCTTCCGCAAGCTGGATAGCTTACTTACACGAAATAATTCGACACCCCCAATGGGATTTGAGTAACCAGCTGTCCGATCTGCTGACCACCGTACCATCTCGCATACCTCCCGGTCCGAGGATCGAACCCGGGTTGAATTGGTTAGAAGTTATGTATGTTTAAACAAACACTGTATATGTTACGATTATATGACTTACAATATACATAATTTAAACAAACATCGTAACTGTATTAACATGTAGATCAAAGAGACAATAATAAGATAACCACATTAACTTCTACTGTTTATTTATGTACAGTCTACATCCTTTATGTCAAAGTCGGTTATGTCGAATTATCCAGTTATCTGTAAGTCTGGTCAAAGTCCCGTTTCAGACATTATCATATTACATATAACTGGCTTCGTTTATATCGAATTTCGTTAAGTCAAATGTCGGTTATGTCGAAGTATTGTGTTCGGTCCGACGGAATTCGACATGACGGATGTAGACTGTATTCTATAGCAAATGATTGCAAGACAAACTCCAAGCAATGAAGCAAGCTTAGTGTCCGGATTCAAACTACCATAGCCACTGATAGCCGTCTTATATATATATAAATAATAGTGGTAGTTGTACGGAGTGTTATCCTTGTCCCTCTTCAAATGTATACACTTGTCAGATGTCTGACATGCATGGACACCGTCTCCGTGGCCTCGTGGTTAAGGCGTCCGCCTACGGATCGTGAGGTCGAAGGTACGAACCTAGTCAATGGTTCGTTCTGATATGGGTGTTTGGTCAGCCGCCAGCTAGTTGAATAATGGTTACCGATTGCAAACCAACCTGGCGCCTTGCATACAAACATAAGATTCGGGAAGAATTGGTGTTCATAAAAAGAGGTGTCTCATAAGTCAGAAATGGCATTCTATTTTTCAAACGTATATAAAAGACCATTAGAGAGATATTATTATGCTTAATTTGTATGAAATATGTATTTTGCATACTGCTGTGTATGTATGCATTAGAAATAAACGGGGTTACCCAGTAACGGCCTCAAAAAAGGTAAGAAATAGCTGGCCATTTAAATAGGGCACTAATAAACAAACACTTAATTTTTGCACATGCATTCATGTTATTCGGATATATGTGAGTATGTGCTGTTTTACACTCAATATTCTGGATAAGTACATAATTCACACTCATGCAGTCATTCTCCGGAATATTTGAGCATGAGCTCCTGCAAACAAACTCTCGAACCCCTCGCGGGGACGTAGACATGTCGCGCGTCAAAAACCGCTAAGAAGTTAAAAGTATGAGTAGTTAAAAGTATAATTTAAAAAGGTATGAAAATAAGTTGTGGTAAAAGTTTAAAAGCAGCTACGCAGAACAACTAGGGACTGGCATGTTCAATATGGCAAACTGCCGTATTGAATTGCTCTATGGTAGGGAGATGGACAATGTCAGGAGGGAGGTGGTTCCAATGATAGATTGTTCTTGGAAAGAAGGAGAACTTGTAGTAGTCTGTAGTTGCTGTAATTAACCTATAGCTTAAGGAATGTCAATGGCGAGTAGGACGGGAGAGGGGAACTAGGTAATTTTCAATGGGAATAGCAACAAGATCATTATGAATTTTATACATAAGGGATAACCTATTGTCAATACGCCGTTGATCTAGTCTGCGTAGATTTAGGGAATGTAGCATGTCTGTAACACTAGAGGTACGATAGAAGTCAGCCTTTATCCAACGGGCTGCTCTTCGCTGGACACCTTCAATTTGGTATATCAATGTTTGGGTATGGGGCGACCAGATCTCGGAGCCATATTCAAGCTGGGGTCTCACTAATGTCTGGTAAGCCATGGTCTTAAGGGGTTCAGATTTGACCTGGAGGTTTCTACGTAGAAATCCTAATGTTTGGTTTGCTTTCTTTGTTGACCTTTTTATGTGGGTGTCCCACGACAGGTTATTTGAGATATCCACGCCAAGGTATTTGGCTGAGGTGACCGACTCAAGTAGGACTCCATGGAGTTTATAATTGCTGGAAATAGGATGTTTCCTTCTGGTGACGTGGATAACTTGACATTTGGAGGGGTTAAATTCCAAGTCCCACTCCAACTCCCACTCTTCTAATCTCTTAAGATCATTTTGGAGTGTGACCGATTCATTTGCAGATGTGAGTGATAGATATACTGCATTATCATCTGCAAAGATGCGGAATTTGGAACTGATGTTTTGTGGGAGGTCGTTTATGTAGGCTAGGAAAAGCAGGGGTCCAAGTACGGATCCCTGTGGGACTCCAGAGGACACCGGAATGGCCTCTGAACTAGTACCATTAAGGACAACTGACTGGAGTCTATTATCTAGAAAACTCTTAATCCACCTTAATGTTTGACCTCTGACTCCATATTCATGCATTTTAGTAGTACATTCTCGTGATTGACCTTATCGAAAGCCTTACTGAAGTCTACTAGGATGAGATCTACCTGATGCTTATTGTAGACAGAGGTAACCAAGTCATTGACTAGCATTACTAATTGGGTCACGCATGACCGTTTTTCTCTAAAACCATGCTGCAAATGGTACAGAATACTGTGATTATTGAAGTGTTTTGCTATCGAGGAGGAAACTATATGTTCAAGTACCTTGCATGGAACACATGTCAGTGTTGGCGGTGTTTGACTTATCCTCTTTTTTGTAAATGGGAGCAACATTTGCTGACGTCCATTGGGCAGGCAGTGATCCTTCGTTGAAGGATTTTTGGAATAAGACTTCAATGATAGGTGAGAGTTCTTTAGACAGGGTTTTAAGTATGATTGGCTTAATTAGGTCAGGACCACTAGCCTTGTGGGGGTTCAGGTTATTGAGAAGTTTCTCTATGCCATTTGAGCTTACTGTGATCTCATTCATGTTTGGCGTGGATTGACCATTCAGGTTTCCATGTGTCCTGAATTTTCATTTTACAAATGGAGGTAAGGCTTAGTGGGGATTTGTAGTTGAAGACAGACTGAAACTGTTTGTTCAGTGCTGTGGCTTTAGCAGCTTCTTCATGATGGAATTTGTTTTCATACTTTAGGGGTGGCATTGATTTGGAATCTTGCTTGGAATGCTTAAGGATGGAATACAGTTTCTTGGTGTTTGGCCTGTAAGGATGGGAGGCATCAGCATTGTTTAGATTTAGGATGTTTTCTAGGTATTGATGATAAGCCTCTTTGACCTCTTTCCGCACTATATGTTTTAGATCCAGGAATTTCTTGCGATTTGAAGGCGTACTTGACTTCTTAGTATTTTATTGTATTACATAGTCCACACTTGTGAGGCCGTTCTCCTGTATGCATGGGCATGCGTTTCCTCAAACTGCAAGACCGGCTAAATTTGTATTACATATTCAACACTTGTGAGGCCGTTCTCCTGTATGCATGAACATGTGCTTCTTCAAACTGCAAGACTGGTTAAAAATGTTATTACACATTTCAGACTGCAAGACTGGTTACATATTTCACACTCCTATGGTCGTTCTCTAGTATGTGTGCGCGTGTGGCGCTTTAAATGACTAGACTGATTAAACGCCTTATTACATACTTCACACTCATATGGTCGTTCTCCGGTATGCATAAACATATGCTGCGTCAAAGTGCCAGAATTATTAAAAGCTTTCTTACATATTTCACACGTATGTGGCAGCTCACCAGTATGTATGCGCATATGCTGCTTCAAATGACCAGAACGGATAAAAGCGTTATTACATATTTCACACTGATAAGGCCGTTCTCCAGTATGTATGCCCATATGACGTTTCAAACTGCAAGACTGGCTAAACGAATTATTATATAGTTTACACTCATGTGGCTATTCACCAGTATGTATGCGCATGTGTTTCTTCAAACTGTCAGAACTGTTAAAAGGTGTATTACATATTTCACGTGACTGTTCGTCAGTATGCACGAGCATGTGTTGCCTACAACAGCCATAACGGTTAAAAGCTTTATTACATATTTCACACTTGTGAGGCCGTTCTCCTGTATGCATGAACATGTGCTTCTTCAAACTGCAAGAATGGTTAAAAGTTTTATTACATATTTCAGACTGCAAGACTGGTTACATATTTCACACTCCTATGGTCGTTCTCTGGTATGTGTGCGCGTGTGGCGCTTTAAATGACTAGACTGATTAAACGCCTTATTACATAATTCACACTCATAGGGTCGTTCTCCGGTATGCGTGAACATATGCTGCGTCAAAGTGCCAGAATAATTAAAAGCTTTCTTGCATATTTCACTCTTATGTGGCAGCTCACCAGTATGGATGCGCATATGCTGCTTCAAATGACCAGAACGGATAAAAGCGTTATTACATATTTCACACTGATAAGGCCGTTCTCCAGTATGTATGCGCATGTGTTGCTTCAAATTGCCAGACATGATAAAAGTCTTATTGCATATTTCACACTGATAGGGCCGTTCTCCAGAATGTATGCCCATATGCCGTTTCAAACTGCAAGAATGGCTGAAAGATTTATTACATAGTTTACACTCATGTGGCTGTTCTCCAGTATGTATGCGCATATACCTCCTCAAACTGCGAGCATGGTTAAAAAATGTATTACATATTTCACACTCATGTGACTGTTCACCAGTACGTATGTGTATGTGTTTCTTCACACTGTCAGAACTGTTAAAAGCCTTATTGCATATTTCACACTCATGCAGTCGTTCCCAAGTATGTATGCGCATGTGTAGCCTCAGACTGCCAGACTGGGTAAAGTTTTATTACATATGTCACGCTCATACGGTCGTTCCCCAGTATGTATGCGCATGTGTAGCTTCAGACTGCTTGACTGGGTAAACTTTTTATTACACATTTCACACTCATGTGATCGTTCCCCAGTATGCATGCGCAGCTTCATATTGCATATCTGATTGAAAGCCATTCTACATATGTGACACTCGTGTGGCCGTACTCCGGAATGAAAGGTTATGTCCTGCTTTATATTCTCTGAGATTCCTTAGTTAAATACTTATGTTAATACATTTAAATAGTGCCTAGACAATAGTTGATCAGTAGTGGACTAGCACGAGTCTGTAAATGGCACACATAATTAAATATATGAACTCATCTAGATATGTACCTGTCGACACCAGGTTTCATCTCCTGCAATAAACAACAAATTAAATAAATGTCACACATGAATGTTTATCGTCCATTCCAACATATTATTATTTAGTAATAATAAACCGATTAGCGCAGTGGTTTGTGTGCTCGCTTCTCACCAATCCAACCCGGGTTCGATCCTCAGACTGGGAAGTATGTGAGATGGTAAGGTGGTCGCCAGAACGGACAGGTGTGTTTTCTCCGTGCGGGTACTACCGTTTCCTCCCACACGAATGACCACATTTACGCTTTCATCCTCGCTAATGAGAGTGAATAATATAGTATTATTTAGTCATAATTCAGATATGCAAACATTGCATAATCATCATCATAATCATCATCATTATCATCATAATCATCATCATTATCATCATAATCATCATCAGATCCAGGGGAATTGGTGGATTTTCTTTTCTCAGCCTGTTTAAGTATATTCCTTTCATTTTTTGACAGATTTTGTTAGTCTGACATGTAGATGTTACATAATGTTTTCCTGACACACACTTATTTTCCAAAACATTCCTTAGTTATGCTAAAAGTTAAAAAAAACACAGAGCTAAAAATCAATTGCTTCGTGTTTTACATGTCACGTGATATAGTTGTGGGAAAAGTTAATTACCACGAGTAGTACTGCAACAAAAGCAAACAATGTTCTAAATTAACGTTTTAATGATTAATATTGTTCTACATAATCGAGCAAAATTGTTGTACTGTTTATCAATTACAATGCTAAATTCGGTGATTTCGAAATGTTGTGGTGCGGCTGCACGATTTATCAAAATACACACAATTCCATTACAATATACACAATATTACTACTAAAGACACGTCTATTACATAACACTGATTGTTGTTGAATACGCTATCAATAATGCGATACATTCCAGACTCTCGTCCATCTTGCGATAGAACGTTGTAATTCTTGGATAATATTTGTAAACGCTTTCGTTTTTGTCATACGGGATTAATTGTTTTATGTTAATAGTTGATAATATAGGTAGCTGTATATTTCAGGAAAATATCTGGAATAAACACATTACTCTGACATTTAAGTCATATTTGGCAGACATTGTGAACTCCACAAAGTATTCTCAGCGAATAGGAATATTTGAAACACAATTATAACGTGGTTGCACACGGATATTAAAGTGTTCTATGATAATAATGTACTAAGACTGGACTGGTAATACAGGGGTCGAAGATTCGACCCCCGTCTGACACGAATACAATTAACAGTCTTTCAGTTGAGACTTTAAACCGATGTCTCGTGTCCGTGCTTTACATCGTGCACGTAATAGAACCAGGGGAGATTCTGGTATGGGTATCTGTCTTATCATTGCACTATCCTCCACACATCTAAAATGAATAATCTCTTCAGGAGGCGTCGCTCTTATGGGTAGCCGGTAGCGACGATAAATAAACATAACGCACACACAACGTATGTGCTACCAATGATTCATTTGTATCTAGTTTTGTCTTAAATCGGTACGAAATACAAGCATACAGGTCAGCTAGTTAATAATAGTGACTATGGACATGCGTACCAGAACATTCATCACGTTAATGTGATCCAATGCATTATTTGGATGTCTACTTGGCAAGTACTTGCTAATATATATTTCAAAGTAAGACAATATATTTTGTCAAGAATTCATTGTCATAATTAAGTATACAGCTATTCTGAAAAGGGAATGCTTTCATTAGACCTCAATCATATGCCAATGTGCTATTATGAATTATACAATGGAATTATGTTTATGGTCCACACATATCTCTCTATCTTTCTCTAATGTCAACACCCTCGCGGGTATGTAAACATGTCTACTGTTATATTCGGTTAGATATTTTCATTGCAGGAACGAAACGTTTGCAGGACCGATATAGTGTTTTCAGATAACGCTCCCCCCCTCTCAACAATGGAAACATTAAAAACGAATATCATAGAATTATATTAATAATATCTAAAAACACACGTACGTCACAATTATGATTACACTCTCATGTATCAGTTTTCCTTAATGGTATACGTTCAAATATATTCCCGTGTCTTCTGGAGTTCCCCAGGGATCCGTACTTGGACCTCTGCTATTCCTAGCCTATATAGACATTCAGTTCCAAAGTATGTATCGTTGCAGATGATACAGCAGTCTATTTATCAATGACAGCACTTAATGACACATTTTCAAACTCTATTTACTAAATATCGTACGTGGGCCAATATTAAATATAATATATTTTAATACGAAACGTGGTGACAGTGGTTGTTGTTGGTTATTGTTCAATCGAATGTATTAGTGTTGGGTCAATAGCTAGCACATTGTAGAAGACATAGAACCTCAATCCAAAGTGTAATGTTATTGGTGTGTTTGTTTTCTTGTTTGTTCGGGTTTTACGCTTTCATCAATTATTAACTTGCATACTCAGCATTGACTATCATTCATATAACTAGGTTTAGATATTAAGTGTTGGCAAATATATGCCCCAATAAAAATCGGATAAGAAGAAAATATACTTACTACAATTTGTTCATGGTGTTTCTGTGGTAAGGGAAGTAACTATCCAAGTGTTTTCACGCAAATGAAATAAATGGGATCCAATGTATATTAAATTGTTTACTTTTCTTTACCTGTGTGTTTTAAGCTTCAATACTTCTGCCAGCATTAAACCACTGTGGGAAACCAAATGTATGTCAATTGACAAATGTGCCCTTAACATCTGAACTATTTAATTAAATTCGAATGTGACCAGGGGCGTAGCTAGGCATGTTTCAATGTGTACGCAAACAAGCTAGAGGGTAAAAGGGTATACCCCTCCCCCTGGATATTTTGTTTTGCTAGAACGCCTATGCTGCAATCAAAGAGGCAATTCAGCAGCATAATGAGATAGATGTGGTATCTACGCGGTGGAACCTCAGTAAACAAGATTTTAAGCAAATATTATTATGTTAGTTTTTATTTATATATCAACAACATGAATATGTATGTTGTTCGAAAACATTATTCGAAAACATTATCGATACACACAAATTATTACATTGTAAATGCATTTGTTTCTTAACATAGTCAGCTTTATTGCAAAATATTAATGTTAAATGCATATTTTATTTATTTATGTTTCAATATTTTGAACAATGTGTATGCACATGTGTATCCTGCTTACAGGTAGCTACGCGCCTGGTGATACATTTAGGTGAAAGCAGCTGTGTACATCTAAAGTTGGTGAAATATATTTCAAATTAAACCAATTATATTGAGTTTTCATTTGGGATTTGAACAGCGGTGAGTGGCATATGATGTGAAGCCAATTACCCTTGCTACTCTGCCACGGAGACCATAAAACATGTACGTGTATACATCAAAAGTTAACTAACACTTTTTGAAATTTCACATTTCCTGTAATCTGAGTGGCTTGTCACGCAATATATACATACCTCAGCACCCAACGTGTTTTTAATGTATTACCAAACGCAGAAATTGAGAGGCATGCCGCTCAACTGTGCGGTTGATATATACCACATTGGACTATATCCAGGGAACTCAGGTGCGATCGATCCCACGTCTGGCCCTAATAAAATTAACTGTCTTCCAGTTGGGACTTTAAACCGATTTCTCCTGTCGATGCTTACACCGTGCACGTAAAAGAACAATAGGATACTCTGTAGCATTGAACTATCCTCCAACACTCTAAAATGACTAATCTCTTCACGAGGCATCGCTCAAATGGGCAACCGTTAGCGACGATAAATAAACGTAAAACACACACACACACACACACACACACACACACACTGATAGATGAAGTTGAGACTAGTCGACAAGGATGAATACCTCCCAGACGAATTGGAAGAAAGTGCAGATACGCGAGTACAGTGACCGTCATAATACATACCGGATCCTAGCCATTTCATTTCATGAATCGCATGCATACTTATCTCCCTTTTCCGAAAGTCACCATCTGCACACATGTAATTATATTTTATTTCTGATAATATTTTATTGTTGTATGTACAGTATATATTTGCAAACACTTAAACCTCCAGCTTTCATGAACTATTTCGACGGAAACTGTCGATATACTGTGACATATTCTTATAAATAAATGGATACGGCGAACTATTTCTTGAAACCAACTAACTAAAACCAGATAATGATAATTGTTATAATGGATCTCATTTGTTGACTTGGAACACCTTGGTTTAGACAGTTGAACCTGGTGAAGGACTGAGTATGGAAGTGAGTAATGTTATCTATATATACAAAATAGATAAAAAAAATTATTACCTTCCTGTCTTCTATATAATATCCGTCTTATAAAATCCTATTTATAATCCATTTTAACATAACAAAAGCATAACACAAATTTTCAATTGATGAACTATTATTTACTATTAAATTCGTAACCATTTTATACCGTTGGTGTTCACGTGCTTGTCGGTTGATTCCTTCTTAATAATACTGCATCCACGTGTGAACGTGTTGCTGAACTGACACTTTATACAGACTTTATAATACATTAACTGTCCATCATAACTCAAAAATGGAACATTTGTCAGCCAGGAATCTTGAAACAGGATAATTAGCAGTTTTAGTTCTAGCAATTTTAGAAGTATGTGTTCCTATGGAACCATCAGGTTTACGTTTTAGAGAATTACTTGGAGTCGTCATTTTGTGACAATTTGTGTGTGTGTTTTACGTTTATTTATCGTCGCTACAAGTTGCCCACATGAGCGACGCCTCCTGAAGAGATTAGTCATTTTAGTTTTTTTAGTTTAAACATATTTTATTCACCAAAATAATACATATTGAACAACCACACATAATCAGAGAATAGTTAAATGATACAGACAGAGACCCATTCCAGAGTGTCCTCTGGTGTTTTCCATGCGATAATGTGTGTGTTTTACGCCGACGGTTTATTTATCGTCGCTACCTATTGCCCAGATGAGTGACGCCTCCTGAAGAGATTAGTCTTTTTAGATTGTTGGAGGATAGTGCAATGATACAGACAGAGATCCATTAAGACTCTCATCTTGTTCTGTTACTTGCACTGTGTACATCACAGACACGAGACCTCGGTTTAATGTTCCATCAGAAAGACTGTTAAATTTATTAGGGTCATACGGTTTGTCGAACCTGCAATCCCTGGATTACCAGTCCAGCGTGTTACCACTGGACTACAGATACGTCTGTGTCATGGGATAATTTGTTTACGTTTATTTATCGTCGCTACCGGTTGCCCATATGAGCGATGCCTCCTGAAGAGATTAGTCATTTTAGATTTGTGGAGGATAGTGCAATGATACAGAATGTGACCCATTCCAGAGTCTCCTCTGGTTCTTTCACGTGCACGGTGTACAGCACCGACACGAGATCTCGGTTTAATGTCCCATCTGAAAGAATGTTAATTTGTTTCTTATATAGCAGAGACGAAGCATGGTAATTAAACTATTTCAACTAATTATCGATATTTCAATTACCATAACAATTGATGTGCTTTTATTTAAATCAAACAAACACCTAAATTCCTTTAATTGTTCGTACATTGTATACCGACGCCTGTAATATCATAAGTGGCCATTCTTTTCATGTTCTTAATATGTTGTAAATATTGTGTCAGCACCGCCCTCGTGGTCTAGTGGTTACGGTCGATGACTTGTATACCACTATAAGCTATCATCTCTGATGGTCACGGGTTCGAGCCCCGCTCAGACCGTGTCTCATTTATATGAAAAAGTTGGCAGTTTCTTACGGAGGTTGGTGCACCAAGTACTGGTTAACCGATCGTGCTTGCCCAGGAAAGGTGTTGTTAGGTATACCGCCCGTCGCTCAAATGGGAACCCGGTAGCGACGTTAAATAAACTTAAATTAAAAACAATTGTGTCAGTGAACACTTAATTAATCAGTTGTAAGATTAAAGACCGTCATTTAATCCAATTATCCGTAATTAAAATGTCACCAACTTTTCAACACCCCATGCAATCACGTGCCACCCCATGCAACAGCTGATCTCCAATAAACAAACACTTGTCATCATCGCATGCGTGACCGCGCGCGCGACCTTCACTTTCATCTATTTTCGGCCGCTTATGTTGCTTGAACAATGTTATTTTGCCGATATTTATGGCATGCGGCAAGGATTTTCGCCAACTAAATATCTTTGGAGGCAGATTTAACTTGTATGCGCATTTGGCGACACATGCGACCGACAGCGAGAACCCTGCCTTGTATTGTCGTATATGTATACAATGCAATATAATATTATTAAACGATCCTCATAAGTTTATAGACGGATCTGTAGGCCATTGGTGGCTGTGGCGGCGGCGGCGGAGGGGGCGGTGGTGTCTTGATGATGACGATAATATCTTCCTGACAATGACTTAGTATAAAGAGCGTTTAGAATGGCTAATAAATGTTGAGACATGTATTTGTGATTAATGAATAGTTAATAAAATTATGGTGTTTACTTACAGGAGATGAAACCGGATGTGTACACGTCCATATCTACATGAGGAATTTGTTTAATTATTTGTACCATGAACAGATTCGTTTTATTTCCCTACGGATCATCAATTTAAACATCCACTAGAACAATATTAGTGGAAATATCATGTTCCGATTATCTTGTTTACTTAATTTCCACTTGTATGTTCTATTCAAATTGTGAACTGGATATTAGAAGTCAATATTGTGTAAGAAATTAGGTACATTGTCAACTTATAGTGCAGATAATTCATATAACAAAATAATTATATAATTACGGATTCTCAGAATGTCTAGGAGTATAAAGCAGGACACGCCCAGTAATTCCGGAGAACGACCACACGTGTGTGGACTATGTAATAAGGCATTTAGCATATCTGGCAATTTAAAGACACATATGCTCATACATACCGGAGAACGGCCACATGAATGTGAAATATGTAATAAGGCGTTTAGCCAATCAGGCAATTTAAAGCGGCACATGCTGAAGCATTCTGGAGAACTGCCGCTTGAGTGTGATAAATGTAATGAGGCGTTTAGTCAGTCTAACACTTTAAAGCTGCACATGCTGAATCATTCTGGAAAACGGTCATGCGTTTGTGAAATATGTAATAAAGCTTTTGGTCAGTCTAGTAATTTAAAGCTGCATATGCTCATACATACTGGAGAACGGCCATGTGAATGTGAAATATGTAATGAGGCGTTTACACATTCTGGCAATTTAAAGCGGCACATGCTGAAGCATTCTGGAGAACAGCCGCATGAGTGTGAAATATGTAATAAGACTTTTAAGCAGAATTACACTTTAAAGCGGCATATGCTTATACATACTGGAGAACGTCCACATGAGTGTGAAATATGTAATAAGGGTTTTAGACATTCTGGCACTTTAAAGCAGCATATGCTCATACATACTGGAGAACGTCCACATGAGTGTGAAATATGTAATAAGGCGTTTAATCACTCTAGCAATTTAAAGAAACATATGCTGAAGCATTCTGGAAAACGGCCACACGTGTGTGAAAAATGTAATAAGGCCTTTGGTCAGCATGTCACTTTAAAGCAGCATATGCTCATACATACTGGAGAACGGCCACACGTTTGTGAACTATGTAATAAGGAGTTTAATCGGTCTAGCAGTTTAAAGCTACACATGCTGAAGCATTCTGGAGAACGGCCACATGATTGTGAAATATGTTACAAGGCATTTAGTCACTCTGGCAATTTAAAGCAGCATATGCTCATACATACTGGAGAACAGCCGCATGAATGTGAAATATGTAACAAGGCTTTTAGTCACTCTGGCAATTTAAAGAAACATATGCTGAAGCATTCTGGAAAACGGCCACATGTGTGTGAAAAATGTAATAAGGCCTTTGTTCAGTATGTCACTTTAAGGCAGCATATGCTCATACACACCAGAGAACGGTCACATGAAGAACGGCCGTATGGGTGTGGTATATGTAATAAGGGTTTTAGTCAGTCAGGCCATTTAAAGCGGCATATGCTCATACATACAGGAGAACGTCCTCATCAGTGTGAAATATGTAATAAGGCTTTTAGTCAGTCTGGCAATTTTAAGCAGCATATGCGCATGCATACTGGAGAACGGTCACATGCATGTGAACTATGTAATACAACGTTTGCCCAATCTGCCTATTTGAAGCGGCACATGCGCATACACACCGTAAAACGGCCAAATGAGTCTGAAGTATGTACTAAGGCTTTCAGCCAGTCTCTTCATTTATAGCGACATATCAGCATACATACTTGAGAACGGCCACATGAGTGTGAACTATGTAATAAACGGTTTGCCCAATCTGACAAATTGAAGCAGCACACGTACACACATAACGGAGAAAGGCCACATGAGTGTGAAATATGTAATAAAGCGTGTTTGTTTTTACGTTTATTTATCGTCGCCACCCGGTTGCCTATATGAGGGACGCCTCCTGAAGAGATTATTCATTTTGATTTTGGAAGATAGTGCATGATACAGAAAGAGACCCATTCCAGAGTCTCCTCTGCTTCTTTTACGTACACGATGTAAAACACCGACACGAGACCTCGGTTTACCGTCCCATTTGAAAGACTGTTAATTTTATTAGGGCCAGACGGGGGATAATCCATGGATTACCAGTCCAGCGTGTTACCACTGGACTACAGATCCGTCTGTGTAATAAAACGTTCAGTCTGTCTAGCCATTTATAGCAGCATATACGCATACATACCCGAGACTGACCACATGGGTGACAACTGTGTAATAAAACGTGTGCCATTCTGGTAGTTTCAAGCTGCACATATAAAAACATATATACCGGAGAACGACCTGATGAAGGTTGGATTTGTATGAAGATTTTGTCAGCCTGGCAATTTAAAGGGCACGTGATCAAACAGTTAGTTGAATGACCACATGACAGTGAAATGTGTAACATGGCGTTCAGCCAACTTAACACTTTCATGTACAACATCGTCATAAACATGTATATACCGGAGAATAATCCTATGAGAGTGAAATATGTAATGAAGCTTTTTGTCATTATACACCGTGTCTCATTTATATGAAAAAGTTGGCAGTTTCTTACGGAGGTTGGTGCACCCAAGTACTGGTTAACCGCTGGAGCCTGCCCAGGAAAGGTGTTGTTATGTAAACTGCCCGCCGGCGATATAGCCCAAAATGGTGCTTATGCAGGCGTAAAACCCGAAATCTAACTAACTGGTCTGTACTTATGAAGAAACACATGCACACTCATTCCGGATATGGACTGTGGAATATGTATCTATGAATAATGGCCGCCATCCTAGCAATTTAAACTAGCACGTGCTCATACATTCCGGATAACATCTGCATGAGTGTGAACTATAAACTAAGACAGTGTAAAACATCACACGTTTACCTAGACAATTCGGCCATGTTACCTTTGTACCTAGACACTTTACCCGTGTACCTAGATACCTCGTCCATTTTACCCGTGTACCTAGACACTTCGGCCATTTTACCCAATTATCTACACATGTTGGCCATTTTACCCGTTATCAAGACACATTTTACCTCAGATGCTTCCACTATTTTAATATTATATGTTTGGTTTCTAGTGGATACTAGTGAATGTGGATATGTAGGCCTCTGCCACGGGACATGTATAGGGAATTGAGAATAATAGATAACTGGTACTTTATATTCATTCCGTACTTGTTATTTTGTATGTTTTTTGGGGGTTGATTATACTTTGAAAAGCTTAAATTGTATTACTGCAGGGCCTCCACTGGCTTTTTTTAAGCTGGAGCCACCTCTGTCGCCACTTTCAAAAGGTTGGAGCCACTTTGGAGCCATATAAGCTAAAATTAGAGCCACTATAAAATAAACTACAACAACAAACGAAAGGCTCAATTTCTTCGTTTTACAACATTCTTTATTGTGTTCTCATACATTCTTTATTCTTTACATTCATACAAATAAAAATCTCTCATAAAGGTGTTAAAAGAGGATTCTTCTGGATTTCATGGACTTCCACTTAAAAAATGCTCCCCCAAAGTCAAAGTCCTCAAGACCAGGGCCATCAATAGAAAATCTCATCAGGTTGTTAAATGTGGGCATTGCCAGAGAGTTTCTCAGGCAAGTTTTGATGAGATTTTGCCTGCTGAACCCCCTTTCACACTCAACAGTGGAAACAGGGGCCACAAGTAAGATAAGATATGCGACCTGCTTGACTGATCCTTGTTGATTGCCGCTATTGCCCGATAATCCGAAGCCATAAATTAATCCGTGACAGATGTTTCCCCGAGGCATTAAATTGTAACTTATAACGTAATAGTCAATTGACTGGTACACTAATTACAGCATAGTACTACATTGATCATTATTTCGGAGAGCAAGCCCGTCTATAAGGCAAATAACCACTACAAGTTTCATTTAACAGGTGCGTGTCTAAAAATAGATGTGGACTTTCCGAATTTTTCAGAAAATTGACTTTACTACCGATTCAGTGCACTCTGTCTCTTACGAGAACATAGATTATCTTTATAGTCGAGCACGCTTAAATATAATTCATTGTGCTATAAAACCTAATGACACAAGTCTGTAATATAATAATAAAACGTGTTCACGGACAAGTTAATAACCTGGTGTGGCTTTTCGAATCACAGACACAAAATGTCAATTGCAAGAAACGTTGTGATTTTTCACCGGGCACGTTGAGTTTCCTGCTGGGCAAGCAGAAATTATTGATAAACAATCAATTTCCTCACCTTTGTTGGGATCACGGTAATTAAGAGATCATCACAAAAAACGTTTGCAAAACAGCAAACTAGCGTAATTAACAGCTGATCAAAATCAAAACGGCCGAATTTGTCGAGTGCTTTAAACATTCAGGTCGGTGTCTTTATCATCAAAATTGTGCCATAATTGTTGTTAATTTGTTGTATCCACGGCACACTTCAAATATACATGATGACAGGTGTTTTCTTAACTAATTGATCGAGCATACTTACCCAATTATCTTCTCACATCGTGTCATTCATATCCCACTAACGAGCAATAAACAATCTTGACCGTGTATTGATTGGGCTGGTTATCGACTTTTCTGTGCCCTGCGACTCGTGGTACGCGCGACTCGAGAACGAATGTTCGGGTCACTTAAATCATGGCGCCATACATATTCGCCACTTTCGAATATTTGGAGCCACTTTTGCCAAAATTGGCGCCAGTGGCGATAGACAGCGGAGGCCCTGTTACTGTCACACGAACGACCACACAATATATAGCCATTCATCAGCACAAACGAGAGTGATTAATATATTATTAAGTTATTGAAGCTTGTTTCGAGATCGTTGTGAAATATATAACGTTAATACTCGAGCACAGTTATGTGATAAATTGTTTTATTTGGAGGGATGTGAGTCATGTTATAAATATTGATTACGCAAAATCTTATGGAGATTTAAACAATACCATGTGTAATCAGAAAATAAGACAGTATTGGCTAAACGACCTCTCAAATATATGTAGTTCATACCCCGATGGAAGCTATTAACCCGCGAGTCATTCCTTAAATATATGCAGTGAACTCTATATACATATACGACGTTATTATCATTTTTCAAATTAGCTGAACGTTATTGTGGGTAGTGTGTGATATTGGATTGACTTAGACATAGGTGGTGTTGAATATATGATATTACAACAGTATGTGTGCCAAAGTATGGTCATTGTCCATTAATCAATTTCTGACAAGTAAATATATGTAGTACATACGCAAAATTTGAAATACAAAATCTCACAATTTCGATAATAAGCCTTCAAAACATATCCTTTTCGAAATTTGAAACAGATCTTTAAGACGTACTGGTTGCACATCGGGGTACACTTTAAGGTTTACGGGTACACGTCGGGGTCAAGTCCCAATCAATGAGCGACCTTTGATCCCTTAGTATATAGTATGTTGTTGTTCCTAGTTCTGAATCACAGACGGTTGTTAATACGCTGGAATGGTAATACATGGGTGGCAGGTTCGATCCTCCATCTGACCCTAATAAAATTAACAGTCTTTCATATGGAACTTAAAACCGAGGTCTCGTGTCGGTGCTTTACACCGTGCACATAAAACATACCAAAGGAGACTCTGGAATGGTTCTCTGTCTGTAGCATTGCACTATTCTCCAAAATCTTAAATGACTAACCTCTTCACGAGCCGTCGCTTAACCAGTAGCGACGATAAATAGGCGTAACACACAGTTCTGATTCAGTAATTCTGTCATATACGTGATTTAATAAACTGCCGGGTAATATTTATTATACCTTTATATGACATGTTCAACTATATTCCAAAGTTCGATGTGAAATTCGAATGTTTCTTTTCTGGGACATTTCACCTTTATGTGCTTGTATTAAGCTGTTTTTTGTTTTGTTTATTTTGGGGGGCTCAAAGTCCCAACAATAGTTCAGGCCATGTTTCTAATATGTTTGGCGAGGGAAAATCCTTAGTGCCCCTCGGAACAACGATTCAGACACAGACGGTCAGTCGGTTTCAACCACACATCTTTCGCAAGCTGGATAGCTTCCTCACACGAAATAATTTGACACCCCCCAGTGGGATTTGAATAACCCAACTGTCCGATCTGCTGACCACCGTACCATCTCGCATACCTCCCGGTCCGAGGATCGAACCCGGGTTGCATTGGTTAGAAGTTATATATGTTTAAACAAGCACTGTATATGTTACGATTATATGACTGGCAGTATACATAATTTAAACAAACATCGTATATTAACATGTAGACCTAAGAGACAATAATAAGTTAACCACATTAACTTCTACTGTTTATTTATGTACAGTCTACATCCGTTATGTCAACATTGGTTATGTCGAATTCTCCAGTTATCTCGAAGTAGGGGTCAAAGTCCCATTTCAGACACTATCATTATTATACATAACTGGCTTCGCTTATCTCGAATTTCGTTAAGTCAAATGTCGGTTACGTCGAAGTATTGTGTTCGGTCTGACGGAATGCGACATAACGGATGTAGACTGTATTTTTTTTTTTTCCCTCAATTTTATTGTTCCAAATATACATTATCATACATATTATTATACATATAATATCATGTCAATGTACAAAGTACACATAGCTAATATGTCTTTAAACAATATATATATATGGATTTTATAATATAGGTTGCGGTTTGAGAAAGACAAATGCAAAAGAGACAAAGTAAAAACAAAAAAAGAGAAAAGTTTACTACGAGTTATTTGGATGGATATAAATTTGTAATGAAGGTTATTAACAATAAACTGCCCACAATTACACATTACCTGCATCCTGTCTAAGGAATGTGTCCCATTTGTCGTTAAACATATTAAGTTTTCCTTTAAGCGATGCAATTGTTTTTTCAACCTGTATGCGCACATATAAATATGACACAAAATTGTCTAGTGAAGGTGTTATTTTGTTGCACTTGTTTCTGAAAATGAAATATTTAGATAGTAAAATTATAAAGTTAGCAGTTTGTCCGATGTTATTATTATGTTCACATATGTTACAGAAAGAAACATTTTCAAATGTAATTTTATCTAAATTGGGTATAAAATTGTTTAGATATAATTTTAGGTCTACCCAGAATAGTTGAACACAATGGCATTCCCAGAACATATGGTATATTGAGTAACTTTTCATGGAACAAAAGTCACATAAAGTTGAATTTACAATTTTGCATTTGAATAAGAATGAATTATCTGGGATTATATCCATCAAATACTTGTACTGGAATTCACGTAATTTTGTGTCTATTGTTATGTGAAGTGAAATTGGCGCCAGTGGCGATAGACAGCGGAGGCCCTGTTACTGTCACACGAACGACCACACAATATATAGCCATTCATCAGCACAAACGAGAGTGATTAATATATTATTAAGTTATTGAAGCTTGTTTCGAGATCGTTGTGAAATATATAACGTTAATACTCGAGCACAGTTATGTGATAAATTGTTTTATTTGGAGGGATGTGAGTCATGTTATAAATATTGATTACGCAAAATCTTATGGAGATTTAAACAATACCATGTGTAATCAGAAAATAAGACAGTATTGGCTAAACGACCTCTCAAATATATGTAGTTCATACCCCGATGGAAGCTATTAATCTGCGAGTCATTCCTTAAATATATGCAGTGAACTATATACATATACCACGTTATTATCATTTTTCAAATTAGCTGAACGTTATTGTGGGTAGTGTGTGATATTGGATTGACTTAGACATAGGTGGTGTTGAATATGTGATATTACAACAGTATGTGTGCCAAAGTATGGTCATTGTCCATTAATCAATTTCTGACAAGTAAATATATGTAGTACATACGCAAAATTTGAAATACAAAATCTCACAATTTCGATAATAAGCCTTCAAAACATATCCTTTTCGAAATTTAAAACAGATCATTAAGACGTACTGGTTACACATCGGGGTACACGTTAAGGGTTACGGGTACACGTCGGGGTCAAGTCCCAATCAATGAGCGACCTTTGATCCGTCAGTATATAGTATGTTGTTGTGCCTAGTTCTGAATCACAGACGGTTGTTAATACGCTGGAATGGTAATACATGGGTGGCAGGTTCGATCCTCCATCAGACCCTAATAAAATTTCAGATTGGACTTAAAACCGAGGTCTCGTGTCGGTGTTTTACAACGTGCACGCAAAACAACCAAAGTAGACTCTGGAATGGTTCTCTATCTGTATCATTGCACTATCCTCCACAATCTTAAATGACTAACCTCTTCAGGAGCCGTCGCTTAACCAGTAGCGACGATAAATAGGCGTAACACACAGTTCTGAATCAGTAATTATGTCATATACGTGATTTAATAAACTGCCTTGTAATATGTAATATACCTTTATATTACACGTTCAACTATATTCCAAAGTTCGATGTGAAATTCGAATGTTTCTTTTCTGGGACATTTCACCTTTATGTGATTGCATTAAGCTGTTTTTTGTTTTGTTTATTTTGGGGGGCTCAAAGTCCCAACAATATTTCAGGTCATGTTTCTAATATGTTTGGCGATGGAAAACCCTTAGTGCCCCTCGGAACAACGATTCATACACAGACGGTCATTCGGTTTCAACCACACATCTTCCGCAAGCTGGATAGCTTCCTTACACGAAATAATTCGACACCCCCAATGGGATTTGAGTAACCAACTGTCCGATCTGCCGACCACCGTACCATCTCGCATACCTCCCGGTCCGAGGATCGAACCCGGGTTACATTGGTTAGAAGTTATGTATGTTTAAACAAGCACTGTATATGTTACGATTATATGACTTGCAATATACATAATTTAAACAAACATCGTAACTGTATTAACATGTAGATCAAAGAGACAATAATAAGATAACTACATTAACTTCTACTGTTTATTTATGTACAGTCTACATCCTTTATGTCAAAGTCGGTTATGTCGAATTATCCAGTTATCTCGGAAGTCGGTCAAAGTCCCGTTTCAGACACTATCATATTACATATAACTGGCTTCGTTTATATCGAATTTCGTTAAGTCAAATGTCGGTTATGTCGAAGTATTGTGTTCTGTCCGACGGAATTCGACATGACGGATGTAGACTGTATTCTATAGCAAATGATTGCAAGACAAACTCCAAGCAATGAAGCAAGCTTAGTGTCCGGATTCAAACTACCATAGCCACTGATAGCCGTCTTATATATATATAAATAATAGTGGTAGTTGTACGGAGTGTCATCCTTGTCCCTCTTCAAATGTATACACTTGTCAGATGTCTGACATGCATGAACACCGTCTCAGTGGCCTAGTGGTTAAGACGTCAGCCTACGGATCGTGAGGTCGAATGTTCGAACATCGTAAATGGTTCGTTCTGATATGGGCGGTTGGTCAGCCGCCAGCTAGTTAAATAATGGTTACCGATTGCATACCAACCTGGCGCCTTGCATACAAACATAGGATTCGGGAAGAACTGGTGTTCATAAAAAGATGTGTCTCATAAGTCAGAAATGGCATTCTATTTTTCAAAAGTATATAAAAGACCATTAGAGAGACATTAGTATGCTTAATGCTGGGACCATGCTGCTCCCAATTCAGTAGTGGGGCGACCATCCCCTACCCAGCGGGTCCTCAGGTGGAGGATAGGGGAACGGCCCTCAGATATGGGGGTTTGCTGTGAATTAAATAAGCAGTCCCGGACCATATGGACGGGGCAGGATAGCACATGGCAAAGCTACTCCTATTAAATACTCCACGTGTCCTACAACGGGTGCATCAGGCGAATATATGGGCCGCCTTAAAAGTCCTAGCCTAAGGGTGAGGTAACCCCAACAGAAACCTCGAATGCTGAAGCCGGAAGTACTGGGCCGCACGGCGCATTCTAATATACCACGGTACTACGCATAAACGCAAAATGAATCACAATGACAGAAAGAGTAAACCGAGATGGTGCTGGACCTGTTAAGACCGGCCAGGCAGGTACAGTGCCGGGTTTCATACCTCGAAGGAACCCATCCCTAGCTACTGGAGGTCATCCTAAGCCGCCCTGCGGAGCCAGGGGACGGCGAAGGACAGCTACTGGCCGAAACATGAAGCAGAAACCTCTTGTGCTCATGCAGTGGAATGCTGAAGGAGTCTTTAACAAAAAGACTGAACTGGAGCAAGTACTACAGGACAAAGAGGTAAGTGTTTGCTGCATACAGGAAACACACCTGAACAAAGATAAGACGTTCAGAGTACGAGGCTACCAGTGCCTCCGAGCAGACCGACAAGACAGACACAAGGGTGGTGTGCTCACTCTAGTCCGGAACAACATCAATGCGAGCGAAGTGAAAACCTACCTTGAAGGAGCGGAATACCAGGAGTTCAAGATCAAGACCAAATCATCTGAGTTGAGCCTCGTCAACTACTACTGCCCAAATGACAAAGTCCTTGCCCTTGACACCATTGAAATCTCAAACAGTCGATACATGGTTGTTGGTGATTTCAATAGTCATTCCCAGAGTTGGGGATATGCACAGTCTGATAGGCGTGGGGATGAAGTGGAAGACTGACAGGATGAGCAAAACTTGATCCTTGTCAACCAGCCCTATGATGTACCAACCTTCTACTCTAGGCGATGGCACACTACTACCTCTCCAGATCTAGCATTCTGCACAGAGGACATCCAGAAAGGTACGGTTAGAGAAGTTGGCGATCAACTTGGTGGAAGTGACCACAAACCAGTGTTCCTCACAATCAGCAGTGAATGTATACAGACAGACCATCCCTACCCAAGATGGAACTACAAGAAAGCCAAGTGGAGTCTCTTTGCTATTCGGTCCAATTCTCTTACTCGAGGCATACAGGTACAAGGAAGAGATGTTAACAGCGTGGTGAAAGAGTTCAACAGCTGCATACTCAAAGCTGCCCATGACACCATCCCTAGAGGTGCAAGAAGAGAATACAAGCCCTACTGGACCAATCAGTTGCAGACCATCCAAGATGAACTCACTGAAGCAAGGAACAGGGCAGAAGAACAGCCATCACAAGAAAACCATGAACAACTTCAGAAAGCAAAGGCACAGTTTCATAAATCTAAACTGGAAGCTACACGACGAAGTTGGAGGGAGAAAACTGCTGCCCTGAACCTGGAGAAGGACGGGAGGAAGTTGTGGAGGCTCACGAAACAGCTAAATGATGAAGAAAATAGCAGACAGAAAATCACGTTGGATGAAGATGGGAAACTGTTGACCGGCAAGGAGACTGCAGACTGTCTCGCCAAAGCCTACCAGAAAGAGGGCAACATCAAAGTCACACGCCAACAGCAAAGAGAGGCACGGAAAGAACAGAAGGATAGAAGTAAAAGACATACGGAACAAGACTCCATGAAACTTCCACTTACATACCAGGAACTGTACACAGCGCTCAGACAACTGAAGAAGAGGAAGTCACCAGGACCAGATGGAATCTCCAATGAGATGCTAACTCATCTTGGAAACTTCTTGACATCTTCAATCTTAGCTGGGAAGAAGGCATAGTTCCGCAGATCTGGAAAGATGCCACCGTTATCCCAATCTACAAGAACGGCAAGGATAGAAAGAAAGCTTCCAGCTATCGCCCTATTAGTCTCACTAGCTGTGTGGTCAAGACAATGGAGAGGATAGATAACAAGAGACTCATGTGGTACCTTGAGACAGAAAACATCCTATCCAAGGAACAAGCAGGATTCCGACAATTCAGATGCACAGAGGACCAGGCAACAAACATCGCTCAGGAAGTTGAGGATGCATTCCAAGACCGGAAGGTAGTTTTTGCAACCTGGATAGACCTCCAGAAGGCTTTTGACAAAGTCTGGACTGATGGGCTGCTGGTCAAGATGCAACGATGTGGAATTGCCGAAAAGATGCTCCGATGGACCAAATCCTTCCTACACAATCGCAGAGCCAGAGTACTTGTTGACAACCAGAAGAGCAAGCAATTCCTCATCCGACACGGTGTTCCTCAAGGAGGAGTGATCTCGCCTACGCTGTTCGTCATCTTCATCGATGACTTGCTTGCAGAGCTGCCACATGGTATCAAAGCAGCACTCTATGCTGACGACTTGGTCATGTGGTGTGTTGAAGAATATGCAACGACTGCCACATACAGAATGCAGATGGCCGCAGACAAGCTCACAGCATGGGCAGAAGACTGGTGCATCTCTATTAATAAGGAGAAGTCGTCAACCACACTCTTCACACTTTCCACCAAACAGAAAGCTGGAACCATCAAAGTCAGTGGAACTGCCTTGAAGACGGACAACGAGCCAACATACTTGGGGGTGACATTTGACAGACGGCAGACATGGAAGCCACATAATCCAGAAAGCAGATGCCAAAGCCAAGCGCAAGCTTGCAATCCTTCGGGAGCTTGCTAGCACCACATGGGGTGCCAATGATCGCATCTTGAAGACTATTTACCAAGGTTTGGTCAGGCCTCACCTGGAATATGGATCCACCGCCTGGACAACATCAGCCAAGACCAACCAACAGACACTTGACAAGGTTCAGAACAAGGCTCTCAGGCTGATCACAGGTGCAATGAAGAGCACTCCAATCAAGGCCATGGAGAAAATTACTTCCATTCAGCCACTGCAAGAACGTCGCGACACAAGAATTCTTCTACAGACAGAGAAGTTTCGATGTCAGGAAGAACAACCGATGAAGCAGAGAGTTGAGGCACTAACGAAGAATCGTCTAAAGCGCAGCAGTTTCATCCACCAGTCCAAGAAGCTTGCTCGAAAGCACACCAGCCATCTCCCAGCCAAGATATTGCCTCCAACGCCATTTCTATCCAAGCCATGGTTGTCTAGCGGTGAATCCAAGGTTACCATCTGCAGTACAATCCCATACATGGCATCCAGAGATAGACAACATGATGACGTCAAACGTGCCCTCGCACTAGCACACATCGAGTTATCCCAGAGAAGCATGGTTCAGCCACAAAAGCAGTAGCAAACGCAGGAGCAGGAGTGTATGTCCGAAACCCAGATGGACACACACAGTCCGTTGCTCTACCTACTGGAGTACACTGTGGCAACTATGGGGCAGAAGTACAGGCCCTTGAAATTGAGAGGCATGCCGCTAAATTGTGCGGTTGATATATACCACTTTGGACTAAATCCAGGGAACTCAGGTGCGATCGATCCCACGTATGGCCCTAATAAAATTAACAGTCTTCCAGTTGGGACTTTAAACGGAGTTCTCATGTCGGTGCTTACACCGTGCACGTAAAAGAACTATAGGATACTCTGGATGTGTGAAATATGTAATAGGACGTTTAAGCAGAATGACACTTTAAAGCAGCATATGCGCATACATACTGGAGAACGGCCATATGAGTGTGAAATATGTAGCAAGGCTTTTTGTCAGTCTAGCTCTATAAAGCAGCATATGCTCATACATACTGGAGAACGGCCACATCAGTGTAAAATATGTAAGAAGGCCTTTCGTCAGTCTGGATACTTAAAGCCGCATATGCTCATACATACTGGAGAACGGTCACATGCATGTGAACTATGTAGCAAGGCTTTTTGTCAGTCTAGCTCTATAAAGCAGCATATGCTCATACATACTGGAGAACGGCCACATCAGTGTACAATATGTAAGACGGCTTTTCGTCAGTCTGGATATTTAAAGCCGAATATGCTCATACATACTGGAGAACGGTCACATGCATGTGAACTATGTAATAAAACGTTTGCCCAATATGCCTATTTGTAGCAGCACATGCGCATACACACCGTAAAACGGCCACATGCGTCTGAAGTATGTACTAAAGCTCTCACCCTGTCTCTTCATGTATAGCGACATATCAGCATACATACTTGGGAACGGCCACATGAGTGTGAACTATGCAATAAAATGTTTGCCAAATCTGACAAATTGAAACAGCACACGTACACGCATGACGGAGAACGGCCACATGAGTGTGAAATATGTAATAAAGCGTGTATGTTTTTAAGCTTATTTATCGTCTCTACCGGTTGCCTATATGAGCGACGCCTTCTGAAGAGATTATTCACTTTAGATTTTGGAAGATTGTGCATGATGCAGACAGAGACCCATTCCAGAGTCTCCTCTGCTTCTTTTACGTGCAAGGTGTAAAGCACCGACACGAGACCTCGGTTTAACGTCCCATCTGAAAGACTGTTAATTGTATTAGGGTCAGACGGGGGATCGAACTTGTGATCCATGGATTACCAGTCCAGCGTGTTACCACTGGACTACAGATCCGTCTGTGTAATAAAACGTTCAGTCTGTGTATCCATATAAAGCAGCATATACGCATACATAACCGAGACTGACCACATGGGTGACAACTGTGTAATAAACGTTTGCCATTCTGGTAGTTTCAAGCTGCACAGGTATATACAAGGATATATACCGTAGAACGACCTCATGAATGTTGGATGTGTATGAAGACTTTGTCAGCCTGGCAATTTAAAGGGCACATGATCAAACAGTTAGTTGAATGACCACATGAAAGTGAAATGTTCAGCCAACTTAGCACTTTCATGTACAACATCGTCATAAACATGTATATACCGGAGAATATTCCTATGAGAGTGAACTATGTAATGAAGCTTTTTGCTGGTCTGTCATAATGAAGATACACATGCACAAACATTCCGGAAATGGACCACATGACTGTGGAATATGTATCTATGAATAATGTCCGCCATCCTAGCGATTTAAACAAGCACATGCTGATACATTCCTAGCTAATGTAAACACAGACTACATCCGATATGTCGAAATCGGTTATGACGAATTATCCGGTTATCTCGAAGTCGGATCAAAGTCACGTTTCAAACACTATCATTGTACATATAACTGGTCCCGTTTATATCGAATTTCGTTAAGTCAAACTTCGGTTATGTCGAATTATTGTGTTCAGTCCTGTGGAATTCGACATAAAGGATATAGATTGTATAACAGAGCTATGGAGAAGACATAACAACAGCATACAAGTCAAAATAAGACTATTGTATAATACGTTTTTGTCAAGAAAAAACTTTGAAAGTATTTTGTTGGATTTAAAAAAAAAGAAACACTTGTGTAATACTGGTTTCGTACCAAGTACATGTTTGATTTACGTGTATTTATCGTCGCTACCGGTTGTCCGTATGAGCGACATATCCTGAAGAGATTAGTCATTTTAGAGTCTACTCTGGTTCTTTTACGTACACGTTGTACAGCACCGACACGAGACCATCTGAATGACTGTTAATTTTATTATGGTCAGTCGGGGATCGAACCTGCGATCCTTGGATTACCAGTCCAGCGTGTTACCACTGGACTACAGGTATATCTGTAGCAAGTAGATTTGCATAATAACATCCTGTATAGAAATTGCGACACTAATTTGGAACAATTTGTTTGTTTGTCGTGGTTTAAAGTCGCACCAGTGGAAGTCGTGGTAGCGCAGTGGATGCGCGTTCGCTTCAGGTGCGAAAGGTCCGGAGTTCGAGCCCCACTGGAGCCGTTACGATTGTGCCCTTAGGCAAGGCATTTAAATTCCACGTTGCCTATTCTCTCTCCCTCGTGGCGATGGATTCCATCAGGAATGAGGTCTCGAGAGTGATTTATATAAGTTGAAATAACTTGTTTCGCAATCGAGCTAAAATAAATTTGTATAAACTAAAGTCGCACCAACAGTTTAGGTCAGATTAGGTCATATGGCGACTCTTCAGCTACTATTGATGGAAGAAGACAATGGGTGCCCATTCGAACAGTACATCAGACACGGACGGACACTCTGATAGAACCACTGACCGTTCGCAAGCCAGCTGGATTGCTTCCTCACATGAATGAATTCGAAATACCCATTGGGATTCGAACCTACAGCGTTGATTGGAAAGTGTTATAAAGTCAACGACTTTAACCACTCGGCTATGGAGACCCACTCCCCTCCTATTTTGAACAGGCATATACTGACTTGCAAGTGTTTGTACTTTGAAGCACATAGCAATGAGTTGTTGCTACAGTCTAAATACACCAGGCAGTGTTTAGTTTAGTACAATTTATTATTCGATTAATCACCATGTGGATAGGTCTTCCACGCATACACGTATAAATGGAGCCGTGTCCTGTAATGACAATACACGTGTACTAATTGAGTAACCGTGCACACTTTCTTAATTGATGACGTCATATAATGAAGCTTAGTGACGTAATAAAATCATATTTCTTAATAGATGACGTCATATAATGAAACTTAGTGATGTAATAAAATCATATTTCTTAATTGATAACGTCAAATAATGAAGCTTAGTGACTTAATAAAATCATTGCAGCAATCTTTTCACTGAATCACGTGATTCCTAGTACATGTAAATTCAATATATTTATTGCAGTAAATAAGATAACATAACATATTTATAGCAAACAATGCATAAACAAAGTACAATGGAAAGGCATGGATACATTTTCAGAAGAGCATAGATGGTTGTAGTGTCTAAAATGACTTGCTAAATTTGCGTAATATATCAATTTGGATAAGGATCGCGTACATGTTTACAAACACCTGGACACGTTGCAGCCGTACATGTAGACTACATCGTCATGACGGTGGGGGGAAATGTGGACTACATCGCCATGACGGTGGGGGAAATGTGGACTACATCGCCATGGCGGTGGGGGAAATGTGGACTACATCGCCATGACGGTGGGAGGAAATGTGGACTACATCGCCATGGCGGTGGGGGAAATGTGGACTACATCGCCATGACGGTGGGGGAAATGTGGACTACATCACCATGCCGGTGGGGGGAAATGTGGACTACATCGCCATGGCAGTGGGAGAAATGTGGACTACATCGCCATGACGGTGGGGGAAATGTGGACTACATCGCCATGCCGGTGGGGGGAAATGTGGACTACATCGCCATGACGGTGGCGGAAAATGTGGACTACATCGCCATGACGGTGGCGGAAAATGTGGACTACATCGCCATGACGGTGGGGGAAATGTGGACTACATCGCCATGGCGGTGGGGGAAATGTGGACTATATCGCCATGACTGTGGCGGGAAATGTGGACTATATCGTCATGACGGTGGGGGGAAATGTGGACTACATCGCCATGATGGTGGGGGAAAATGTGGACTACATCGCCATGGCGGTTGGGGAAATGTGGACTACATCGCCATGGCGGTGGCGGGAAATGTGGACTATATCGCCATGACGGTGGGGGAAAATGTGGACTACATCGCCATGGCGGTTGGGGAAATGTGGACTACATCGCCATGGCGGTGGCGGGAAATGTGGACTATATCGCCATGACGGTGGGGGGAAATGTGGACTATATCGTCATGACGGTGGGGGAAATGTGGACTATATCGCCATGACGGTGGGGGTGTGGTTGTGGTGGGGGAGTGGGGGTAAATGTGGACTATATCGTCTGACGGGGGGGTAAATGTGGACTATATCGCCATGACAGTGGGGGTAAATGTGGACTATATCGCCATGGCGGTGGGGGGAAATGTGGACTATATCGCCATGACGGGGGGGGAAATGTGGACTATATCGCCATGACGGGGGATGTGGACTATATCGCCATGGCGGTGGGGGGGAATGTGGACTATATCGCCATGACGGGGGGGGAAATGTGGACTATATCGCCATGACGGTGGGGGGGAATGTGGACTATATCGCCATGACGTGGGGGTAATGTGGACTATATCGCCATGGCGGTGGGGGGAAATGTGGACTATATCGCCATGACAGTGGGGGGAAATGTGGACTATATCGCCATGACAGTGGGGGAAATGTGGACTATATCGTCATGACGGTGGGGGAAATGTGGACTATATCGTCATGACGGTGGGGGGAAATGTGGACTATATCGCCATGACGGTGGGGGGAAATGTGGACTATATCGCCATGACAGTGGGGGGAAATGTGGACTATATCGTCATGACAGTGGGGGTAAATGTGGACTACATCGCCATGACGGTGGGGGGAAATGTGGACTACATCGCCATGATGGTGGGGGAAAATGTGGACTACATCGCCATGGCGGTTGGGGAAATGTGGACTACATCGCCATGGCGGTGGCGGGAAATGTGGACTATATCGCCATGACGGTGGGGGAAAATGTGGACTACATCGCCATGGCGGTTGGGGAAATGTGGACTACATCGCCATGGCGGTGGCGGGAAATGTGGACTATATCGCCATGACGGTGGGGGGAAATGTGGACTATATCGTCATGACGGTGGGGGAAATGTGGACTACATCGCCATGACGGTGGGGGGAAATGTGGACTATATCGCCATGACGGTGGGGGGAAATGTGGACTACATCGCCATGACGGTGGGGGGATGTGGACTATATCGCCATGACGGTGGGGGAAATGTGGACTATATCGCCATGACGGTGGGGGGAAATGTGGACTATATCGCCATGACGGTGGGGGGAAATGTGGACTACATCGCCATGACGGTGGGGGAAATGTGGACTACATCGCCATGGCGGTGGGGGAAATGTGGACTACATCGCCATGACGGTGGGGGGAAATGTGGACTACATCGCCATGGCGGTGGGGGAAATGTGGACTACATCGCCATGACGGTGGGGGAAATGTGGACTACATCGCATGACGGTGGGGGGAATGTGGACTATATCGCCATGACGGTGGGGGGGGGAATGTGGACTATATCGCCATGACGGTGGGGGTAAATGTGGACTATATCGCCATGACGGTGGGGGGAAATGTGGACTATATCGCCATGACAGTGGGGGTAATGTGGACTATATCGCCATGCGGTGGGGGGAAATGTGGACTATATCGCCATGACGGTGGGGGGAATGTGGACTATATCGCCATGACGGTGGGGGGAATGTGGACTATATCGCCATGACGGTGGGGGGGAATGTGGACTATATCGCCATGACGGTGGGGGGGGGAATGTGGACTATATCGCCATGACGGTGGGGGTAAATGTGGACTATATCGCCATGGCGGTGGGGGGAAATGTGGACTATATCGCCATGACAGTGGGGGGAAATGTGGACTATATCGCCATGACAGTGGGGGGAAATGTGGACTATATCGTCATGACAGTGGGGGTAAATGTGGACTACATCGCCATGACGGTGGGGGGAAATGTGGACTATATCGCCATGACGGTGGGGGAGGACTATATCGCCATGACGGTGGGGGGAAATGTGGACTATATCGCCATGACGGTGGGGGTAAATGTGGACTACATCGCCATGACGGTGGGGGGAAATGTGGACTATATCGCCATGACAGTGGGGGGGGGAATGTGGACTATATCGCCATGACGGTGGGGGAAATGTGGACTATATCGCCATGACGGTGGGGGAAATGTGGACTATATCGTCATGATGGTGGGGGGAAATGTGGACTATATCGCCATGACGGTCGGGGAAATGTGGACTACATCGTCATGGCGGTGGGGGAAAATGCAATGTGCATTTAAGTGCCATACCTAAATACACCACCGCCTACTTTCTTGTGGGGCTCGAACCCACAACCGCTCGGTTACCGGACGAGCACCGTAGCCATGTCACCAGAAGGGATGTACGGAATATACTTAGAAGTAGTTATTATATGTAGTAAACATTTAATAACATATATTTTCACACGTAGAGAAGTTTATCTAATCCACAGAGCGTGCGGTCTGGACAAATGTGTGCGGGTTCAAATCCACACAACTAAGAAACTCTTTTGTTTTGTTCTTAAGAACACTATGATACACTATAGGCTTGACACTATACAATACATTATTAGGCCATTCCAAGCATGTTTAACATGACACCCTCACTATCAAGGCTATAATTATACTGAACGATAACTAGGTCGCAAATGTAAACAAACTGTGTGCTACACATTTAACGGCCGTACTATGCCAGTATCTAAACCTTGTAAAGACACTATTTGAGTTCACCGTAGCAATCATCTGTCTATCAAACGATGGTCGTCTGGACGACTACCTGTGCCTGTTTATACTCACAATTAAAAAAAATCCTATATGTAGGCCTTGATAGTGACGGGGTGTCATTCTTAAACTTGCTTGGAATGGCGTAAAATATTGTTAAAAACCAAACATAACCATTGGATAGAGCAGTGGATGCGCGTTCACTTCAGGTGCAAAAGGTCAGGAGTTCGAGCCCCGCTTGAGCCATTACGAGTGTGCCCTTAGGCAAGGCATTTAAATTCCACGATGCCTCTTCTCTCTCCCTCGTGGCGATGGATTCCACCAGGAATGAGGTCTCGAGAGTGATTAATATAAGTTGAAATAACTTGTTTCGCAATCGAGCTAAAATAATATTTGCATAAACTAAGAATAACCCTTCCTGTTGAAATTTAGCATAGATCTAAATATAGAATTTGGATGTAATAATAACATCTTACATCATCACCATGACGTGGCATTCGTGCTAGACAACTCTGACAACTGACTGATTTCTACACATTAGACCTCATGGGTAGTATCCCTTGGTGACAATTTCATTAATTTAAAGACAAGCTTGAAATGAATAGACTAATTGATTCCTTTGCATACAGTCAAACGTGTGCTAGTTGTCACCTGTACTAAGAAGGCAACCTGCTTTAAGCAGCCATTTTCCAACTTCCCAATACAGTCAAACCTGTCTTAAGCAGCCAGCCAAAGGAATCTCAGAAAGTGGCTGCTTAGCACAGGTGGCTGCTTAATATAGGTCAAATGTATAATAAAACAGCATATTGGGAATCTGGAAACTGGCTGCTTAATACAGGTTGGCTGCTTAATAGAGGTGACCACTAACACAGGTTTGACTGTATATTGTTTTATTATACGCTTTACGTCTATTAAGCATATACCAGTACTAAGCAGTCATGTTCTCTTATTTCCATGCCTGGCTGCTTAACCCATTCAACACCAAGTAACTGACATGGACTGTTCCTTGATATTATTAGACCAATAAATTAATAAGAAAATTACAGTTGGACCAGTTCATTTATCAATATGGGTAATTTTGTCTAAAAATAGTAATATTACTGGAACAAAGTGTAGATCCTGATGAGACGGCTCGCTACGATCCGGCTCATCTGGATCTACACTTTGTGTAAGCCTATTTAGAGGTCTGCGGTGTTGAAAGGGTTAAGACTGGTTTGACTTAGTGTATACACATTTATTTTAGCTCGATTGCGCAGCAAGTTTTTATAACCTATATTTCACTCTCGAGACCTCATTCCGGATGTAATCCATCGCCACGAGAGTGAAAGAGAGAGAGAGTGAGGAGAAGAGAAAGAGAGAAAGAGAGAGAGAGAGGGAGAAGAGAGAGAGAAAGAAGCATGTGGAATTTAAAGAAAAATGGTTGTCTAAAAGGACACAATCCAGCGCGGCTCGAACTCCGGACCGTTCGCTGAGCTATCACGGCTTCCACGACTTGTTTGACTGTATGTATTGTTCCCTTACATCTACGAGAGTTCAGTATTTAATTATATACATGTGCTAGCATTGATCAATCTTCAAAAGAACGATCATCACGGAATATGATAATTAACTATACTTAATCATAACACGTACAATACAATAAGCTTCGTAATATTATATAATATACATGATAACATTCAACTGATAGAGCATTGTATAGTCAGGGCATTACACGTGAACTACGGAATATATAAGTATATATTATACATATATACAGGATCTTACACAAGTTGTGATTTCATACCATATTTTATGAAACGATTTTGGAAGTTTTGCTATTAAGCGAGCCATGTTAAATAATTATCCTCTAGTAAGAACATCACATGCAGTGATACAACCTCTCTCTATAACTACT